>CM060854.1:12328310-12662749 GCA_030737835.1 Acorus gramineus | reverse complement strand
GAATGGGTCACGAGGCGACGTGTCTTCGCCTCATCCACACCCTCACTCTTGAAAGGAGACATCTTGGGACTTTGGGAAGAGACTTAGACTGCTCTACACCCCTGGTCCACCGGTAGCCTCTCCCACCCTCGTGGCCTCCGCCTAGTCCTCTGAAAGGTATAGCCAACGCCGGGCAGTTCCTACATCGGATCCAACGAAAGGGAGAATGATTCCACGCTCGCGACATCATTCGTTAACCCTCTCCCGGGTAGTATCTACAACCCGATCTCCTCAACTCACCGCTCTACACCCTTGGTCCTCCGGTAGCCTCTCCCACCCTCGTGGCCTCCGCCTAATCCTCTGACAGGTATAGCCAACGCCGGGGAGTTCCTACATCGGATCCAACGAAGGGGAGAACGATCTCATGTTCGCAAAGCGAAACCCAATGGAAAACAACCACTCTCGATACTCGCTTATCGAGATATCACACACATGCATAACAACAACCAACACACTCATATTAACCTCAAAGTAGTCATAGTCCCTAAACGGGAGTAACTACACAAGTTAGAGGGTCGTAACATCGCCGATCCACCCCACGCTCACCCTTTAGGGGTGTCATGGGTCTTTTCAGACTAAACCGCTCTCCACCCCTGGTCCACCCGATAGCCCTTTCCCACCCTCGTAGCCTCGACCTAGTCCACTCCAACTACCAGTACTGTCCGAACACATCGGAGGTACCGGACGGAAGCCCTCTGTCAGGTTAGCCATCGCCGGGGAGTTCCTACATCGGATCCAACCAAAAGGAGAAGACAGCTTACTCACGCGCGTACGATCCTGTTGGATCCGTCGACAACGCTTCCTAACATTTCTAATGTCATGAATTCTCAAGAATTCCTCCAGGGCGCATAACTAAGATGCGGGGAAACATATATTATAACCACAAGGTTATAATATTCTCTAATGCATGCTTACAACAATATAATCACATTATCTCACCTTGATTTAAATAAATTAAACTAAATGGGAAACATGCATAGTCCGGGGCTTGGTGTCTAAGCATGCATAGGCCGCTATACATGATTTAAGGGTGCGTATCCCTAGCATACATAGTCTAAGGTGGCATGGATGCATCATAATAATCAGGCATGCACATGTGTCTACATAATTTAGCTAGGGGCCCCCATCGATGCGCGACGCGCGTCTATGCGGGTCGAGCGCATCCCTAGAGAGGGGGGGGGGATTGGAATCAAACCTCACCTTACGACCCGGGACCTCGCGCATCCCATCCGACGAGATCTGCAAGGTAGGGGCATCGAACTGGTGAGAAACAACACAATTTACACATAGACAACATTAGAAATACCCCATACTCGGACAAGCATGCATACGGGCTCGCACGCATGCGAGCACGCACGTACGCACGCGAGTCTGAGTGCCCCGACACCTACCCGAACACTTGGGCAGCCACACGCATGGCCCCCCGCACGCGCACGCACGAATGCGCACGCACTCACGCACCCCAGCACGCCCGGGCGCACTGCACGTCCAGCCCGAGCCCTCGTGCAGCACCCCGCGCACGCCTCAGCACGCGCCCGCACGCGCGCGCATGCACTGGTCCCCTGCCCCGCGCCCAGGCGCACTGCTCCGCGCGCGCACGCTCTCGCGCACCCGCGCGCACTCCCGCTCGCGCCAGCACCCTCGCGCACCCGCGCGCACTCCCGCGCGCACCCGCGCACTCGCGCGCACGCAACGCGCCCGCCAACGCCTGCCAGCTCCCGATGCGCGCCCACTTTGCCCTAACCCCTTTTTAACCCTCCCCAACCCCTCACACACACCCTAACCCATCTACCTAGCATGCATGACCTTCCTAACATCCCCTTAAGCCATGAAAACCAAGAAAAGAAGGGGAGGAGCTCACCTTGGAGGGGGAATGAAAGGGGGAGGTTCGGGGGCCCTCGACGCACCCGCGACCACCTCAACCACCACCACCACCTCAGCCCTCCTCAGCCCTCCAATGGCTGCAAGTCAGGGGGTGAAAATCCATGTAAAGGGAGCTTGAGAGAGAGGGGAACAAACAACAACAACACATATGCACAAAGACTCACTCACACTTGCACCTCCACCTTCTCTTCTCTCTTTGGGGCATTAAATCAAACACCATGGGGGCTTGTGAGGGAGGAAGAGAGAGGGCTTGAAAATGGCGTGGAAGTGGGAGGGAGAGAGAGAGAGAGGAAGATATTTATTCCACAAATATCTAAAGAGGGATGAAATGACTAAGTCGCCCTTTGACTAAAAATTCTGCGCATGCTTCACTAGAACAGCCATAACTTCCTCGATATAGCTCCGAATTGCTCAATTCTAAGTCCGATGGAAAGCTAAGAAGATTATCTACAACTTTCATGTTCATGCCAAGATCAAATAATCTCTCCAGATATTCCGAAATTAGAGCTAAACATAGAACAGGGCTGCTACCAGAATTTCCCTCCCCGGGGTATACTTGGAAAAATACCCATAACTTTTACCACAAGAATCCAGTTGATCTAATTCCACTTCTGTACGAAAGATAACTCAAAACTGGACATCTCATTGTAAAATCATATTTAAACCTCTTCATCTTGGATTTTAACAAAATCAAATTCAAATACCAAATCAGGAATACATAACTTCTAGGAAAAAAATTATGTACCCAAATTTTCAAACAGAGCGCTCCAAATGACACAGGCACAACACCTACTCCCGCAGGTGGCTAAAAGCCAAAATTTTAGCGACTCCGATCGAAAAAGAAAAAGGCTCTGAATGACCCAGATGTGACCAAGGCTTAACCGAAATGGCTCCAAATGACACAGGCATAACACGCCCTTATGGAGTATAAAAAGGAAGACTTCCCCTCCTTTTAGAGGTATGCAAACACTGACCCTCTCTCCTAAGAAAAATGGAATAACTCTAAATTCCTCTTCTTCCCGGAAGGGAGAGATTTACTGACTCGAGCGTCAGAGGGGCGTTAGCCGACACCACACTAGTGTGAGTTTCAGGTACCCAAAGCCCCAGAGGAAGGAAGGAGGAGCCAGACGATCAAGGAGGCTGTAGGCGGGACTAATTTATAAAAACTTAAAAATGATGATAGTTGATTTATAAGAGATGACAACAATTGAATTCACAGCGAACCCACGTATTTTTTTAGATTGAATAACTTGGAATAACTTAATTTCAAGGGTTGACTAGAATCCATATACTACTTTATATTAGTTAATTATGACATACAAATTCTCATTTATTCAAGCTATCCAAACACCCATTTTAAAATTATTACGATTTATTTCCACTTATTTTGAGCTTATTCTGGAACAAAACGGGGGCTATGCCCCCATTTGGAACAGGAATAACTCCTTGGATAACCTGGTATAAAGGGGAATAATTGTTTTTGGGTGTTTGAAAACACAGAATAACCAAGGATAAAGTATGTCAGAATAAACTGATATAAAGTGGTATATGGATTCCAACCAACCCCTGTAATTAAAGTTATCCTAAATTATTCTACCCAAAGAATATGTGGACCTACTGTCAAATCAACTGTTATCACCTCTTATAAATCACCTGTTAAATCAACTATTATTATTTTTTCACTTCTTATAAATCCTTATCCATACTTTATTTACATTTTATCCAAACAACAAAACATTTATTCTTATGTTTACCAACGAGAATAATTTAAAATACAACTAAATACAAAATCAATTTATCTTCACTTATGTCAAAATAAATGCATATCCAATAATAAATTTTATTCTCGTTATAAAGAGGGGCGGTGAAACATGAATTTAGAGCTTAGGCGGTGAAACATGAATTTTGTGCCAGGCTACCGTACTAGGTGCCAGACTGGAACGGCGCGGCCCGTGAAACGGGAGGATGACAGGCCGGGCTGTGCAATGCCGGCCCGTCGCAAGTGAACCAACACCAAAATGGCGGGAAAATGAATTCCAACTTTTATAATAAAACAAGGAAAAAAGAGCGGTAGAGAGAGAGAGAGGAGTCGTGATGGGGGATAATCAACCACCACAGAGTCGGAGATTCCCTTCGTTTCCGTATGAACCGTACCCGATACAGCTCGATTTCATGTCGGCCCTTTACGATTCGCTCGACAGCGGTGGCATCGCCATGCTCGAGAGCCCCACAGGGACAGGCAAAACCCTAAGCATCATATGCAGCGCTCTCCAATGGATCATGGACCAGAAGCAGCGGCAGCCACCCAAAGAACCGAGCACCACCCACGCTGGTCGAGAAGACGAGCCCGACTGGATGAGGGATTTTGTCATCCCCATCGACCCAAAGAAGCCGTCGCCACCACCATTGAAGGAATTGAATAAGAAGAAGAAGAAAGGATTGGTGGGTTTTGGTCTGGAGAACCACCCCAAGAAGGAGAATAAGTCCTCTGTTGAGAAACCCATCAAGGGGAGATCGTCTGTTGTTGAATTGGATGAAGAGGAGGAGTTTCTGGTGGAGGATTATGAGAGCGAGGAGGAAGGGTTGATGGGGAAGTCGAAGAGGAAAGGGGGGATTCATGTTGATTCAAGTAGTGGTGATGATGGGGAGACGGAAGAGGAGGAGGTGTCGCCAAAGGTGTTCTTTAGTAGTAGGACTCATTCACAGCTCATGCAATTCATGGAGGAGCTCAGGAAGACGGCCTTCGCGTCCCAGCTTAAGACTGTTTGTTTGGGATCCAGGAAGAACCTCTGCATCAATCCAGGTATGTGATTGAAGACTCTGATTTTTTTGTTTTTGTTGTTGTTGTCCTTGTTGTCATTCACTATGGTTTTTCTATTTAGAGGTCAGGAAGCTTGGAAGCTCGAATCGGATCAATGAACGGTGTTTGGAGCTGCAGAAGAACAGGAAGGACCACCGGACAACAGTTTCCAAAGTTAAGGTTGTGGTCACCTCTTCTTCCCTAACTTATTATCTGTTGTTTACCAAGTCAATTTTAGTTTCATGAGAACCCTGTAGCTTGGAGTGTCACAAGCTATATAGAGATACCACCCTTTTTGTCTCCAAATTGGGCTTCTGTCAATTATGACTGTCCCTTGGTTTCGCTCATTTAAGATATTCATATCTGATGCATTAGCTTTTCTTTTGTGCAAATTGGGTAGTAAATGATCAGAACAAAGTTCATATCTAGAATTTTGAATTTTGGGGATAAACCTTGTCGTAATCCCAATAATCTAGTTCTGTTTTCCCGCATTCTGTTGAATTAAATTTTGTTGTGATACATGTGTTGATGATGATGGATAGATATTATGTTGTCAAATATCAATTCACTTGGATCAATACACATTATAAGAAAAGAAATATGATGAAGCTTTGTTCAGAGAGCTATTTCAATGCCAAGAATTGGCCTCAATTCAAGAGAAGCACATAAATTTGAGTGTGCTGTAGAAAGTAATCTATGATTGTCATAATCTCACCTTGATTGCTAAAGCTAGTTGGTGGATTCCTAAGAGCTTTTTTGAGTGATAGCTAGAGTGGACATCAACTATTGCTGCCATGAAATATGATGCAATCTTTTCTGATTCTATGAAGGTTCGGAGCAGTGGCGGGAAAATACAGAGGACCAAGGTTTCTTGTGGCTGCCCGATGCTCAGCAAAAACAAGTTGCAAAAGCAGTTTAGGGATGAGGCTTATAAGCTTCATGCTGTAGACATAGAGGATCTCGTGCATCTTGGGAATAAGACTGGGACCTGCCCCTACTATGGATCTCGAAGCATGGTCCCCGCGGCTGATCTGGTGGTCCTTCCTTACCAATCCCTACTCTTAAAATCTGCCGGCATATCGCTTAATCTGAATTTGAGAAACAGCATTGTGATTATAGATGAGGCACACAATTTGGCTGATTCCCTCACCAGCATGTACAATTCCAAAATCACCCTCTCGCAGGTACTGTATCTCACCAGCAAATTGCCTTTTCTTTTTTGGCATTTAAATTTTCAGTCGGTATTTCAGTGAACCAAAATGACTGCCTTTCGATGACAATGAACTCTGTTTTCCAGCTTCGGCAGGTACATTCCCTCCTTGAGATATATTTTAATAGGTTCCGTACTCGATTGGGAGCTGGAAATCGCCGATACATTCAGACCCTGATGGTTATCACCAAGGCTTTTCTCAGATATTTGGAGAACACGAGTACCATGCCTCTTAATTCGTGTGGTGTTGAAACAGATTTTGACAAGAAACCTGTCATGGATGCATCATTGACCATAAATGAGTTTTTATTTTCCCTAGACATTGATAACATCAACTTGATCAAATTGCAGCGTTATGTTAAAGAAAGCAATATCATATATAAGGTCTGCATATTCCCTACTCTAAATATATGTTGCTTCTTAACGAAGAAAACTGAACAATCAGCTTCTGTAGGTGAGTGGATATGGAACTAAGATGGTCAGCTTGCAAAGCGGTACGGAGGTTGGTGACAATGGGACCCCCAGTGGTGTTGAGGGAAGCGTTGTTTCTGGATTTCAGGCACTGGTGGGTATCTTGCTTTCACTGACGTATGATGACACTGATGGAAGAATTATAGTCTCTAAGCAATCTTACACAAGTCTAGGCCATCAAGATGATGCATACCTCAAATTTGTCATGCTGTCTGGAGAGAGGATCTTTTCTGAGGTCAACCCTTTCAAAACAATCCCTATTTGCTAGGCAAAAACTGTCACTTGATGCAGGTATCCTTACTGTTTACCTCTAAATTTTATTTCAGATTGTGGATCAAGCGCACACAGTAGTACTGACAGGCGGTACTCTGCAGCCTATAGAAGAGACAAGGGTGAGGCTCTTTCCTGGCCTATCTCTAGAGAGATTGCATTTCTTCTCCTGCAATCACATTGTTCCTCCAGAAAGTATTTTGCCTGTTGCTGTCTCCCGGGGGCCATCTGGCATGCCGTTTGATTTTAGCTACAATACCAGAAGTTTTCCAGGCATGGTTAGTATCAGTCTTGTATCAGCAGTTGTTCACCCCTTTTTGATGCTTTCGATTGTTTTTAAGTAAAATAACTGTTGACTAGATAAGGATTTGAATCATTGAAGAGGGGTTCAGTTTCAATGAAAGTTGCACTATGTAGATGTTTAAATTCATATACAAATGCAAATAAACAACTGGTATAGTTAAATGGTGGAATGTAAATGATAATATGTTACATCAGGACTCATGATATTAATTGCATATGGTTTCAAAATTTATTTATTCTGCACATGTGAGCATGATAAATAAATGCATCCTTCTCTGTACATTAGCATTTCTATGTTGTTATTTTCAAACGAAATGATTGTGTTTTTCTTGAAAACTTCTAATGTATTCATGATTAACATTCCATTGCCATCATCTGAATCTGAAGGATTTACATTCTGATAGTCTATGTATGTCTTGGATGGTGGTGGTTTATTTACCAGATTGAGGAGCTAGGCCGCTTGGTTTGCAATCTAGTAACAGTAGTTCCTGAGGGAATTGTTGTATTCTTCTCTTCATTTGAGTATGAAGGACAGGTCTATGAGGCATGGAAATCTTCAGGCATTCTTACTAGAATACTCCAGAAGAAGCATCTGTTCAGAGAGCCTAGAAGTAATGTGGACATTGAGACGGTTCTCAGGGAATATAAGGAGTCTATTATATCATCCAGCAGGACTCCGAAAAGAGGAGCCAATACTCCGTGGGGCACTACTTCTTGCAATAGTTGGGGGCAAGATCTCAGAGGGAATCAACTTCAGTGATGGGTTTGGCCGCTGCATAGTTATGGTTGGACTTCCCTATCCAAGCCCGACTGATGTTGAATTGATGGAAAGAGTGAGGCATCTTGATGGACTAGGGGAATCAACTGCGCCAAAACCTACTGAGAATGATAAAATTTGTTCAGGCTTTGAGATCTTAAGAAGATGCAATGGGAGAGGAAAGGAATACTATGAAAACCTTTGCATGAAGGCTGTAAATCAGTCGATAGGTATTACTTCATTAATTTATATGTTAAAATTTAAATAATTGTTACCTTGTTCATTCCTGCTCATGCTTAGAAATCAGTTCTTTACCATTGAATCTTTCTATCTAACCAATTGCAGGTAGAGCCATTAGACATATAAATGACTATGCGGCTGTGTTGTTGGTTGATTCACGTTATGCGTCCAATCCACTTAAAAACAGTTCGTCTCACCCGACTAACAAGCTTCCCTTGTGGATCAGAAACCGTCTTGTTTCATCAACAGAAAACTATGGGGAAGTCCACAGGTTGTTATGTCCATTCTTCCAGGTTAACAAGCAAAAAGTGTCTCAGCGGATATACACTTAATTGTTGTCATCAGAGAGGGTTTACATGATCTTAATTGCTTACTATGGGTTTTTAACAAGCAGAAAGGGTCTCAAGCAATGTAAGATCATGATGTGACTTTTGGCCTTTTATATCTGAAAGGTCTAATATTGATGGTAGAATTGCAGAAATAAGCATTATTTACTAGAGATAGCAGAATGTGTAGATTTCTGTGTGGAAGCGCAGAGGATTTGGAGCACACCTTTGAAGCTGCTGCTCCTACTACATTCTCATTACAAATAAGTTGATTTTTTCTTGGCCTGTGCAAATGTATTGGTTGTCTAGCCTATTAATATGTTGATTTGTTTATAAATGTGTGACATTACTAGTCCAAGATTGCATGTTTGTACATATTTTTTTCTTTTTTTGCATGCTTGCTTAGATTTAACAGCATCACAATCTCCGTCCAGTCTCTGAATATTATAACTAACGAGGGTGATGATGACACACATGCTAGCCCTCACTCTTCCCTAGCTTAGCATATATTAGGTTAGGCTAGTATATGAATTTATGTAAAAAAAAATGTGTATTCAATTCATTTCAAGTATATATACTTAATATTTATTTTTTGACTCAATATCCTTGGCCGAATGAAAGGGAAATTACCCGGGTTTGATACTAGTGGAGGCAAGTTTTCTGGGTTTTAGTTCTTTAGATCAAAGAGCGGTTCCATCTGCCACATTGGGTCAGAATCAACCTCCACAGCAAACCATCAGAAGAAAAACTATTGCAACATCTTAGCCATTCATAATTTATAAAAAAAAAATTCATCATTCCTGCGAGCAGATAGAAAATCAAAAGTCTGGGAGTTCCATGGCACAAGTTTGTAACAAAAATAGAATTGATTACAATTTTAAACATTTCATAAGAAAACAAATATATAATATGAAGTGGTAAAGATCTGAAGCTGCTGCTGCTCCTTCCTCTTCCCTCCTGGTGCAACAGAGAATTGTCACGGCCTATCAAATACATAACTTCCTAAGCAGAGTATCCACTACCACTGTGTTACGGTTAAAAAATAAAATCAATTTATGGCTACATGGGAGTGGGACGGTTGTAATTCCTCTGTTTTACATCCAGATGGGAACTGTTAAGTTTTCTTCAAACTCTAATTGGATGGGTGGACTAACAATGCATAAGTGTTAGCCTCACCAGAGCCTTTTTGTGTCAGCCTCACTCGAGGGGGTCATTGTCATCTTCCACGACAGAGTTGTCTGTTTGCTTCAATTGAGGAAGGTCATTGTTGGCTGTCATGTCAAAACTGTTTGACTGCTTCAATCGGATCCTCACCCGCTTGCCCTTGTAATACCGATATTCCCATGTTGGTGGAGGGTACTTCTTGGTTATCTTTTCGTACTTTTCATGCATATCCAACTTCTGAAAAACATCTCCAACCAACTTCACTATCAAACCATTTGGTTTGATGCCAAGTTCTTCCATATCAGCAAATACCTGGAATAACAATACGACACAAGGATAGTGACTTCCCAGCAGTAGGTGTGAAAACATGTGGATTTCCTGGAATTTTATAATAAAGCATAACTTGCTAGTGAGAAATGGATAAATTCAGAAGTTATCTACAGATGGAGTAAATTGATACAGTAAGCTGTCCAAAGAAACCATAGAGAAATCCCAAACTTCTATTCAAATGAAAGTAGGCAATAAGCAAGGGCATGAAAACATGGTATGTTTCTTCCTCCAAAACCATATTCTAAATGGTTCAGAACAAACTATGTACTGGATCTAGTGTGGCCCTTTACGTTCAAAAGAAGCGGCCAAAGTAAATTAGCACAACAAACTTGGCTTTGATATCATTAGAACTTCACATAACATTAAACATGCATTTATACAAATGAATGTCTTAGCTTTGACAGAAAGAAAAAAGAAAAAAGATAGAACTTATGTGTATTTCCATTTCAGTATGCATGACAAGAACACTTTCATAATACAATTGTATAAAAAAAAATGAAGTCTTAAGGATACTACTATTTTATATACAGAAACAATTCTTAGAAGTTTGAATGCACTCCTCTTGCAAAACTACTAAACAACGATGTAGATGATATGTGTAGTTATCAACTACACTTGTGTTATCTGGAAATAATGGTTTCAACGAAGTAGTGAATCTACTAAACTTATTCTACATCATGAGGTCAAACATAACATAACATGGTTTATAAATTGCATGGAAGCCCAAAATGCATGTCAACATCATGATTATTGCTACTTAAAAACTTTGCTGACAAAATTAGTTTTTAGGCATGTTTGTGCAAGTCAGAGAGGAAAAGTGAGAAAATCAACATTTTCCTTTTCTCTATCAGAAATGGTGCTGTTTGTGCCACAATTTCAGAGTGAGTTGTCCTCACTTGCCCTTTAATCTTTTTTATGTTAACATTAAAAGAAAGGTCCTCTCAGGTTATCTTCTGTTGGCTACAATGATAATTTAAATGGAAGACTTTCTTTCGGACACCTCTTGCCCAATTTTTTTTTTTTTTTAATATCACTTTCCAGGAAGAGCACAAACAATGAAAAGGGAAAACTCATTTCAACAACTGAAGGAAGTCGAAGATAAATTTTATTTTTCCTTTGGGACTTTGCACAAATGGGCTCTAAGGCATATCATTCAATGGCTACATAATGGACATGCCATGCACCTATCAACAATAAAATGTATAACAAGGAAAAAGAATATCAGAGGATAGACTTGCATAACCTTCATAAGCATCTATATACATATGCACATATCAAATACTTGCTAAGGAGAAAAGTGATGGACTCAAAGATATACAGTACCTCAAACATCTTCCCATGCATGCCGTTGTTGTAGTAAATCGAAATCATTTTGCTAAAGAAAATACGAGGCAAACTTTCCAAATTTTCAGAAAATAGCTTCGACCAAAGTTCTTCTGCTTCTTCTATCCGTCCATCCTCTGCCAAAGCATTCAATAAGGTATAATAGCTTCCCATGGTTCTCCCTTGACCTTTACTTAACATCCACTTTGTCACCTAAGAGAAATACTTTATTTGGTAAGATGTACCACTCAAACGGTGAAAACATGGTGGTGGAAGTCAGAAAAGGAATAACATGACTATTAAATTTTGCCTCAAAAGGCATACACCAACAGAACCTGAATTATCCTCTTCCAGTCCTTTTCCATTTCAAGGGTTTTCAAAGCTTTCTTTACTGTGATAAGAGGAAACTCTAGTTCCCAAGCAATGAAAGAATCAAGTGCTCCATAAACTTCTTCCTTGACATTTGACAATCCCTTGATCTACATTAACACGAGGAAATATCACTATAAAATACAATGCATAATCTAATTAACTTGACCAACAGTATAAGCATAAAAAGGACAATGCAAATACATGCTGTGGACAATGCAAATGATCTCAGAATCATAGGAAGAATAAAAAGAAGAAAGAAAAGGGAGTCCTGGGAGAATATGCAATGGAATCTGACTAGTTGGAGGCGGAAACTCTTTTTATTAAGTCTGGTAAAAGATGAAGCCAAATTCAGGTGTTTTATTGAGTGCTTAAAGGTGAGCCAAGTGCACAATGTGAGAACATCTAAGTTGGATGTTAAAATGTATGAACCATCTAATTCAAATAAAGTGATGATGGGAGGAAAATAATATTTGTAAAACTCTATCACCAAAATCTGATGATGATGATTTTTGCTCCAAGTCAAACACCCCATCACACATTGATGACAAACAAAACATGAATCAAACCCAAACCCATGTTTTGGGTGGCGGGTAGTTGCAGTAAGTTTGGGTTGGGATTGAGGCTGGCAACTAGGGTGTGTTTTTTTCCCCATCCTTAAACAGGTTGCAATAATGTTTGTCAAATAAATTGACAGAGTCACAGAGATAAGCCCAATACAACAATTACAACTGTTAAGGATTGAAAATAATAAATAAACAAATAAAGTCCAAATTCCAAAAATTTAAGCCAAAATACCAAGCATTGTTCATATGGATCAGAGGCTTAGGGGGCATGAAGCAACATGTAAACATACATTGGGTTGGTGATGTGAGAGCTCAAATATGGATGTCCATCACACCTAAATAGATTCGACGGCATTTATCTAAAGAATTAAACAGTGAATTACTTTTGACATGCTATCTCATTTATACTTACATCGGATACACAATGGATTTCTACATTCCTCTAACCCTTTGCAATATCAGATTATAAAGAAACTGAGTAGTGGTACTTACGCATTCAACGAGCTTCAGTGACTTGGAAATGGTTCCTATCTTCTTTCGGGCTTTCCATACACGCGGAAATCTGGGCCTCGGGCCCTTTGCAGCGCACACCTGACATGTACCAATCCTAAATTCATAACACTTCCTTATTAAGGTGATAAGTTCACCGGAAGGGGTTATTCTTCCCAGATCTTTCTTTTTTACTATATAAAACTCAAATTCATTGATTTTAATTGCCAACAGTCATGGAAAAACATAGGGAAATTGAACAATGAAAAGTAGAACCGGAGAGGGAAAGCTCACCACTGAAAAAGCCAACCTGAAAAGGTTCTTGTTGTTGAACGAAGTCATTGCGAGGATGGAGTGAGGAGGGGGAGAACCCAACAAAGACAACATCCGTGATGTTTCCAATTATCCCCGCTGCCGCTCCACAGAGAGTTTGGAGGAGGGACGTTGTGGAATGGCCCTGAGGAGATTTCCTCCTTTTTGTTTTCATTTATTATTATAATAATATTAAATAGGGAAATATCTTAACTCAGCCTTTTGTTCAGAATAGTCGAGGGTTATAAAATGTTTGTTTTTTTGAGCTAGACAGATCCCCGTCATATAGGTTCTATGACTTGTCCAAATGTCATTGGTTGTCTTGTTGACTTTTACAAAATGGTAAAAAAATTAAATATTAAAGTATCCCTCATTAATACACATTTTCTCTACTAGGTGTTTTTAAAAACAAAAATGATGTTTTAAAAAAGAAATGAACTATTGATTATGGATATATAAATAATTCAATTGGGATGAATTCAAAAACAAAAAAAAATGTGAATTATAAATGGAAATGATTTATTGTCACCATCACTACTCTATAAATGGAAATGATTTATTACCCTCATTTCAAAACCTTTTTTTGCTATTTGAAAAAAACCTCTATGTTATTTTTCAAGATCTTATGATTACATAAATATGATGTTTTTTTTTTCTAGTTTTTTTTTCTTTTTCGAATGGATACAAAAAGTAACTGATTTTTTTATATATAGATAATTAAAATGTATGTCCAATTTCTGTTCTTGTTTGCAATAAAATGTAACTGACAATCATAACCAAATTTAAGTAATTTATATTTTTCAGTTTGTTCAATGTTACTGCTATGCGCAATGTAACTATATTTAAATGTAACTAATTGTAAGTAGATACTGGTGTATATAAGTGCTAGTAAATGTAACTAACTATTAGAGGAATCTAAACTTTCTTCAGTTTTGCATGTATGCATGTCATGATTTATGTTTCTTGATCATTATATATTTTTTGTTGTTATTGATATGTACAAAGTATCTAACATCCCTTCATAGTAATTATGTTATGTTAATATAAATTTCTTTGTATTCATTTTTAAAATTAATATGTATTTTCAGTTTGTTTCATGTTACTGATATGCAAAAGGTAACTATTTTTGAAATGTAACTAACTGAAAATAATTGCACAGCAAATGTAACTAACTATTTGAGTTACGTGAAGGTAGATTTTTCCTGTGGATCTTTGCAATGCCAAAACCTTGACTACGAGCAAAGTTGTTATAAAACAATCGCACATCTTCTTTTGTATTAAATGTTATTCCAACACTTAGCGTAATTGCTTCTGCATATTCTGCTCAACTTCAACAATGAAATATTTCTACGGACTGCCTTCCACCGAAAATGTAATTGAGTCCACTGTATTTCTTACATTTAAATGCAAAAAAATATCATTAAAACTAATGTATTGTTGTAATCACTAGAAATCAGATAAACATAAAAAACAAAAAATGGAATAATATGACTCATAGTTCCACTAAGATCATATTAAGAGTCGTTCATATTTCGAAATGAAACTTTGTTTCACAATTATATTGTTCTAAAATTAGTTACATTTGTCTGGAGAAACATTTAATAAGTTAGTTACATTCACAAAAAATATAGCCAAAATCACAAAAAAACTGCATAGAAGTCCAGAAAGGGTTTAAATATACAACTAACATTCAAATGTTAAACAACTGACATGCCATGTTCAAAACCACGTTTCACATAAAAAAATCATAATTAACATAAAAAATTGAAATAATTGAAAAAACATACAATAAACAGACACTACACCTGAATCGACAAATATTTCAAATGGTAGACAAAAGAATTCAATTGTTATTTTTCGATCAGATAAAAAACTTAGATAGTCGTCTAAAGAACAAATCTGATTTTAAACAGCTTTAACAAAAAAAACTCTCAAATTTTATCATGTAAATGAATGCATAATTTAAAAACTGAAATTCAAAAAAGAAAAAAAAACAGAATTAAATGCCCCCTCCACGCGTGATTCCAAAAGCAGCAATAATAATTGTCCCATTAATTACGTTGAAAATTAACAAACTCACTTAAGGGGTAAAATTGAAATCCCAACCATGCCATGTCATGGGACTTACGAGTGGCTTATAAAATGGGGCTTGTCAATCATTTTTCCTTGTTTCTTTTTTAAAAAAAAATTAATTTTATTTTTTAATCCCTTAATTTTCTATTTCACTTGGTTGTTTTTACAGTTCATAATACAGTTCTATATGTCTTATTAGAAATCTAATAAAACATATACCTCATTTTTTTTTCGTGTCATTCTGGGATAGAATTTGATTCCATATGAGATTAACAGGAAAGTATATAAAATCCAGTGTTTGGTTGGTGGTAATCTTGATGGTAATTGTGGGCCCTACTGGAATTAAAATCCATCCATGTGGAAAAATAGGGTGGAATCAGATTCTCACCCTTTAGGCCCCATTTGGTTTGTGTCATTCTGGGATGGAACTTGATTCCATGTGAGATTACTAAGAAAATGTATAAAATCAAGTGTTTGGTTGGTGGTAATCTTGATGATAATTATGAACCCCACTGGAATTAAAATCCATCCATGTGGAAAAATAGGGTAGAATCAAATTCTCACAATTTGTGGTGGTAATATCAAATTCTACTAGGAATCATAAATTAGATTACTATTATTCCCTTTACAAATGAATGAAATTACTATGTAAATCCCATCTAAAATAAATAGCACCCTCTTTTTTTTTTCCTCCACTACACATATAATGGGTTTATATAGTCATTTTGATTTTTTAACTAAAAAATTTCTGTTATAATTTTTATATGTGATGTGAAAAATCTAAACTGTGTATTAGATATTAATTTATATTTTTAAATTTAATTTTTATTTTTGTAGATGGGTTTAGATATTATTATAATTGGTATAATATGTGATGTGTGATGTGGGTTTAGGTCTAAACCCTCTGAATCTTAACTAATAAAATTAGTTATTTAGTTTTTAGGAGAGTTCATAATATTCAACTGATTTAGAAAAATTACTATTTTATATGTTTAATTACATAATTGGTTATCTTATTTATTTGCATTCATTAATTATTTATAAAAATATTTATAATTTTTTTTATTATTATTTTGATATAGATAAAGAAATAAATTGTACAAGTATATATATAATAGTAAGGATATTTTAGACATTTAAATCAAGTTATTTATCATTTTCCATGTATGAATCAAACACTTAAAAATGATTCTTTGGAGAAATTTACTAGCGAACCAAACAGTCTGATGAAATCCGGATTCCTGGTAAACTGATTCCTGGTAAAGTAATTCCACCTAAAAAAATGATACGAACCAAACTTAGGCCCCGTTTGGTTCGTGTCATTCTGGGATGGAATTTGATTCCATATGAGATTACTAGGAAAGTGTATAAAATCCAGTGTTTGGTTGGTGGTAATCTTAATGGTAATTATGGGCTCCACTGGAATTAAAATCCATCCATGTGGGAAAATAGGGTGGAATCAGATTCCCACCCTTTAGGCCCCATTTGGTTCGTGTCATTCTGAGATGGAATTTGATTCCATGTAAAATTATCTAGAAAGTGTATAAAATCCAGTGTTTGGTTGATAGTAATCTTGATGGTAATTGTGGACTCCACTGGAATTAAAATCCATCCATGCGGAAAAATAGGGTGGAATCAAATTCCCACCATTTGTGGGTGTAATCTCAAATTCTATTAAGAATCTTAAATTAGATTACTATTATACCCTTTACAAATTAATGAAATTACTATGTAAATCCAATCTAAAATAAATAGCCTCCTCTCTTTTTTTCCTCCACTACACATATAGTGGGTTGATATAGTCATTTTGATTTTTTAACTAAAAAATTCTATTATAATTTTTATATATGATGTGAAAAATCTTAACTGTGTATTAGATATTAATTTATATTTTTAAATTTAATTTTTATTTTTGTAGATGGGTTTAGATATTATTATAATTGGTATAATATGTGATGTGTGATGTGGGTTTAGGCTTAAAGCAATATATCTGAATCCTAACTAATAAAATTGGTTATTTAGTTTTTAGGGGAGTTCATAATATTCAACTGATTTAGAAAAATTATTATTATTATATGTTTAATTACATAATTGGTTATTTTATTTATTTGCATTCATTAAATATTTATAAAAATATTTATAAATTATTATTATTATTATTATTATTATTGTGATATAGATAAAGAAATAAATTTTACAAGTATATATATAATAGTAAGGGTATATAAGGCATTTAAATCAAATTCCTTATTATTTTTCATGTATGAATCAAACACTTGAAAATGATTTTTTGAATAAATCCACTAGCCAACTAAATAGTATGATGGAATCTGGATTCCTGGTAAAATAATTCCTGGTAAAGTAATTCCACCTAAAAGAATAACACGAATCAAACGGGCTTAGGCCCTGTTTGGTTTGTGTCATTCTGGGATGGAATTTGATTTCATGTGTGATTATTAGGAAAATATATAAAATCCAGTGTTTGGTTGGTGGTAATCTTGATGGTAATTGTGGGCCTATTGAAATTAGAATCCATTCATGTGGAAAAATAGGGTGGAATCAGTTTTCCACTCTTTAGGCTCCGTTTGGTTCGTGTCATTCTGGGATGGAATTTGATTCCATATGAGATTGCCAAGAAAATGTATAAAATTCAGTGTTTGGTTGGTGGTAATCTTGATGGTAATTGTGTGCTCCACTGGAATTAAAATCGATCAATGTCGAAAAATAGGGTGGAATCAGATTCCCACAATTTGTGGTAATAATCTCAAATTCTACTATGAATCCTAAATTAGATTACTATTACACCCTTTACAAATTAATAAAATTACTATGTATATCCCTTCTAAAATAAATAGCCTCCTCTTCTTTTTTTCTCACCACCCATATAATGGGTTTATATAGTCATTTTGATTTTTTAACTAAAAAATTCTGTTATAATTTTTATATGTGATGTGAAAAATCTTAATTGTGTATTACATATTAATTTATATTTTTAAATTTAATTTTTATTTTTGTAGATGGGTTTAGATATTATTATAATTGGTATAATATGTGATGTGTGATGTGGGTTTAGGCCTAAAGCAATACCTCTGAATCCTAACTAATAAAATTGGTTATTTAGTTTTTAGGGGAGTTCATAATATTCAACTGATTTAGAAAAATTACTATTATTATATGTTTAATTACATAATTGGTTATTTTATTTATTTGCATTCATTAAATATTTATAAAAATATTTATAAATTTTTATTATTATTATTGTGATATAGATAAAGAAATAAATTTTACAAGTATATATATAATAGTAAGGGTATTTTAGACATTTAAATCAAATTCCTTATCATTTTCCATGTATGAACCAAACACTTGAAAATGATTCTTTGAAGAAATCCACTAGCGAACCAAACAATCTGATGGAATCAAGATTCCTGGTAAAATAATTCCTGGTAAACTGATTCCTGGTAAAGTAATTCCACAAAAAAAAAAAAATAACACGAACCAAACGGGGCCTTAACGATTTATATAACTCCTTGAATAGTTTCTTAAACTTACTAAAAATAGGTTCATTCAACTCGAAATTGGGTGATATACACTTTTTTATCAAATTATATACATCATTAGATGAAGTTAACTATTTTAAGAAAAATGAAAATAATTGTGGTCAATTTTAGATGATAAAAATGACTGAGTAACATTTTTCTAATTTTTTAGTTCCACAATCATATATGTTATATATTTTCTAGATCTTCAGTATGTATGTATAAATCAGTTCACAATGCAAAGAATATGTATGTATTTTTGTCTATGCTCTTTTATTTGAGCATCCTTTTTCTTTAAAATATAATTAAGGGTGAGTGCATATCATTTTGTTAAAAATAATAATAATCTATACTATTATAAAAAGTATGAGTTGAGAGGGAAAATATTTTATCCGATTTTACCCCTTGAAATTAATTAAAAATACAAATATATCCATCAACAAATCTTATCCATATTTCTAATATGCTACATTTTATCTCATAAACTAGATTTTATCACATAAAAAATAATTTAGAAAAACAAAAAAAATGAGTATTATTTATTTATTTATATTATCCATTGATAAATCTTATCCAATATATCCTATATTTTATCTAACAAATTATCATAAAATCAATTTAAATTTAATATTCATTTGATTATTCATTTTGATGAAAGTATTTTATATTATTTTGAATTTATTTTAAATGATAAATAGCTAATTTCATAGTAAATAAGAGTTTCAACATTTCGTCTCATTTTTCATAATGTAATAGTCATTTTTAATAAAAGTATATTTCACAAGCATAAGTATATATCCTGAAGATCTTTTCAACAAGCTATTATTCATCTCAATCGGAGTTATATATACTTGAAAAGTAACATGTTTTTAAATAATTTCAAAAATGATTTATTTGTTGATCAAGTTTAAGAAATAAACAAAATTTGTTCTGATTTAATGACATAATTAGAATTGTCCGTGTGTCCTATTACATGCCTCTAAATAAGTTTTGATCTCCCTATAGTTCCTAAAAGATCTAATATCTAAAATTGAATTTTGAATATGGTTTTTTGGTGAGAAATCTTCAAATCATGATATTTCATTGTTTGCTCATTTATTTACTTCTAGATGAAAATGATATCTAACAATTTGATATATTTTGAATGTAGGTACCATTTAAAACAAAATTATATTTGAGTTTTTAATCTCTTATTTTTGAAGAGAAAAATACATAGAGACAGAAAATTTATAGATATTAAATTGTTTTTTTTTAAAATTTTTTTTTTGAAATTAATTAGGGGTCTATGTGATCACCCATTTATTATTTTTAAGCCCTTGAAATTTTTTAAGTTTCTTTAGATCCCTAAGGCATTGAAAAATTATCTTTAAGTCCCTCCAGCTGGATGTTGTTCAAAAATACCGAAAATGCTATCACTCAATTATGTGAATGTTAACAATGTACTGGGGAATGCTAACAGTGTATTTGAGATATTTAACAATGTACTGATGAGTGTTTATAGTGTACTAAAATAATTAGGTGGAGGGTGTCACGCCCCAGGGCGGCCGTCCCCGAGACGTGGCAATATATATAGTATCAGCTATCAATACCTGAGGTCAACAAAGATTCCAACAACAAATCACAAGGTGGCACGGAAAAGATAAATGATAACTGACTGAAAAGCGGAAGCATAAGATATCAACAATGTCTGTAAACCAAAAACATTAGGGATTTTTAATTTTAAGTCCTCACAAACTATAATATTTAGTGATCGATCCCTCCATTATTCGTATTTAGGTTTTAGTCCCCTGATTTAAATGATAATTCATGGATAAGTCCCTCACAGGGACTAAAAAATAAATTAAATAATTTATGAATAAGTCCCTCTCAGGGACTAAAAAGGAACTATCATTTAAATCTGGGGACTAAAACCTAAATACGAAGAAGGGAGGGATCGATCACTAAATATGATGTTTTGTGGGGACTTAAAACTAAAAATCCCAAACATTATTACAGACTCGAATACATAATCACTGTCCTGTGAGAGCCAAGTCTAGTCCAAATAAAATACAACCTGTGCCACATGCACGATTTACAATACATAAAATGACTCTAGGACTACTGACAGCCTCGCACTCGCCACCCACCGGACAGAACGCTCCACGCACATAAGACCACACCACAAGGAAGCTCCAGCTCCACGCCCAACACTGCCCCTGAAAAGAAACAATATGCGATGGGTGAGCTACAAGCTCAGTGAGTGGTTGGAAACCAAACACTATTACAACAATTTCCTTTCAAGGAAGAACATAGGTAGAAACCCAATGGATAACAAGGTCACGCTGCGGCGCGACCAACCTCACCCTCACCCTCACTCCCGGAGGGAGACTCTTGGGACTCTTGGGGAGAGACCATACCGTTTGTCGAAGATGTTATATATGTGTCACTTTTTGGCCTGCTGGTAACCATTGGAGCATTTTGACAGTTTTTGAGTTTTTTTCGTTTTTCGATCGGAACCGCAAAATTTTGGACTGTTAGCTATCGTCCTGAGCTAGAGGACTCTGATTGAAAATCTAACTGCATATTATGTGTCCTGGTGCCATTCTAAGCCACTCATGAAAATTTCATCGAATTCCGGTAACGTTTTCAAAATTTCACAGTTCCGGGGCGTATCCGGGTATTTTAAGTGACTTGCTATATAAATGAAATCTAATATTTGATTGGCACTATTCATCATCCCTTCCAAAAGCTTTTTCTCTCTCCCCTCTCTCCTTTTCTTCCATTTGAGCCCCTTAGAGCCCTCAAACCCAAAAACCTAAAGCATAGAAAGTGTAGATTGGGTCCCGATCTACACCCCGGTGCTTTCAAATCCCGATTCCGGCCAACCTAGCCCTCCCATCCGCCCTCTCTTCTCCTCAGATCCGAGCCAAATCGGAGGTGGGAGTTGGTCTTGGTGGTGGAGACCGTTGGGGAAGCGTTTCGGTGCGCGGAGAGCAACCGGACACCCCTTCCTCCCCCTTGGTAAGCTCTTTTTCCTCTTCTTTTTGGCTTAGATGCATGTTAGGAGGGGGGTTTTGTGTTTGGGTGGTGGTCGGCGGCTGTGGGAGGCTGTCGGAGGTGGTTGGGGGCGGTCGGAGGCCGTTAGTGGCCTGGTGGTCAGTGGTAGAGGAGCTCGGGCAGAGAGGGTGGCAGTTCCGGGCAGCAGACAGCACAGGCAGTGCTCAGGCAGGTGCAGCGGCAAGGCGCGCGCGCGCGTGCGCGCGGACGTGCGCGCGGGCGTGCGCTCGGGTGGGCGCTGGGCGTGCTGGGTGCTGGGGGTGCTCGCGCATGGAGGTTGCTGTCTCGGGCAGGGCACCAGCACAGGCAGCAGCACAGGCGCAGCAGGCGGAGCCGCTGGCAGGGCGCGCGCGTGCATGCGCGCGGGCATGCGCGCGGGCGTGCGCTCGGGGGGAGCTGGTGGCCAGCAGGGCGCGTGCGCGCGGGCCAGCTGGGCGTGCGGGCGCTGGGCGTGCTGTGCGCGGGTGTGCTGGGGTGCTGGTCGAGTGGGCGTGCGTGCAGGGCATCGTGCAGGGTGCGCGCGGAGCGCTGCGCAGGGGCGCAGGCACGCTGTGCGCGCGCGCGGGAGTCGGTGGAGTGCTGGGCGAGTCGGCGGTGCGCGCGGGGTGCACGGGCTGAGGCGCGGCGGTGCATCCGGGGGCGGGTGGCCGTGCGGGTGGTTGCCGGGGGTGCGGGAGTGAGTCGGGGTGCTCGGGCTAGCGTGCGTGCGGGTCGTATGCACGTTTGCCCGAGTGTTGGCTATTTATTTGTGTATTTTGTGTATTTTGGGGTATTTGTGGATTATACTCACCCAGTTGATATCCTATCTTGCAGATCTCGACGGACGGTCGCGCGTCGACCCGACTTCTGGTGAGTGGGACAACCCAACCCAGTTTGGGAGGCGCTACATGCACTTGGGCGTGTACCGTCCTCCCCTGGGGCACATAGTTAGTATTAACTGTTGTATTGTAATACATGTAAGCATGATGTGTGTGTAGAATGCATGCCGCCCTAGACTTGTATGTTAGGGACTTGCACCCTTAGGATTTGTGCATGAGCCGTGCATCCTGTCACCCGTTATCATGCTAGGAAAGCCCTGACCTATGCATGCGTCCTATTAGTTTGATTTATTTACTTAAATGCAAACTTGTAATATTGTTAGCATGCTTTGGGGAATATAAGGGGGCCTTGCGAGGTTAACATTGAGACCCGGGTTAGGGTACTCCGTGTTCCTTGTTTGGTTGGCGGGATGTCCTACATCGGGACCTCAGGTTACCCTCCCAAGGTCTCTTTTCCTCATTTTTGTCTTATTTATTTCCCCGCATCTTGGTTATGCGCGCTGGAGGAATTCTGAATGAATTCAAGACATTAGAGTTGTAGAGATGTGCTGTCAGCGGATCCGAGTGGATCATATGCGATGGATAGGCTGTTCTGTTCCCTTCGTTGGATCCGTGTAGAGACTACCTCAGCGTTAGAAAGGTTGTCCCGTGCAGGGGCTCCCATCAGTAGGCACCTCCTGATTTGGTAGAAGGACTGTGCTGAATGTGGGGGGCCAAACGACCTACGGAGTGGGGAGAGACTATCGGTGGACCAAGGGTGACCAACAGCCTAGTCAGTCCCAAGAGCCTATGTCACCTATTGAGGGGTGAGGGTGAGGGTATGGTGGGCCGGCGATGCGACGACCCACAGGATTGTGTATGGATGATTATCAGCCCATTAAGTCCCAATACCCTTTGTCACCTATTGAGGGGTGAGGGTGAGGGTGAGGGTGTGGTGGTTCGGCGATGTAGCGAACCACCGGACTTGTGATTGATTATGCCACTTTGAGGCTCTTTGCTATAAATTGTGGTTAATATAAACTGTATGCATGGGTTGTGCTATTCACTGAGCGTGTGGCTCACCCCTCGCATAAAATCTTTTTCAGTGATCACTGAGGAGGACTTGAAGGAGGAGCTTCCCGAGCGACTACACCAGTAGCGGAGTAGCGCCACGTCCCTCGAGTTTTGAGGCCATCAGCATCCTTCTCTTTGTTGTATGTATATATTTCTGTGCTTGGGCACCTAGTTTGGATTATGTATGGATTGTATTTGTGTGTATATGGACATGTTGGCTCTCACAGGACATATGATTATGTATCGAGTCTGTAGTATGTTTTGATTACAGATTCAGTCTTTTAGCTTCCGCATTTGGTGTATATATTATGTCAGCCCTGCTTTTATCTGTGTTGTCATTTTAGCTGTTGTGTGAGTATGTTATTGAACTCCTGTTTACTGATATCATATATACACTTGCCGCGTCCCGGGGACGGCCGCCCTGGGGCGTGACAAAAGTTGGTATCAGAGCCTGGTCCTGTCAGAGCCAATTGTCTTCTTTTTCGTAGAGATGAGTCCTAGGATTTCTATATGCGTATTCTGATCCTAGTGTCTGGTTTTCTTAGGTTGCTGATATGGACGTGGTCCCTCTCGACCTTTGGACGTCTCCGGACCTGCCAGAGTCGAGGATGCTATTGGTGAGTCCTCAGCCGTGAGGCCAGGATCAGCGCAGGAGCCTCCTGCCTGGGAGCGCGCGTTTGCGCGGATAGCTGATTTGGTGGAGACGCAGACCAGGGCGTTGGAGGCCCAGACCAGAGTATTAGCAGATCAGGCACGGGAGATTCAGGAGCTGCGGGCGGCCCGCGAGGCAGTACCGCAGGTTCCCTTGGCGGCAGATCCGCCTGTGGTACCCGATACACCCCCAGTTCCCGTGGTAGTCCCGGCGGTCAGAGTTCAGGACCCGCAGGAGAGGGAGGTGGGGCTTGAGGCTGCAGCGAGGGTGCAGCAGAGTGGCCTCTCAGCCTTTCTGAAGCTCCACCCTCCCGAGTTCCAGGGTCAGACAGAGGACCCCCTTGCTCCCGAGAGATGGTTGATGGAGGTGGATACCATCTTCTCGACCATGCTTTGCACAGACCGCCAGCGAGTCTCCCTGGCCACATTTATGCTGAAGGGTAGCGCCGCCGACTGGTGGGCTACTAGATCAGTGGACATCCCAGAGGGATTGGAGCAGCTCACATGGGCGGGATTCAGGAGATATTTCTTGGAGGAGTATTTCCCCTTCTCGACGCGACAGATAGTGATGCAGGAGTTTGAGCAGCTGACTCAGGGCACTATGTCTGTCGCTGACTACTCCACGCGTTTCACGAGGCTGTCCAGATTCGCTCCAGCTTTGGTGATGGACGAGGAGACGAGGTGCCGTCGATTCGAGCTCGGTCTCAGCAGTGCCATTCGAGTGCACGTCACCTCCCACGCATTCACGAGGTACTCCGACTTAGTGTCTCGAGCGAAGACCGTCGAGAGAGACCTCGGGATCCAGGTGAGGGCTTCGACCCCGTCGACAGACCAGAGGCCACCCAGGAGTCAGGACAGAGGGCAGCGCAAGAAGAAGAGGCCCCGCTTTGAGCAGTCAGCGGCTGCCTCTCCTCCAGCAGATGTGGTGCCAGCGCGAGGTCCAGCACCCATCGCAGCAGTGCCAGTCCAGACGAGGCGACCAGAGACGAGGCGCTGTTATCACTGTCAGCGCGTCGGGCATATCCTGTATAATTGCCCCGACGCTGGCCGACCCCGGTGTTTCGGTGCGCGAAGAGCACCCGTTCTTCCTCCCCTTCTCTTCCTCTCACAGGGTAAGCTTTCTTTCTTTCCTTTCCTTATTTAGATGCATGTTAGCAAGTGTTTTTGGGTATGAATGGGTGTTGGTGGCTGTTGGTGGCGGTTGGTGGCTGTTGGTGGCCATTGGTGGCCGTCGGGGAGGTGGTAGGGTTGTCTCTGGTGGGCTGGCAGCGCAGGCAGCAGAGGCAAGCGGGCTGGCAGGCTGGGCGGGCAGAGCAGACAGGCAGGGCAAGCGCGCGTGCACGCGGGCGTGTGCGCGGGTGGAGCAGGAGTGTGCGGGTGCTGCGCGCTGGGCGCCGTGCGGGGGCGTGCGTGCGGGGCGCTGCGCAGAGGCGCAGTGCGTGCTGTGCGCGCGGGGTCGTGTGCGGGTGCTGCGCGCAGGGGGCCGTGCGGGGGCGTGCGCGCAGAGCACTGCGCAGAGGCGCAGTGCGTGCTGTGCGCGCGGGGTGAGGCGAGCGGGTGGTGCGCGCGGGGTGCTGCGCTAGGGCGCAGGGCGTGCGGGTGTGCGCGCGAGTTGCTGCGATGGGGCGCAGTGAGCGCGCGGTGCACCCGGGGGGCTCGGCAGTGGGTCCGGGCATGCAGGCAGGGGCTCGGCAGTGCATCTGCGCTCGCGGGCTGGGGCACGGCTCTGCGCCTGGGGCAGGGGGCCGTGCGTACGGCTGCCCGGGGGTTCGGCAGTGAGTCGGGGTGCTCGGACTCGCGTGCGTACAGGCCGTATGTACGCTTGTCTGAGTGTTGTGTATTTTTGTGTATTTTTGTATATATTTGTGTATTTTACTCACCAAGTTGATTACCCTGTCTTGTAGATCTTGACGGACGATCGAGCGACAACCCGGTTATTGGTGAGTGGTACAATTCAACCCAGTTGGGAGGCGTTATATGCACTTGGGCGTGTACCGTCCTCCCCTGGGGCACCATAGTTTAATATGTAATCTATGCAAGCATGATTAGTATGTAGTATGCATGCTACCCTAGACTTTGTATGTTAGGGACTTGCACCCTTAGGATATGTGTAAGAGCCATGCATCCCGTCACCCTGTTCTCATGCTAGGAAGCCTCGACCTATGCATGTGTCCTACTAGTTTAATTTATTAAATTAAATGCGAACTTATGGTATTTTAGCCTGCCTTAGGGAATATTAAGGGGCCTTGCGAGGTCAGCATTGAGACCCGGACTAGGGTACTCCGTGTTCCTTGTTTGGTTGTCGGGATATCCTATGTCGGGACCTCATGGTGCCTCCCAAGGTTTCTTTTCCCGATAATATTATAATACATGTCTCCCCGCATCTTAGTTATGCACCCTGGAGGAATTCTGAAGAATTTATGACATTTATAAGTTGAGATCGGTGTCGGCGGATCCGAGTGGATCGTATGCGTATGGATAGGCTGTTTCTGTTCCCTTCGTTGGATCCGTGTAGAGACTGCCCCAGCGTTAGAAAGGCCATCCCGTGAGAGGGCTCCCATCAGTAGGTACCTCCTGATTTGGATTCGGACTGTGCTGAAGTGTGGGAGTGGCCAAGCGGCTACGGAGTGGAGGAGAGACTATCGGTGGACCAAGGGTGATTAACAACCTAGTCAGTCCCAATATCCTATGTCACCTATTGAGGGGTGAGGGTGAGGGTGTGGTGGGTCGGCGATGTTGCGACCCACTGGATTTGTGTATTTCCTGCCACTTAGAGGCTTTGATTTAATTGTGGTTAATTAAAATTGTGATGCATGGGTTGTGCTATTCACTGAGCGTGTGGCTCACCCCTCGCATATTTATTTTCTCCAGTTATCACTGAGTCGGACCGGAAGGAGGAGCTCCCCGAGCGATTTCATCAGTAGCGGAGTAGCGCCACGTCCCGCGAGTGTTAGAGGCCATCAGCACCCTTTCTTTTGATTGTATGTATTACATTTCCGTGCTTGGGCACCGTTTGTATATTATTTGGATGTATGTGTGTATATTGGCTCTCACAGGACAGTTGATTATGTATCGAGTCTGTAATGTGTTTGATTTACAGATTCAGTCTTTTAGCTTCCGCTATTTGTGTATATATCATGTCAGCCTCTTTGTTGTCTGCGTTGTCATTTTAACTGTTTGTTTAGAGTATGTTATTGACCTCCAGTTTAGACTGCTGATATCATATATACACTTGCCGCGTCCCGGGGACGGCCGCCCTGGGTCGTGACAGATTGGAATCAAACCACTCACCTTACGACCCGGGACCTCGCGCATCCCATCCGACGAGATCTGCAAGGTAGGGCATCCAACTGGTGAGAAACAACACAATTTACACATAAGAATCATTAGAAATACCCCACACTCGGACAAGCATGCATACGAGCTCGCACGCCTGCCAGCACGCACGTACGCACGCGAGTTCGAGTGCCCCGACACCTACCCGAACCCTCGGGCAGCCACACGCATGGCCCCCCGCACGCGCACGTACGAATGTGCACGCACGCACGCACCCCAGCACCCTCGGCGCATTGCCACGCACCTGCCCGCGTGCCCAGACGCGCTGCCGCACGCACGCGCACGCTCGCGCGCTCCTGCGCGCACTGCACGCCCAGTCCGCGCCCTCGCGCAGCACCCCGCGTGTTATATATGTGTCACTTTTAGCCTTCTGATAACGATTGGGAAATTTTGGCAGTTTTTCGATTTTTTTCGTTTTTCGATCGGAACTGCTAAAATTTTAGACTTTTAGCTATCACCCTTAGTTTGAGGACTCCGATTGAAAATCTAACTGCATATTATGTGTCCTGGTGCCATTTCAAGCCACTCATGGAAATTTCATCGAATTCCGGTAACGTTTCTGAATTTCGCAGTTCTGAAGCGTCTCTGGGTTTTGATCGAGCGAGAAGTCATTGGGAGACTTGACTTGGTCAAATGTGGGCCCATGACTTGGTCAACCCCCTTTGTTTTCTAGTGTGGATGGGTTGACCCAAGTCAAAGTGCACTTAAACCTCCCTAATCCTAGCCTAAACCTAATTAGGGCTAATCTAAGTGGTGTGAATGTGTGTGTGTGTGGGTGTGAGGATAATAAAATCCCACGACTACAACATCCCCCCCACTATTCATCATCTTCCCCAAAAATTTCTCTCTCTCTCCCTCTCTTTAAATCCCATTTAAGACCTAGTTCAAGTGGTCAAAACCAAAAACCCTAAGAAGAGAAAGGTTAGGTGAGCTCCCGATCTATCTTCCGGTGGTCTCGGATTCGAGTTCCCACGTGTGTGACCCCTTCTCATACCCTCTTTTCTCCTCTGTTTTCAGCCTTGCTTTGGCTAAGGGGAGATCTTGGTGGTGGTGGTCCTTGAGGTGGCGAATCGGTGCGCGAAGAGCACCCATTCTTCCTCCCCTTCTCTTCCTCTCCTAGGGTAAGCTTCCTTTCCTTCCTTTCTTGTTTAGATGCATGTTTAGGAGGTGTTTTTGGGGTATGCATGGCTGTTGGTGGCTGTTGGTGGCGGTTGGTGGCCATGGGTGGCCGTCGGGGAGGTGGTAGGGCTGTCTCGGGTAGGCTGGCAGTGCAGGCAGCACAGGCAGGCGGGCTGGCAGGCAGAGAGGGCAGAGCAGGCTGGCAGGGCACGCGCGCGTGCGTGCGGGCGTGCACGCGGGTGGAGCAGGAGTGTGCGGGTGCTGCGCGTTGGGCGCCGTGCGGGGGCATGCGCGTGAGGCGCTGCGCAGAGGCGCGGGCGTGCTGTGAGCGCGGAGCCGCGTGCGGGTGCTGCGCGCAGGGGGCCGTGCGGGGGCGTGCGCGCAAAGCGCTGCGCAGAGGCGCAAGGCGTACTGTGCGCGCACGATGAGGCGAGCGGGTGGTGCGCGCGGGGTGCTGCGCTGGGGCGCAGGGCGTGTGGGTGTGCCCGCGAGTTGCTGCACTGGGGCGCAGTGAGCGCGCGGTGCACCCGGGGGGGCTCGACAGAGTGTCCGGGCATGCGGGCAGGGGCTCGGCAGTGCGTCTGGGCGCGCGGGTTGGGGTGCGGCTGTGCGCCCGGGGCGGGTGGCCGTGCGTACGGCTGCCCGGGGGGTTCGGGAGTGAGTCGGGGTGCTCGGACTCGCGTGCGTACGGGCCGTATGTACGCTTGTCCGAGTGTTGGGTATTTTAGTGTATTTTTTGTTATATTTGTGTATTTTACTCACCGAGTTGATTTCCCTGTCTTGCAGATCTTGACGGACGGTCGCGCGACGACCCGGTTATTGGTGAGTGAGACAATCCAACCCAGTAGGGAGGCGCTATATGCACTTGGGCGTATACCGTCCTCCCCTGGGGCACCATAGTTTAATATTAATGTGTATCCATGCAAGCATGATTAATATGTAGTATGCATACCGCCCTAGACTTTGTATGTTAGGGACTTGCACCCTTAGGATATGTGTAAGAGCCATGCTTCCTGTCACCATGTTCTCATGCTAGGAAGCCTCGACCTATGCATGCGTCCTATTAGTTTAATTTATTAATTTAAATGCAAACTTATGGTATTTTAGCATGCCTTAGGGAATATTAAGGGGCCTTGCGAGGTCAACATTGAGACCCGGACTAGGGTACTCCGTGTTCCTTGTTTGGTTGTCGGGATATCCTATGTCGGGACCTCATGGTGCCCTCCCAAGGTTTCTTTTCCCGATAATATTATAATATATGTTTCCCCGCATCTTAGTTATGCACCCTGGAGGAATTCTGAAGAATTCATGACATTTATAAGTTGAGATCGGTGTCGGCTTATTCGAGTGGATCGTATGCGTATGGATAGGCTGCTTTTGTTCCCTTCGTTGGATCTGTATAGAGACTGCCCCAGCGTTAGAAAGGCCGTCCCGTAAAAGGGCTCCCATCAGTAGGTACCTCCTGATTTTGGATTCGGACTGTGCTGAAGTTTGGGAGTAGGCCAAGCGGCTACGGAGTGGAGGAGAGACTATCGGTGGACCAAGGGTGATTAACAGCCTAGTCAGTCCCAATATCCTATGTCACCTATTGAGGGGTGAGGGTGAGGGTGTGGTGGGTCGGCGATGTAGCGACCCACTGGATTGTGTTGTTCCTGCCAATTTGAGGATTTTAATGATTATTTGTGGTTAATATAAATTGGGATGCATGGGTTGTGCTATTCACTGAGCGTGTGGCTCACCACTCGCATAATTTTTCTTCAGTTATCACCGAGTCGGATCTGAAGGAGGAGCTTCCCGAGCGACTTCATCAGTAGCGGAGCAGCGCCACGTCCCGCGAGTATTGAAGCCATCAGCATCTTTTCTTTTGATTGTATGTATTATATTCCGTGCTGGGCGCGCAGTTGTATTATATTTCGATGTATGTGTGTATATTGGCTCTCACAGGACAGTTGATTATGTATCGAGTCTGTAGTATGTTTTTGAATTACAGACTCAGTCTTTTAGCTTCCGCTATCTGTGTATATATCATGTCAGCCTTGCTTTCGTCTGTGTTGTCATTTTAGTTGTTGTTTAGAGTAATTTATTGATCTCCTGTTTAGACTGCTGATATCATGTATACACTTGCCGTGTCCCGGGGACGGCCGCCCTGGGGCATGACACCGCGCACGCCCCAGCACGCGCACGCACGCGCGCGCGAGCACTGGTCCCCAGCCCTGCGCCCAGGCGCATGCCCAAGGCGCCTGCTCCGCGCGCGCGCAAGCTCCCACGCACTCCCGCGCGCACCCGCGCGCGTCTGCGTGCCCCACTGTGCCTGCCAGCGCCCGCCTGCGCGCGTGCAACGCGCGCCCAGCCCGTCCTAACCTCATTTTAACCCTCCCCAACCCCTCACACACACCCTAACCCATCTACCTAGCATGCATGACTATCCCAACATCCCCTTAAGCCAAGAAAACCATGAAAAGAAGGGGAGGAGCTCACCTTGGAGGGGGAACAAAAGGGGGAGGTTCGGGGGCCCTCGACGCACCCGCGACCACCTCAACCGCCACCACCACCACCACCACCTCTTCGGCCTCCTCAGCCTCCTCTTCAGCCGAAAATCAGGGGGGAGAAATCCCTGAAAAGGCTTGAGAGAAGGGAAGACAACAACCAGACCAACACTCCCACACAAACCCACTCATGCACTTGCACCATCTCCGTCACCATCTCTTTGGGACATTTTATCAAAACACATGGTGGGGGGGGGGGGGTTTGAAAGAGAGAAGGAGAACCAGCAGAGGTCGACGTGAGAAAATGGGAGGGAGAGAGAGAGAGAGAGAGATATATTTATCAAAAATATCTAAGGAAAAATGACCTAGTCGCCCTTTGACTAGAAATTCTGCGCATGCTTCACTGGAACAGCCATAACTTCCTCGATATAGCTCCGAATTGCACAATTCTAATTCCGTTGGAAAGCCAAGAAGGTTATCTACAACTTTCATGTTTATGCCAAGATCAAATAAGCTCTCCAGATATTCCAAAATTAGAGCTAAACATAGAGCAGGGCTGCTGCCAGAATTTTCATCCCCGGGGTATACTTGGAAAAATACCCATAACTTTTACTACAAGAATCCAGTTGATCTAATTCCACTTCTGTATGAAAGCTAACTCAAAACTGGACATCTCATAGTAAATTCATATTTAAACCTCTTCATCTTGGATTTTAACAAAATCAAATCCAAATACCAAATCAGGAATACATAACTTCGAGAAAAAAAAATTATGTACCAAAATTTTCAAACAGAGCGCTCCAAATGACACAGGCACAACATAATCATATAAGGCTGGCAAAACAATGTTAACTGATAGCTTAATTGAAAAATGCGAAAGCATAAAAATACCAATAAGTCTGTAAACCAAAACATTATTACATACTCGAATACACAGTCAGTGTCCTGTGAGAGCCAAGTCTATATTGTGTGAACTATATTTTTTTTTCCATTTTATAATATCATCCAAGTTATATGGCAATGGTATGAATTGTTCTATAAAATTGTTTGTTCAGTCTCAAATATACAATCCATGTCAAACAAATAAGATGAACATATTAAAATTCTATCTATTATGATAGCTCTTACTTCTTCTCTTCTTTTCTTTGAAACATGTGAGGAAACCATATTATTTGTGATGCTTATAGAAACTGATTGCATTTGAAAATAGATAGATTTATTTTCATTATGCTACAATATGCATTTATCAAATATGTTGGAGACTGTCTTTAGATTCAATGAATGTATGTGTATTTCCAATGATTTTAACTTTTCCAAACCCCCGCAAGTTTTTTTTGAGTGGGTTTGATATGCTCCGTTCAGTTTCCATGGATCATACAATAATAATAATTCTCTTTATTTTATCCTTCTAATCCTCTTCGTTTTACAATGTGATCTGATTTATTGGTTCTAATTATGTTATCTTTCAAAGTAGCTAAAAGTGAATTGAAGTTATAATCAATAAAAATTTGGATACGTTTATATATTAAACTAAGCACGCTTTGCATGCATTATTTTAATAGTGGAGCCAACCCAAACATGTTAAGTTAGTTTAATACATGCTTAAAAAATCTATGCAATAATCTCATATTTAGGGTAAAAAAATGCATCCATTGAAAGTTATCCAAAAGTAAAGATTTTTTTTTTTTTGTCACATGGAGAATCAAAATCACAATAAATCAAGTTGATTCAATCTAAGATTTTAGTTCAAAAACTGTTTTTTGATCATATAATACAAGGCAGGGGTGTTCTTTTCACAAATTTTGAAAGATAAGGCTTATCAAATTAACATGAGTCATCAGCTCAAGTTCATGACATCTGCTTGTGCCAGCTAATAAAGTTTTGTGAGACCAAAATTGTATAACTAAATATATAGGAAATAATTGATACAGCTCCCTACAATCATGTTAAAATCATAAAAAGTCTTTGTAAAATCACAATATATTCACAACTCTCCATATTCTAAAACAAAATATTGTATCAATCCCTATTGTTTATCCAACTCATGGTAAGATTAATAATATTAGTTAAGACATTTAAGATTACCAAAATCCCAACCCTCAAAAAAAAAAATTTGAGGTGGGATGGAGAACTAAAGGAGTAAAAAAAAAGCTGTTTGTAGACATTCTTATGGTAAAAGTTGAATATTGTTTTATCACTCCATATTCACACAAGAATCGAGGGGACGGTTTTAAGAAAATGGTATGCCTATAAGCGGTATATAGTGATGTCCCCCCTCGGGCGGCTGTTGCGCATCTATAGGAAGCACAACCGTTTTGGGACGGTGGCTTTTGATGTGTTCAAAATGGATGATGATGATGATGATGATGATGGAGATGAGTGTGACTGGGTAGAGGGTGAAAAGCATCGGCGATTGCGCGCTCTTCTTGGGTGATAATCATTCCATGTCTGTATCTGCTACTGATGGTGTGTGCGGGCTTAAGAGGAACTATATCTATTTCACGGACGATGACGAGGAGGCCATTTTTGTTGATCGGCATGGTGTCCCTGACCTCAGGATTTTCAACATGAAGGATGGTACGGTAGAACGGTACTTCCACAAACAACAATGTCTGTTTCCACCGCCTGTCTGGTTTATGCCTAATCTTCCCTGAGGTTGATGAAGAAGGACCTATTTCATTTTCTAGCTTCCATGGTTTTTTTTTATGTGTTTCGCGCGTGCATTGTTTACCTATATATCTATCTTTATTTTCATTGTAATCAGTCGAAACAGTACAACAAAATTGATTTTCAATGATGGACAAAAAAACACTCACAAAACCTTGTTGATCTTCACCCAAGTGGCCTATGGTAACCTATTGGTTTAATTATGTTTAAATCACATCTAACTACAATATGTCTTATTTAATAATTCTCAAGCTAGAGGTGGCTCGATATATTTTTCGCATGTTCTTAAACATGTGCCTACGTCATATTTATATTTGAATTTTTGTGGATTATGTTCTAATTTTCTCACTAGTTATTCGCATTTTGGATCAATTTGTTTCTAGGAGAGCTGATTCTTAGTGAATGTTGCGATAAGGATGTTTGAACATGATAGACGGCGGATATTGTGACACGTGATTGTGGGGGCCATTTTCCTGACCCACCAAAACGGGTCAAATCCTAATAATTCATGGCCTGAATACACGGATCCGCATCCCAATCAACCTGGGCCTGACGCTACCCGACCCTTCGGCCCACTCAGATCCGACAACAACATCCCAAGTCAATATATTTCAATGAATGTTTCATTAAGGGTCATCAAGAATGGATTTCCTGAATCCCCCAATTATATTTCTTTGATTTGGAGTTATCACTAATTAATTCCCAAATCACAATAATATATCATGGATTTAAAATCATCATTGATTGATCCCTGAAATCCCAACAAAATATATATCTTTAACCAGGGATGATCAATGATTCATTGGCAAATCCCTAAGATATATATTTTGATCCCTCAGAATCATGGATTTGTTCCCATCCATCCAATGGGAAGGAGATCGACCATTGGTCCTAGAACAACCCTAAAAAATACTATAAATAGGGAGCTAATTCTCTCTATTGAGGTATGTGAAATTCTTTTTTCCTAAAACCCTAATTTGGCCACCATTACTGACTTGAGCATCGAAGGGTCTTTCGCAGGTCCCCACCTCCATGTTTCTTCGACGTTCAAGTGGAGCGCTCACCGGTGGGCACCAAAAGCGGATCAGAAGAAAGAGGGAGCCGACGGATCTGACTACCCGAACTCGATATGTCGATTTTTTGCCCCTCTAGCTTGGCGCTATCTATGGGAACTGAACGAAAAGCCTAGCTCTTCACCATGTGCCTCCCAAGAGAATTCTTCCGCCCGCTTTTGTTCCAGCAAGCGCATCAATGGCCAATCCGTACTCTCTCCCCGATGTAATGGAAGGGGACAATCTCAATCTCGAATTCATCAGTTTGTAGCAAATCAATGATGAGGCTTTAGCTCGAGCGGCGCAAGCCAAAAGGAAGGTTAAGGAGCTTATTTGCACCATTGAGGTGGCACGGGAGGAGAGTGAACACTTCAGGCCGAGCGAGACAACGCCAACCCCTAGGACCCGCAGCGTTCAATTCCTCCTGCCGCCAATGATCCTCCGCATAGTAACGAGAGAGCACATCCTCTGGAGAACAATCCTCTAGCCCCCGAGCAGTCGACGGTTTCTTCCAACATGGTCGCAACCTCAAACCACCTGCGAGAGGCAGACCAGGTCTGGCAGGACCACATATGAAGGAGGTCTATCATCGCATCTTCTAACATGGTCGCAACCTCAAATTGCCTGCGAGTAAGAGCTCGGTCAGAACCCTTCCTCCCAGTCAATAGCGTCTGGTGGGATCCTCCTTGAGTTCTCCACTGCAGGAGCGTAGCGTTCCAGGCCTCCCGATATGTCCAGGCGTGAGTGATCCGGAGCCCGGCATCAAGGTCGTCCTCAAGAATGTGAATCTCTCCTTCAAGCTCTAGTTAGCGTTTATATGAAGATCAGGTCGAAGAAGGATGGGTCCCACATCAGCTCCTTCATAGCCTTGAACACGGTGTCAATCAAAAACCGAACCCGAGATTCTGGCATTCCCACGATGGGATCAAGATTTCCTACGAGAACAGTAGCATGCAAGTTACTACAAAACTCAACTTACTAAGTTCGCCAAAGGTCGTTCGGATGGGGGGTACCCTGATGATCGGACACTGCTACGGTCCCCCGAGAGCCACAGCATCCTCCTTCCAACCTCATTCCCTGTCCAAGATGTCGAGCAAGAGGAATTGGCTCTGCCTCATCACGAAGTGATACACTGTGAGCTCCCTAGACATCGAGCGAACTTGTAGAAGAACATCACCTCCCGCACTGCAAGGCCATACCTCGTCGTCTCGTTAAGGCAAAGAGCGGCAGCAACGACCTTGAACATATGTGGGGATGAACGGATGGAGAGGGAACTGGATCGCCGTCAGATGGACGGCGAAGAAGTACGCCTCCCCTAAACGAAGGCCAACACCGTCGTGAATGGCCGGCCCGGGTTCGACCGCCCTCTTGGTCACCCCCCTTAGCAATGGAAGTCTTTTCTCCACCATCTCAAACAGGTGACAGAAAATGACAAGAGAAAACAAAAATAAAGAGATGAATGAGAGGGAAAACAATGGAGTCTTCTTCGCCTTTGTTGGGGAATTTATAAGCCTAGGACCCAACCCTTCGTCTTCACTACGCCGTTTCTCGAATCCGGACGATGATTGATGACGGAGGCATAATGAAACCTCAACATAACCATCTAGTACACCACACGAAGCGTTGTTCCATCGGTTCAGTCAAACTGACAGATGAACAGGCGGACAGGCGTTTCCTCGAAACTCGATGGGCCGTCAATCGAAAAAGGCGCATGAAGATCGAGAGACGTCATTTTGATGGGACAGAGGTCACACCCGACGTGTGGCACCTCGATGAACGTTTTTTCCATTCGACAGGAAAAGCTCCTCGTTGAGTGACAAAAAGGGGACATCTGTGGGGGCCAATTTCTAGCCCACCAAAACAGGTCGAATCCCGGTAGCCCATGACCGGAATACGCGGATCCGCAGCCCAATCGACCCGAGCTTGACATGACTCAACCCATCGACCCACTCAGATCCGACAACAACATCCCAAGTCAATATATTTCAATGAATGTTTCATTAAGGGTCATGAAGAATGGATTTTCTGAATCCCCCAGTTATATTTGTTTGATTTGGAGTTATCACTAATTAATTCCTAAATCATAGTAATATATCATGGATTCAAAATCATCATTGACTGATCCTTGAAATCCCAACAAAATATATATCTTTGACCAGGGATGATCAATGATTCATTGGCAAATCCCTAAGATATATATTTTGATCCCTCAGAATCATGGATTTGTTTCCATCCGTTCGATGGGAAGGAGATCAACCATTGGTCCTAGGGCAACCCTAAAAAATACTATAAATAGGGAGCTAATTCTCTCTATTGAGGTATGTGAAATTCTTTTTTCTAAAACCCTAATTTGATCACCATTACTTACTTGAGCATCAGAGGGTTTTTCGCAGGTCTCCACCTCCCTGTGTCTTCGACGTTCAAGAGGAACGTTCGCTAGCGGGAACCACCAGAAGCGAAGAGGATGATACGTCGATTTTTTGCCCTGCCCCTCCAGTGATCTTGTCCTCTAATGAGAAAGGGATAGTTATCTGCATTGGAGATTTTATCGATTTATTTGATCGATCAAAAATCATCAATCAATAGATCCGATTGATCAAAGGGGCTCAATTGATCATTTGTTTTGAGAGGATATATTCAATTGATCGACCAATATCAATTGACCGACGACCCTACTCGATTGGCGGATATGATTGATCGAGGTTCAAACAGAGCGACTAATAATCCTGTTAAAGTTTACATGATGTGACCAATCGATCAATCTCGCCATCACGTCATTGATATGTATCATCTCGATGGGAGGGTAATCTTTTTCAAGCTAAGATGGGAGGATAATCTTACAATTAAGCGCTTTAACCACCATGTGTCATCCACTTTCTAGGGGCAACAAATAGGGTTCAGAACCTCTATGGACTCACCACAGGGTTTCCCAATGAAACCCAATCCTCCCCCGATGCATGTCCCATAGCATCACGTGATGCTCGCGTGATTTCATTAACTGGTGAACGTCATGAATGTTAGAATCAGAAATTGAATAGAATGAATCAAGAATATTATTAGGATTTGTATCCAATATTTATAGTACAAAAAGGGAACGAGAAAAAGATTAATTTGCCCTTAACCTTAACATATATATACATTTAACACCCCCCCTCAAACTCATGGTGGATCATACACCGAGAGTTTGCTCAACAAGAAACCATGTCGTTGAAGTGTATGTGACTTTGTGAAAAAGTCAGATAACTGAAGAGAAGAGGAAATATATGGGAGTGATATAGTGCCCGCAATAAAATGATGACGGACGAAGTGACAATCGATCTCGATGTGCTTCGTACGTTCATGAAAAACTGGATTGCTAGCAATCTGAATGGCGCTCTTGTTGTCACAATATAAAGGAGTAGACGCAGATAGAATGACACCCATGTCAGAGAGGAGGTGCTGAAGCCAAACAACCTCAGCAGTAGCAGATGCCATAACACGATATTCGGCCTCAGCACTCGAACGAGAAACAATGTCTTGTTTCTTGGCCTTCCAAGATATAAGAGAGTCTCCAAGAAATACACATATACCAGTCATGGATTTTCGATCTGTGACATCTCCTGCCCAATCAGCATCAGTATAAGCGCGAAGTTCAAGAGTAGAAGAAGACGGTAACAGCAGAGCACGAGATATAGTGCCACGTAGATAGCGTATAATCCGAAGAACTGCTGCATAATGAACAGTACGAGGGGCAGCGACAAACTGACTGACAATATGCACAACATAGGCAATGTCAGGACGAGTAACAGTGAGATATACGAGGCTCCCAACAAGCTGTCTATAACGAGTAACATCAGAAAGTGGTTCTCCATCGTCAGGCCGAGCTTAGCATGAAGCTCAATAGGAGTGGGAGAAATGCGATCATCAGTCAGACAAGCACGATCGATCAAGTCAGCAGTATACTTGCGTTGGGAGAGAAGATAACCACGCGGGGCAGACGCAACTTCCAAGCCTAGAAAATATCGAAGTTTGCCAAGATCTTTCATCTCAAATTGACGCTGAAGATGTTGCTTGACCGATTGTATATGAGAAGAATCATCGCCAGTGATGAGCATGTCATCGACATAAATCAACAAGATAGTACGATGGGAACCGATGTGTGAACAAATAGAGCTGGATCAGAAGAACTCAAAAACCCAGCAGCACAAATAGCATCAGTGAATCGAGCAAACCAAGCGCGAGGAGCCTGCTTGAGACCATAGAGAGCGCGACGAAGATGACATACTTGACCAGATGATGAGGAAGGCCTGGAGGAGGAGTCATATAAACCTCCTCTGATAAATCACCATGAAGAAAGGCGTTCTTGACATCAAGCTGATAAATGGGCCACTGACGAACAGAAGCAACAGAAATCAAAGTGTGAACAGTCGTCATCTTCGCTACAGGAGCAAATGTCTCATCATAATCAATACCATGCTGCTGAGTGAAACCACGGGCAACCAACCGAGCCTTGTGACGCTCAATCGAACCATCAGAGTGAGTCTTGATCTTGTAGACCCACTTACAGCCAATGGGAACCTTACCCGTAGGAAGAGGGACAAGATCCCAAGTATGATTGCGTTGTAACGCGCTAAGCTCCTCTGCCATAGCATTCTCCCATTCAGGAATACCAACTGCCTCACGATATGACTGGGGCTCCCAATGAGATGAAATGGTTGCAAGAAAGCTCTGAAAATGGGGAGAGAATGAGTTAGAAGCAACTAGACTTAGCCTCTGAGGGGGACGACGATCACGAGGTGGATTGCGACGAGGAGCTGGTGCGGGATCGACTACCGGTGCGGGGTCGACTGCTGGTGTATGGTCGACTGCTGATGTGGGGTCGACTACTGATGTGGGGTCAACTGCTGGTGCATGGTCGACTACTGGTCGAACAACATCAGGCGCAGGAGCAACAACAGGGGGACTCGGCTCACATGAATCATCCGAAGAAGGAGATATAGGGGATGGCAAGGTCGTAGATGGGACAGATGAAGGAATAGAAGCCGGTGGGATAGACGATGGGGATGACTCAGGAGTCGAGAAATCCAGAAAAATAAGGTCATCAACAGTAGACGGAGGAAGTGGAGCCGGAGGTGAGCGAAGAGCATAATAAGGATGATGCTCCCAAAATGTGACATGACAAGAAATGCGAAGACGTCGTGCAATAGGATCATAACACTTGTAACCCTTATGTTGAATACTGTATCCAAGAAAAACACACATAGCAGAACGAGGAGAAAGCTTGGTACGTTCAGTGGGAGGAAGAAGAACAAAACATGTGCAACCAAAAACACGAAGACGAGAATAATCAGGTGGCTGATTGTGAAGCCGCTCAGATGGTGAGATACCACCAGTAATAGATGACGGAGTGCGATTGATGAGATACACACTTGTGAGAACTGCCTCACCCCAAAACTCAACAGGGACGGATGCAGAAAGAAGTAAAGATCGAGTCATCTCAAGATGTGACGGTGTTTACGCTCAGCAACGCCATTTTGTTGATGAGCATAAGGAGTGGAAAACTGAGGAAGGGTGCCTTGGGATGTCAAATATTCACTAAAAGCCTTAGAACAATATTCACCACCACAATCAGAGCGTAACACCTTAATACGACGAGAAAATTGAGTCTCAACCATGGTAGCAAAAGAAGTATAAATACGCAATAAATCTGAACGACTAGAGAGAAGGTAAATCCAAGTGAAACGAGAATAGTCGTCGATAAAAATGACATAATATCGATTTCCCCTTTTGAAAAAATAGGAGACGGACCCCAAATATCAGAATGAACTAAATCAAAGGGAGAATCTGAAATATGCGAACTGGAAGGGAAAGGAAGAGCCACTGTCTTACCCAATTTACAACCCACGCATGGTTGAAGATCCGTGCGAGAAAATGATCCTAATGCACCGGTGCTAACAAGATATCGGAGTCTAGGCTGAGACAAATGACCAAGACGACGATGCCAAAGATCGAAAGGGGAAGGAGAATTTGTATCTAACTACACAGAAGCAGCGGAAGGCAGAGGAACATGAAGCTGATCCATGTAATAGAGTCCACATTGTCGTCGCCCAGTCCCAATCCGTCTCCCAGTAAGTCGATCCTGAACAGAACAAGATGATGAATCAAATGTGATCGTATAACCAAGGTCAGCAAGTTGACTGACAGAAAACAAACTCATGGAAAGTTTAGGAACATGCAAAACATTTGGCACATTAAATCGATGAGAATGATCAGAAAGAATGCCAGAGCTCGAGACAGACATAGGAGAACCATCAGCAGTGCGAATAAGTGAAGGAGAACGGGGTGGTGTACAATTAACAAGAATCGATGCATCCGATGTCATGTGATGGGAAGCCCCAGAATCAAGAACCCATGAGGTAATCGGTATACCTGGTACGGGAGTAGAAGCAGACTGAACAGAACCAGAAAGATCTATACCAATCAATGATCGTAACATAACATAAAGCTGTTGATATTGATCTTGTAGCCCCTTTAAATGTGCAATAAGGTGAGCTGTGGTAAACTGTGACTGAGCAGAAGCAACGCGAGGTGCAATTGATGTACATATCTGATCCTGACAAAGAGAAGATTGAGTAGACGACTGGATTGATAAAGAGAAAGCGGCATCTCGAGCACGTTTTCTAGCCAACTTGCGGCAATCGAGGGTCACATGACCAAAGGAGTGACAATATCTGCAATCCATAGTACTTGCACAGCAATAGATCAAAATAAACAGTATCTGATAGATCCAAAACAGTCACAGATGCGTAGATCACAAAAAACTGATCAAAATGAGTACCAATATGACTATATTTGGAGTCCGAATGAGCCCGTAGCAGCCGGATAAAGAAAATACCGAAAGATCGATGACGGAGCGACAAACGGGTCAGGCCGCGGATCCGGGTCGGGTCGCGGAACCAGGTCGGGCGCTGGAGCCAGGTCGGGCAGCTGGCGCTGGAGCCGGGTTGGGTCGGGCGCTGGAGCTGGGTCGGGTCGGGCGTTGGAGCCGGGTCGGACAGGTGGGAGCGGATGCTGGGCCGAGCGCGAGCGGGATCCGGGACGCGTTGGCGCGTCTGGACTTGGGACGAAGTCCCGGGAGATCCAGGATGCTGTCCGGGACAGGATCCCAGGAAATCTGAGTGGATCGGCGCAGATCTACGCTGATCACGCAACACGGAGACGACGCGGGCAGGGCGCGGCAGGGCGCGGACGGTGCTCGCGTGGGGGACTGGGCGGGGCAGGGCGGTGCTGGACGGCGTAGCAGGGTGGCAGGGCAGCGCGAGGCGGTGTGGCAGGGCGACGCAGCGGCGGCACAACAGCGGTGATGTGACAGGGGCAGCGGCGTGGCTGCGGTAGGGGCAGCGAATCTGCGACGGGGCAGCGGCGGGGCTGCACGAGGCTGCGGCGAGGCTGCGGCAGGGGCAACGAATTTGCGCGGGGCAGCGGCGGGACTGCGACAGGGGCAGCGGATCTGCGCGGGGCTGCGGCAGGGGCAGCGGATAAACGCGGGGCAGCCGTGGGGCTACGCGGGGCTGCGGATAAGTGCGGGGCAGCCGCGGGGCTGTGCACGGGTGACACGAACAGGACGACGGACAGCGGAGCGTCGACGATCTCGCGAACGGAGAGTATTGCCAATAGAAAATCAAAGAAAAAATTTGAATTCAAGCTCTGATACCATGTTAGAATCAGAAATTGAAGAGAATGAATCAAGAATATTATTAGGGTTTGTATCCAATATTTATAGTACAAAAAGGGAAATGAGGAAATGACTAATCTACCCTTAACCCTAACATATATATACATTTAACAGTGAAAACCTCCATTTCGACCATCTTTAATTATCCGTCATCCATCATAGATCAAAACAATCCTCTCCCAAACCTTCATTGATCTCATGATGCAGACATCATATCCACACATTATATGGACGGCTGAGATCAGATGGAACAGAAGAATAAAAGACATCTTGATCATTTGGGAGCACCGTAACTTAAAACGGCCATAACTTTCAAACTGTAAATTAGAATCACTATTATAAAATGTCCACCCGTTCGTATCGATAAGTCCTATAGGAGTAGTCGCTACGCCACTACGCCAATTTTCATAACGTTCTAAGATTGTCTTGGGGTCAAATCAACGGTTGAAAGTTATTTTTACTATTTTTTATAATTTTGAGTTTGTTAGGATTTTACTATATTTATATTTGAATTTCAAATATTAGTTTGACTTTAAATTTGAATATTAGTTAGGATTAAATAAGGATGTATTAGTTATTTTAGAGATTTAGATAATCTGTTAGGATCATAATTTAGATTTGGATAATCAGTTGAAATCCCAATTAGTTGTGGATTCTCTATTCTATAAATAGGCATATAAACTAATTATGAAGAAATTGATTATGAGGATCAACAACTACATAGAATTCCATCGTTTCTGGTATTCTTAGGAATCAACAGCGTCGTTGAAGCCTGCAGATCTCGCATTCTTAAAGGTTGATCGGGTCAGCAAAAGAGTGTGATCATCACACTGCATCATCTCCCCTCTTGGACCCTATCCATCCTACGCCGTTCACAAGCCCCCGCCGCTGCAGCGTGGATAGACAAGGGAGCAACAATGGTGCGGGAGGAGCGGCGGAGGCTTGCAAACGGCGTGGGGTGGCTAGGGTCCAGGAGGGGAGAGCAATGAATGTTTGGGAGAGGATTGCTTTGATATATGATGGACGGTGGATAATTAAAGATGATCGAAACAGAGGTTCTCATGGCGATCTCACGTTAATGAAATCACGCGAGCATCACGTGATGCTATGGGACAGGCGTCAGAGGAGGATTGGGTTTCATTGGGAAGCCCTATGGCGAGTCCACAGAGGTTCCGAACCACAGCAAATGTAACCACATAATTCAAGTTTATCTCATTTTATTTACAAGTTTTGTCTTATTAAATGATTTTCAAGTTTTCAAGATAAACGGTGGATAATTACTGTGTGCATAGAAATGATTTTCAAGCTTCTTAACCTTTTATTATCACTCATCCATCCTCCAGGGCCTGTTTGGTTGACAAGTGAGATTGAGATTCTGTGAATCCTGGGATTCTAAATCCAGGTGAATTGGGATTGTGAATCATCTCAACCACAGGATTGAATTCTTAATCTCAATAATGTGTTTGGTAATGCATGGATTAGAATATAAAAAAAAAATATTTCTAAAAATATCCAATATATATATATCATAGCAAATTAGTTATGATATCATAACAAAATAGTTATGATAGTAATATAATATATATATTTTTTATATATATCATAGCAAATTAGTTATGATAAATTATATGAATCTCATATCATCCAATCAATAGGTTATGAAAGCTTCCTTATTCATATATTATATAAATAAAGTAAATCAAGAGGATTTATGAACGTGTGCATCACAATTAATGCTTGAATATATATATGTGTATATATGTATATCTTTAAATATATTTATATTCTTTATTTAAATTTATATTATATTATATTATATTTTTTATATACATATATTTAAATTAAATATATTATGTTTTATATATATTATATATATGTATGTATGTATGTATGTATATTTTTTAATATATTTATATTATATATTTAAATATATATTATATTAATATATATATTATATTAAATATATATATACATATATATATTATATATATATATATATATATATATATATATATATATATATATATATATATATATATATATATATATATATATATATATATATATATATATATATATATATATATTATGTGTTAAAGGAGATGAAGAGTCTGGACAAAAATGTTTTTTTTTAATCACCTAGATTGAGATTGGGAGAATACCATCTCTTGAGGGGGATTCCCAATCCTACTCTCTCAATTTCAATTCCCCTTTTAAAATTTATCCAAACAACTTATTGACCTGGATTAGGATTCCCAATCCCAATCCAAGCAGCACCTAATACTCCTATCCAAACAGGCCCTCATAGTTTGCTCCGATGACTGGATTAAGTTCTTGTATTCAAGAAGTCTGCGGAGATGACGGGATTGAGTTGCGGTGGGCATCGTCAACGGACCAACCCGGCCCGGCCCGTGGCCCGGGCTTGGGGCTCACAGGCGATAGCTACTACTAGATGAAGGGGAGGGCATCTGAGTCGTACTACTTCCAGGGGTGTCCGTGGTCACCATGTGTTTGTCATAAGGTCCACGTAGAATCAATAGTGCTAGTGGGCACTATCATCATTCATGCTTGATTTGAAAAAGAGCATTTAAACTGGCTATCCCGTGAGATATAAGAAAGATTTGGACATTCTTGTGCAACTTTGTTTAAATTTCTGAATCACTTTAAATAGAGTTTGAATGAGTTTCATGATAAAATACATTTTCCACTGCTAATTGGGTAAATCATTTTCCTTTTGTGTTCCTGTTTAATTAATAAAATAAAGATGAAGGATGAGCAATTGAGGCGTGGTAGATGGGGTACTGGTTTGTCGAGATGGAGGAAGAAATTTGGCAAGGATTTTTATATGAGATCCTTTTTTATTTTTATTTTTGGGAAAATGATCATAACTCCATGTAAAGTTGTCTATATCTATTAGTCCCTGTGTTTTTACGAAATTCAAATAACTCCCTACAAAGTTAACGTAAATCCATACAACTCCATTAAAATTTAATTAACAAATTAAAATATTCTGGATATATTCCATCTAGTTAACCTCAAATTAATAGCAGATATGTAAATATACCCCTAGAAATAATTTAAAATCCATATAAGCCTATGCAATTACAATTTTGACCCTCTCTACCATTGCAATCTAACAGTTGCTACAATGAGAGGGAACTTTCATTTGTGTTAGTATTAAAGAGCTTAATGGTAATTGATTAAGTGTGGTTAAATTTAACCAACCATTAGGTTACCTACACTAAGAGAAGGACCATAATGAATTTACATTAACTTTACAGGGAGTTATTTGGATATCGTAAAAACACAAGCACTAATATGGATATAGGCAACTTTGTAGGGAGTTATATGCATTTTTTGCTTTTTGTTTTTTTTACACTATTAGAGAAGACAATAATTTTTTAGTCATTCAAAGGTCTAATTCAGATTTAATTCACTTTCTAGAGACTTATGCAATAATTTTGGGTCTCACTATTATCCCAACGGAATACGGATATTTGACTCAGGGACTAAGGTAGATATTTGTGGGGATTTATCAATTTTATAGGGACCTTTATAATTTTCGCAGGGGGTTGTATAACTTAACAATAGAAAAAGGGTTGGCAGCTATCATTTGGGGCGACTCGATCAAGACCGTCCCATGGACAATGCTCTAGTAAATCACACCATAATCTATCATTCTCATCATCATCAGATTTAGGGGTGGTAAATGAGCAGAACGAGCAGAGTTTTGATCTGCTCAGACTTAGCTCGTTTAGTGTCATGCTCGGCTCGACTCGGCTTGGGAACGAGCTTCATTTTATGTTCAAGCTCGGCTCGTTGAGCTCGTGAAAAGTTCGGTTGAAGCTCGGCTTGGCTCGTTTGTTAAACAAGCCAAGCCGAAGCTCGAATCAAAACTCAGCTCGGGCTTGTTTAGCTAAAAAAAATCTTGTTTAGCATTTGAGAAGTCACATTTCACAGATCACAACACCTTTTACATGTGAAAGTAACATAAGCTTGGATTCAGACTTAGCTCGTTAACCTTTTTTTTGTTAAGTAAATGAGCTCGTGAGGGCTCGGTTCGGGCTCGACTCGTTTACAAACTGAGCTTTAAAAATTATTCAAATTCGACTCGTTTATCTAATCAAACGAGCCTAAACGAGCTTTAACCAAACCGAGCCTGAGTAGAGTCTGAGCTGCTTGGCTCTTTTACCACCCTAATCACATCCTTTAAAACCCACACGAAACCCTGAAACACTGCTCATCTCGTTCACCAATCCACGTGGACGGCTTTCATTGGTCATAACCGGTGGGCCCACATGGACCGTCATATCTAATTCTAGACTCGATCGAACGGCTGTGATCCCATTATCATCTTTTACGACAACAGAAGATCGATCGTGCGAGCGAAAAAAAAAACTTAATAAAACGTTTAATATATATTTCTTCCCTCTCTCTCTCTATCTCTCAATCTCTGATCGGATCGAAAACGAAGGTATGCTCTGTCCTCTTCATCTCCCTAACTTTGAATCGATTCGTTGAAATCTGTGTTTTTTTGGGTTGTTGAAGTCGATCTTCGCCAATATCGGGCATCTCTTATTCGGTTGTTTTATGTGAAAAAAGGAAAGATTTTTTGAGGACCCTTTTATGCGAATTTAGGTTTTTTTTGGGTGGATCAGGTGGGAGATCTAAAAAAGCCTCTCTTTAACTGTCTATATAAGAATTTCGGGTCGGGTTTTTGATGGTGTCTCATCATTTCTTGATGTCTTTGGTGTATTTGTCTTGAGTCAATTTGTTTTTCAAAGTTTCCCCCCTTTTGAGTTGGAACAAATCATGTTGTTATTCTGCTTTTTTCATGCAATTTTTTAGCGGGATGTTTTGTGGCCTGCTTTGAGGTGAGGAGTGGTAGTAGTTTGAGAATTGTGGATTGTTTGCCCCATTATTTGATTATTTTTTCATGTGTTCTTTGTTGACTTGTTTGTTTGATTTGTTGCGATTTGCTTTGATTTATGCAGTTTGAAATATGGGTATCGCACAAAATGGTTCCGACTTGGAGGAGGGATCCCTGGAGATTGGGATGGGTATGTATCCTACTCTGGTTGTAACTGTTTTTTTTGTTATTATTATGTTTTGGTTTATGCTCTATGTATCTGTTACTCTCTATTTCTATCTAAACGTGTGCTGCATGCATTATTTGCATTTCATTAGCTAATGTTTACAACTCAAAAACTCGCTGTTGTCGTTCTTGAACTTGATGTTATGAATCTAAGAAGATGTCCGTCTAACCATCTAATGGTTCATGTCATGAAATTAAAACTTGAAAGACTTATATTTATTTGGATTTGGATGTCTTATCATTTTTCTGGGCTTTGGACCAAAAGTCAGATTGTAGTGTATTGACAACAAGAGAAGAGGTGGTATTAGCTTTGTTGTACTTGGAATGTCTGTTTAAAATTAGAAATAGAACACAGGTATTATGGTTTGTTTTTAATTTGAAGTCGAATCTTGAACTAATTCAAGCACAAAACGTGTGTGTTCATGGATACATGTTGTTGTGCAGATTACCTTGTTTGTAATTCCTTTTTTATTTTGATGTCTTTCTTCTTCTATTTCTCATTTTGTTAACTATTGACAAAAAAAATGTTTTCACATAAACTCAGTCCTTGCATAGTCTCATATGTAGTGTTTAATTATGAACAACATGAAATCATTTTGGTAATGCATCTGTCATGATACGTTGGGGGAAGGGGCACTAACAGGAAGACTCAGCCCTTCTATTATGATCTTTTGCCATTTTTCTTCTTGAAGTCTCATTTGGGGCATCTCCATAAAAATCTATCAAGAATAGAGGTCCATCTAGGGATATGTAAGTTCCTATGTAGTTTTTTAAAGATTGTCCATAATTAATCTTAGTTGCAAATACAATGCTTCATAAAATTGATACTTTGCTATTATATGGATTTGTATATGCTGCAGCTCAAAGATCTCAGAATTTGATTGTATAATTTTTTGTGTATATGCTGTAGAGTACCGGACTGTTTCTGGAGTAGCAGGACCACTGGTTATACTGGAAAAAGTCAAGGTATTTTTTTTATAAAATATAAATACACATTATTTCAGAGCTACATTATATAATTTTCCTCATTCAAAGTCGCAGTGATGTATGTACTATTATTAATTGTCCACACTGTATCAGGGTCCCAAGTATCAGGAGATTGTCAATATTCGACTAGGGGATGGCTCTACTCGACGTGGTCAGGTTTTGGAAGTTGATGGTGAAAAGGCTGTTGTCCAGGTTTTTTTTTTTTCCTAGGCATTTCTCAGATTGTTCCTTTTTCCACTAAAATTTGTCATTATTTTAGGAGGAGACGTCTGAATGACACACTTCCTTTGCCCATAAAAGGCTTCCATTTCATGCAAATTGTTTGGGATAGCATGGATTTAAAGATTTATTATCCTTTGGCCCCTAAAAGGCTTCCATTTTATGCAAATTGTTTGGGATCTGAAAGAAGTAGCATGGATTTAAAGATTTATTGTTGTTATTATTCAGCCCTTTAGATGCACTGGCCATTTTTCACATCATATCAAAAATTGCAATTGATTTTTATGCCTGCTTTCTCTCATGTTTACTGCTCCTTTATATGCAAAAAACTGTTTATGCCTGAGCTTCTTTTCCTTCCTATTTTATCTTCTGTTGGATGTGCCTGTGGAGGGTCCAGGTCACTGTCTGGGCAGGTTTTCAACATGGCTGCAGTCTTCCAATTCATGGGGACTGCTGGAGATCTATACACATTTTCTTCTTTCATATCTGAATTCAATTGGTTGGTTTGCTGATGGAATTGAGTAACGGATGCTATTATATCCTGCTATTTTTCTATTTCCATTACCATACAACAAATTATAATATAAAGGCCTTCTTCTGCATATATACTCATATGTTGACTCTATGGCATTTTGGCGTCAGGTATTCGAAGGAACATCCGGAATTGACAACAAATATACAACTGTACAATTCACCGGGGAGGTAATGGTCTTCGTTATGTTCTATGACATATCCTCTTGTGCTGAGCTTCCTGTTACTGTTATCATCATTCTCATTGTAGAGAATTCCACAAAAAGTTCTTCTGTAAAATATTATGAACCCTGAAAGGATAAGTAACGAAATAATTAGCATGAACACATCCACATTATTGCATCAATTTTCTTGATAAGTCAGTATATTTGATTTAATAGATATGACAAAGTTAGGTGTACATTCTGTATGTATCTGTATACAAGGAGCAAGGATTAGCAAATTTAGGTGTACATAAAAAAAAAAATGGAGCAAGGATTACCACATTTGGTTGCAGTTAAGAAGAATTGCAGAATCAGGAAAATCCAGTGTTATTAGTTTGCCGCTTATTGAGAGGAGTGGAAGAAGCAGGTTCTGCAAGAGGGATTAATGTTTTGGAAACTTATAGTGTGACGTAAAATAGGGACTTGATAATGAATGTTAAAATGTGCTTGTAGTCTTTTGTCTTCTCAAGTGATTAAGTGAACAACATGTAAACTCCAAGATATGGGAAGATATGTGGTTGGACGAGATTTGGGGGGAGTGGGGTGAGAGTTCTGTAAAATAAAATTTTATTATTTTCATTTGACCTGCAATGGGGTCGTACACCCATAACATGAAGAACCATAACACTAACGGAACTTGCCCCATTGGATAATTATACTGTGACGTGTGTCCTGATTTGTGCCTGAATTCATGATTGGAGCTATTTGCATGCTGGCATTTCAATTTGTGTGCACATTTTTTTCATTTTTAGAGTTTGCATCAGACTGTGTAAAGTTCTTTAAATAAAAATTTGAATTTTATTGTCCGCCTTGGGATCCTTCTATGGAGTAGTAGTAGAAGCAGAAATCTTTTTATCATGTGCATCAGTCTGCTAACTACGTCCATTTCTATGTGTCCAGGTTTTAAAAACTCCTGTATCAATTGATATGCTGGGACGTATTTTCAATGGATCTGGAAAGCCTATAGACAATGGGCCTCCTATCTTGCCTGAGGCTTACTTGGACATTTCCGGTTAGTAAGTTTGTCTGGATGGTGAATTGTGCGGTTGTGCATATATGAACTAATCCAATGAACCTTTATATATTCTCTAGTTGGCATTTTGATCTATTTATGATCTATTATTCCAGGAAGTTCAATTAACCCAAGTGAGAGAACTTATCCTGAAGAGATGATTCAGACCGGAATATCTACGATTGATGTCATGAACTCCATTGCTCGGGGACAGAAGATCCCCCTCTTCTCTGCTGCTGGGCTTCCACACAATGAAATAGCTGCCCAGATTTGTCGTCAGGCTGGCCTTGTGAAGAGATTGGAGAAAACGACGAATCTTTTGGAGGTATGTCTGGACCCCTTGTTCTTCCAATGAACTCAACAATCAAACATTAGACAAACATTTGCTGATAAATTAACCAGGCTTGAACTGACATTCACGTCTGGAACAAAATATATCCTAGACATATTTAATATATTTATGGTCATACCTTTGGAAATAAACTTATTTTAAAAACCTGTGAATTGCACAAATTTTAATAATTTAGAAAGAAAAAAATCGTCGATCCTAGGGAGTTCCTGGAACCTGGATGTGAGTTATAAGAGATTACCTACATGTATTAAGCAATCTCCATTGAAATGATAGTCAAAGCACATAGCCTTTCCTTGATACTCTGATAGCATTATTCACAAGTCTCTCATAGAAGGCACTTGTGGAGATGGGGAGCGTCTTGTGTGGGGAAGCATGTCCCACCTGTAACTTCAATACTCAGTTCTCCCAAATAAAATAATATGTACTACTGTGAAAAAGGTTTATACTTTAAGTTTATGTATTTTCACTTGCCAGTCATGCTGTCAGAAGTAAAATAAGTGCCATATGGTCATTGTTCTTGAATTTGTCTATACATTAGAGGCATTGGCATGGTGTTTTTAGAGCCACAAATTCTTATATATTCTATGTTTTGACAGGGTGGGGAAGAGGACAATTTTGCTATTGTGTTTGCGGCTATGGGTGTAAACATGGAGACCGCACAATTCTTTAAGCGTGATTTTGAAGAAAATGGATCGATGGAGAGAGTGACCCTGTTCCTGAACTTGGTAGAGTTTTAACATGATATTACTTAAATTGCTTATGATGTGGATGTAATATTGCCTTTTAGGTTGTTGTTGCATTTTTAGTTGGTGACTCTGACACCTGTTTTTGTTATTTACATATGTGCTTCTATACAGGCCAATGACCCCACCATTGAAAGGATTATCACTCCTCGCATTGCATTGACTACAGCAGAATATCTGGCTTATGAATGTGGGAAGCACGTCTTGGTCATACTTACAGATATGAGCTCGTATGCTGATGCTCTTCGTGAGGTATTAACATGCCATTTCCTAGTCATCTCAGTTTCATACCAATGAGTATAGGGCCCATATATGGTATCTATATGTATAGTTGTTTAATGAGTACTTTATATTGGGGTGATGGATATTTCTTGTCATAAGCATAAATAAAAAGAAATGCATAAATGTTGTATGATCCCTCATGTTCATTTACTGGAACATATATGATGATTTGCTCTATAATATTATAGTGGCGAACTTTGAAAGATCCATCAGTGTTGGTAATGTTGCTGCACATAACCTAAGATCCATAAGTGTTGGTAATGTTGCTGCACATAATCTTTCTATGGAGCCTACTATTTCCAGATAGGATGATTTTGCTGTATCATGATTATTCATTGACAGAATAATGGAATTACTATGACGCATCTGCTTCTCTCTTTTTCAACTTAAGATGGTATCTCTACGTTCGCATCCTTCGATAGAAGAATCTATTAATTTTCATCTCGCTTAGTGTGAATTCTCAATTTTGTATGCAGGTATCTGCTGCTCGAGAGGAGGTCCCAGGTCGACGTGGTTATCCTGGATACATGTACACTGATTTGGCTACAATATATGAACGTGCTGGGCGTATTGAAGGACGAAAAGGCTCCATTACACAGATTCCCATCTTGACCATGCCCAATGATGGTGCCTTCTGTCATTTTGAACTCCTGTCTACAGTTTCAATAATCTTTTTCATTTTAGACCAGCAATTTTACTTCTCAAGTTTTATTCTTGCACTATACATCATGCGTTATACTTATTGAATGCTCGCTCTTGTTTGGATCAGACATCACGCACCCCACACCAGATCTTACGGGCTATATCACGGAGGGGCAAATATACATTGATAGGCAGCTTCAAAATCGGCAGGTATTTGTAGTCTCTCTATCTTGTACATCAGACCTCACGGTTTGATTTATCATGGGTTTGATATCCTGTCGAGTGTTTCCTCCCTTGAGCTGATATGTGTACAGCTTGTGACGCAGCTTGCATAAAAGTTGTCTTTAGTATTTCTTTTATATAACTAATACAATATTTGTTATCTATAAAGTTGCAATTAGAAACTGTAATATTTTACAGCGGTTTTGGACAAACTAAAGAGTTGTCCTTATCTGATGCTTTTCACAGATATACCCGCCGATCAACGTGCTTCCTTCTCTCTCGCGATTGATGAAGGTGATTATTCTCATGAATGATGGGTTTCTAGGAGACTTGAGATATCACTAAATTCTTTCTGTTTGTGGTACATTTTGCGTGTGTAATGTGTTAGACTTGTGTTTTCATAGAGTGCCATTGGAGAGGGGATGACTCGTCGTGACCATGCTGATGTGTCCAACCAGGTAGGTCCTTTAAATAATAATAAATATTGTTTAATTACTGTTTATAAGTTGGATTGATTTCATCCATTTTTCATGTATAGCTGTATGCCAATTATGCAATTGGAAAAGATGTCCAGGCGATGAAAGCTGTTGTGGGAGAAGAAGCACTTTCCTCTGAAGATCTGGTCTCTCTCTCCCTCTCTTATGCACACATGCACGCTCACGAACATGCAGACACATAACAGTAGGAATAGCCGTAAGCATAAGAATAACAGTAAGAATAATAATAACAGTAGGAATTACAGTAACAATAAGAACAAAATTAAGTATTGTAATAAGAATGTCGGTAAGAGTAGCATACACACAATAAGAATAATAATGAGTAGCACCAACAGTAAGAATAACCCTCAGAAGCAACAAAAAGAATCACACACACGTGTGTGTGTGCGCGCACACACTGTTTTGCTTTATAACGCTGCTACTTGCACTTTACATTATACTTTTTGTTAAAGCATGATTATGATGTCCCTATTTATGCAGCTATACCTAGAGTTCCTCGACAAATTTGAAAGGAAGTTCGTCGCACAGGGAGCCTATGACACGCGTAACATCTTTCAGTCCCTAGACCTCGCATGGACACTGCTGCGGATCTTCCCCCGTGAGCTTCTCCACCGCATCCCCGCAAAGACCTTGGATCAGTTCTACAGCCGGGAAGCCGCCTCTCACTGACAAACACAATAATCTCCCCCACATATGCAGTATTTTCGTCGGCATGAATTATAATTAATAAAGTCTGGGGAAATGTTATGCAGAGCATTTGAAAATCGAAACCCCTTTAAATTGTAGAGTAGGGAGGTATTCTTTTGTTGCCCAAAATTTTTATGAGATACTGTTCTTGTAATATCATTATTGTATGGCCATTTAGAGAGAACCATTGGTGTCCTCACCAATGGGTCGTCTCCTATGTTTTAGATTGTGCTTTGTTGTTTATGGATTTTTATTGATGTAGAAAAGAAAGGAATAAATAGGAGGAACAAGTATTTTATGGTTCATTTCATATTTTGTAGTACTCAAAAGGACTCATTTAGATCTTTATAGTGGATCATGTTGTTTTGGCTTGAACCATTAGGCCTGATCTTAAAGTGGTGGTCGGCAGAGCTATCTCAACATGAATATGAGTGTGCTTGAAATAAGAGGATATCAGGCCAACCAGTGCAACTAATGTGTCTGTACGGTTAACTGATGAAGATATAGGACGAAGCCTCAAAAGAGACTGGATCTTTGTTGTGAAGGCAGAAGCGTGGATCTGAATATTCAAGCAGCGGGGATTGGATTTGTTATAGTTCAGCCTCATCCATTTTGTAAATCCGGAGCGGCATCCCTCATGAAGGTGGAACTTATGAAGGTGGAACCGGAAGCAATGTGGTCAGGAGTTCCAAAATATAAATGCATTCGTCTTTGCTCAGATTTAGAGGCTATTATTCGGTTCTTCCAACAAGAATGTTTGAGGCCACCACAGTTTATAGATACTATTAATTAGGTAACACAAGGCCAGGATAAAGATGAAAAGATATGTTTTTGCAAAGTTACACGAGTGGCAGTCCAAGTGCCAGATTGTATAGATCAATCCTTACAAAATGTAAAACATTTTGAATACATAGAAAGTTAAGCCTGGTTAAAGCTTCTTAACGAAATAATAATAATAATAATAATAATGGCTTGAATCAAATCGTATTTTATATATATATATATATATAACATTTCATGTCTAAGTGCAGTGTGCATCCGTATAGAAAATGAAATGTGCAATTCAATAAATTGTATGAGTGAATTTATAAAAAGTAAAATATAATCACCTAAATTGTATCCACCCAATTTATTTTAAACTTTGTTTTTATTTTTTTGCTCTCATTGACATTTTATTTTTTTAAAATATACACATGTATAATAAGGAATAATGATTTTTTGGCTCCAATTGCTAGACCCCATCCCAAGCCCTATGAGGTGGCAAGTTTGAATTACCCATATTACCCCCCAACTAATCGGATTGAGCTTTCCATAACCGCCCCCATTAATCCCGAGGTAGTTATAATTTGAGAGATTCTTTCCCTTCAAATATATCAATTCAATTGGACAATAAAAAAAATCATGATTTACCATTTCTGGATACAGAATGATCGGTTGAAACGAAAATAAATATCAATTTCATTTTTTGATTCAAATTTGTTCGGTGGAGAAGAAAAGAATTACACAATTTATTTTTGTGCGAACTGATTGTGGTGCAAACAATAGTGATCCATTCAGGTTAGGCTTTTTTGGACCCCCAAAAAAATCACGATTGACAATTTTTAGTTTCAGATTGATCAGTAGAACTGAAAACAAACATCGAATTCAGATACGGATATTTATTTCAGATTTTGAGATACATGTATCTGAATGTTGTATTCGTTATATCATTTATTTTTCAGACTCAGAAAATGAACAATGTGCACAATAAAACCTAAAACAAATGAACAATGTCAAATATTATTTTTCTCAAACCTAGATAAACAAATAATCATTTTGGATTTCAAATACATGTATCTCAAACACATATTCTTTAAATGGATTTAATTTTTTAAATCAGTGATTCCATTTTTCAAGAAGTGAAAAAATGTCTTCTAATGGTCCTGTTTATGTTGCAAAAAAAAAAACCAGACGCGGAGGTTTCATTGCGGGAAGAAATCTATTTTATTTTCTTCACCATTATTTATGATTGTTTGGGGATGAAAATCAGATGATATGAACTCTTGATCGCCGGAATTTTTTTCTTTTTTTCGTTCGTCTGGATTCGCCCAATTCGGAAACCCTAGGTCATAAATTTTTTTTTGAAATTTGTTCAATAGGGGGAGTTTCAATGATCCGCGTTTTTAGGGATTTTGTTATGAGGAATTAATGATGGTATAATTAGTTGAAACTAATTTTTAAAAACCTTGTCATAGTCTTTTTTATTGCTTGAGAAAGTCAAACAGGAAACCAATAGCAGAATGTCATCTATTGGGGCTCATCAATGAGGCCTAATTTCTGTGGCCCAGGTAGCAGCACTGATAATAAGGTGATTATTTATAAAAACAATAATGATTTTTGAGCCCCATCATAACCACATGAGGTGGCACAATTGAAATTCCTCCTTTACCCTTAAGTGTCTCATTTGTGTTTAATTTGATAATCAAATCCTTAATTGTCAAAGATGGTTACGATATCATTTGATTTGGTTGTTCTTTCTTTTTTAAAAAAAAATCAATTCAATCCAATCCAATCGTTTATACAAAATTGTAGATCAATTCATAGTTATCGATTGATCATGTGTGAAACTAAACATAAAATAGAAATCTGATTCCAATCTTTGTGAGGAATTTCATTGTTTTTTTTTATCTGAGTGAGTTTTTTGTGGTGTAATTAATGGTGATCGTTTCAGGTTTGGCCAATTCGATCTTTCTGATTTTTTATTATACATATGTTAATTATGTGATGAATCTCATCATGTGCATATAAATATGTTTTTAAGCTTTTGAATAATTGCAATATTTTTTTGCCTAGCAGTATAATTGTTTATATTGTTTTCGATGTGTATAATTGTTAATGATGTTTTAGATGTGTATAATTATGTATATTGAAACTATGAGCATGTTTAACTTTTACATTCATTTTTCAACTTATTTATATTCACGCAAACATAATTTTTTATTTTGAATCTAGATGCATGTAAAGTGTGTTTGAATAATACATGCATATTGTGTTTATTTTCGATATGTATGATCGTTATCATGTTATAGATGTGTATAATTATGTATATTGAATCTATGAGCATGTTTAATCTTTTATAATCATTATAAAACTCATTTACATTCGGGCAAATAGAGTTTTTTATTTTCATTTAGATACATGTAAGATGTATTTTAATAATACTAGTTGTTGTGTATGTGCAAATGCACATGAATAAAATCTAACATTTTTTTTTTAGTATCTTTCATGTCAAATAATCTAGTTACAATAACAATGTTAATGATCATGACTTGTAGGTTCAACTGTAAGAATTTTAATGTATGTTAATCATCCATTTAGTCAAAATATCTGGATGGATGGTTTATATTACTGATGAGTCATCATTTTTTTTTATTGACAAAAAAAAATTAAAGAGAAATAACTAACAAAAATCTATCAATATTAAGAAAAAATATTATTCTTTTGATTAAACTAATTTACAAACCCTACATAAATTTATGCCTCACAAATTTATCTACCAGCATATAATATTTCATTTATGGCAGTTAATGGCAGTAGACTCTGGAAAAATAATATTAAGAAATTGTACACAAAGGAGAAAAAACGCCGCTTTTGCAGATGGCATAGCATTAGAAGTAAGTGCCCGCAAAATAAATTTACAATCCTAAGCCTCGTTTGGATACAAAATATCATTTATTCTTGGTATACATTTATTTCGATATAAGTGGGTATAGCAGTGGAATAAATGATTTTGTGTTTGATTGCGGTGAATTATTCTCATTGGGAAACGTAATAGTAAAATTTTTGTTATTTAGATAAAATGTGAATAAAAATTTATAAAATGTGAAAAAATGATGATAGTTGATTTGATAGGTGAGTTATATTGGGTGATGACAGTTGATTTAACAGTAGGCCACATGTTCTTTGGGTAAAATAACATGTAATAATTTTAATTTAGGAGTTGGTTAGAATTCATGTACCACTTTATACCAATTTATTTCGGCATAGTTTATCCATAGGTATTTAAGGCTCCCAAATAACCAAAATCTATAATTTTCATTTATTCTAGAATATTTCAATCCTCATTCTATATCAAAACGGGGGCTAAATGTTGCACAAATTAAACAAAGAATAGAGTGGTAGATTCATTGGTCATTGTAGAGTGGATTGGATGGTAGAATAAAACATGGCTCATTTTGATTAAATTTTATTTGTGGGTTGTAGAGATTTAAAAAAAAAAAACTATAAACAGTGATGTGAAGTGATCATGTATAAAAATGAAGAGATAAATATGTAAAAGAAGAAAGAAAGTAAAAAGAAGACGCATTCACCATTTTATAAAAATATAGAAGTATATTATTTTAAAAAAATAAATCAAAATGTATGTGAAATGTAGATAAATTTGTGAAAGGGAATCTCTTGATATTTTCATATCCAATATAGTACAAATGCACCATTTGACATCCACATTACAGCATAATTATTCTCTATTACATTATGAAAGGATCTTGAATATATAGCATAAATAATCTCTCTTACATTATGAAAGAATCATGAATATAAATAGAAATTTGCTATACTAAACTTCACTGGAAATACTTTATAAATGAAAAATCCTAAAAATAAGATATGATTATGACATTACCAATATAATGAGAGATTGTGTAAGACCTGAAGATGTTTGAAGACGCAGAGACATACAATGCTCAAATTAAAGAGGTCAAGGATTAATGAAATGCAGAACAAACATCCCAGTTAAAAAAATGATCAACAATCAATATTGGTATAGTTACAAAACTGTGCACTGCTAAATAGCCCATCATAAAATAAGCAGCAAGTCCAGTAGAAAAATAAAATCATTAAACAATTGATATTGTACTTTGATGACAATGAAGGGCAACAACTGTTGCAACTTGCATAAGCCCAGTTAAGGGCCTCTTTTACCAATAAAAAGAACGTTTTTGTGTAGTCTTGATCGAATCACATATGAGTGGCATCCGTGTTTATAGAAAGGTGAAATCAATCACACACAACCTTAGTCAGTTTTTGTGCATCTGTGACTTTGTACAACTTGAGTGTGAATTGTCCAAATCTTCATGCATCGAAAAGTAAACTAACAGTCATCAGCAGCATTAGCTTCATCTTGGGTAAGCTAAATTAAATTTTTTTAACCCAAAGGACAGGTTCTTATAAATTTGAAAGAATAGTTTGTTCTTATAAAACGGAAAGAATAGAAAGAAATTGTATCTTGTGAAACTCTAGTGTATCCCTTCTTGACTTATGAAGCTCCACCATGCACGGTGAAAGGGCAACCTCAATAATATGTCATTGGATTTCTTTTGGTTGAATTTTTGTTTGAAAAACAAAATGAATTAATACCTATATTGCAACAGAGAGAGGACGTTTTCTTTTCTCTTATCGCTTCACCTGAGAATAAATTAAGGTAACATTCCATGAGTAGATAGAAATCACCATAGAAAATAAAATTTCCATTGCTCAAGTTTATTAACAGACAAAGAAGAGAACAATGCAATCGATACAACAATTAAATAGGTAAAAACAAATTTAAAACAATAAGGAACACAAAATCATATGATATCAAACAATCAAGAAATGATAGTTTTGCTATTCAAAATTAGTTTTTGAATACCAGACAACGCGTGGATGCATGATGCTTATGCGACACAACATCAAGATATTAATGGAGTTGATCGTTGACACACCATTATAATTATATCAATTTTTATAGTTTATGGAGGTGTGAACTATTTTTTTAAAATAAACATGTTTTAAAAAATATGAATTTTTTTTTCCATCATTTAGTAAATTTTTTTAAAAATGAATATTTTGTTCATACCCTTCACATTCTACATAAGACAAAAACATGGTTTGAATGAACTTCCATGTTCCATTTTTTTAATAAAAAGAACCTAAATACATGTATTTTTTTTTAACTTCACTCAGTTTTAGCATCATTGAGGAGACAATCTAATATATTCACACCATGCATAATCTACAAAAGACAACCAAACTTCTATTTCCCAATCAACTTAATCCACCCACAAATTAATCCCACATGCATCATGCATAAAAAACAACCTAGCACTTCTACTTATAGTTTTTTTAAAAAAGTACCCTAATCCATCCAATAGAAGCATACGGGATTTTTATTTACCACCATAAGGTTTTGCAATTCAACATAAAAATGAAAATCAAATTATGAATGTTTGCCCTATTACCCCAAAAAAAACTGCAATCTTGCATGTTAGTATGTGTGAAATTGTAGTAATGCCATTTGCTCATTTTCTTTTTAGTGTGCAAATGCACATGGACAAAGTCTAACATTCATGTCAAATAATTTAATTAAAGTAATATCTTCATAATTATGAATACAAATTAAAGAATTCAATGAGGTAAAATCCTGATCAAATTTTAAACCATATATATAGGAATCAAATAAATTTTCATCACTATAATTTCGTGATTGAAAATATATAAAATTCAATTTTTATTTTGTGATTTGGATAATATTAAGAGTAAAATCAAATTAAAGATAATAGTTAAATAGATTTCATATTTTTATTAATATATAAATAATCAAATTAACAATCAAATAAAAGATAATAGTTAAATAGATTTCATATTTTTATTAATATATAAATATCCCGAATCACATTATAGCAAATTTTCAAAAATGAAATTAACTTTTAGTGAGAGAGATTCAAATAAAATTAAAATGGACTCATGTAAAAAATGAATTGATTTGGAGAAATATCACAAAAAAATTTAAATAAATTATATTAAGGGCAAAAAACCCAAAAAAATCTTTCAAACATAACAAATACCCAAAATGACTACTTCTAAAAATTCCACCAAAACAAATCTCCTTTAACAATCTCATAATTTAAAATGACACAAATGACATTCTCTCATATAATTTTTAGACTCTCTCATCATATTTAATTTTTTTCACACCATCATCTAATTGAAAAATAATATTAATAAAACATAATTCTTATTTAAGAGTGATTTTACCTGTTATTAAACTTGTAAAAATTATCAAAAATGTAAAAAATTATCGTTCATGAATTTACAAGATTTTTCTAAAGTTTTTAAATTTTTTTTCCAATTATTTATTTATTTATATCTGATAAATGTCTTTCATAAGGAATTTTTGGATATATAAACATAAGCGTCCCAACAAAATTTATAAAATTCAGAAATATCTAAATATATTTTATAACAAAAAAATTTAAATTTTTTACAATTTAACTCTTAATGGTGTATTTAGATATACAAAATATAATAATAAACTTCATACACAAATAAAAAATATTTCATTATTTAGTAATATTCTTTAATTGGGGTATTAAACAATTAAATATGTGTGAGAATGTTTAAATAGTAGATAACATAAGGGTTACCGAGTAATTTTATATTCTAAGATTATGAAAGAATACTGTTTTAATTTAGGTAGAATTTTTAAAAATGACTATAGTTTTAATAACATATAGTTCAACTGTTATTTTTTCAAGATGATATCATATAAAATTCTTTCAATAGTAAACGTTAGTTTGGAATAATAATTTGATGAAAGTTCTACCTACAAGGTATAGCCATTTTAGATATCTTTATTATCATATTGTTCAAATTTTTAATTTTTCGGTTCAATTTTTTATTTTAAAAAAAATATTTTATACAATTAATATTTTTTTCCTATTGCAATTCTTGTGGATGATTAGTGAAATGAGGTCTGAGAGTACAAAAAATTTAAAAACATGCTCATATCTGGTACCATTCAACCTCTCTCCTTACTGTGCAAGAAAAAGGTCAGGTTTGAGAGGACAAATCTAGCAATATATTAACTTGTAGTTCTAATAGATCTAATATAACTCAAGACCGTGTGCATTAATATAATGTAGCATTTTCTTTTAAGGTTGAACCATTTTTTCAAATAATTTGACATTTCATGTTGATACCCAAAACAGCTGACAAGGACATCAAAGAGCAAGCATAATTGTGGTTTTCCATTAGCACTGATTAAGAAAACAATGAAACATTTTTTTATACATATATGGTAAGAGAGTGGAATTTCTACGCAAGCCAATTAAATAGTGTGAGAGAAAAATAGTAATATTTACCTCTCTACCAGTTAGACATTTGGCTCCTTTAGAAGCAGTCTCAAACAAGAAATAGTGTAGCACATTCCTTCCAAAACAACTGGTCATAACCTAAAGCATACGGACTGGTAAAAGTGTCATGTGAAAATAAAAAAAGACAACAATATAAAAAGGAGATCTGGGAACTCACCACCATATATAATTTGTAGAAAGCTTTGCTTCAAACAGATATCTAAGCCTTCAAAATAGGCAGACAAACAAAATCAACCCAAAACAATTGCTTTGAGATTATGCTTTAAAAATACACCAGCAATAGATTGAAAGAGTAATTATATCCGTTAAATCAAAGAAATGAAGTATCATATGGTGTCAAATAGGTTGATTTAGAAAAAGAATTATATTCATTGCTTTTTATTAATAATTCAATATTTATGCATATTGCATTTCCATGTTGAGTATGTAAACCAAGATTCACAGTAGTGTTTTACAATTAAATATATTTGGAAGAGGATGTGTGACAATATATGGATCTAACTTTTGTGTGAAAGTCAGAAATAAATTATTATAAATATAAAATATAAATAAGCAGAAAAATAATCTGCTAGTATATTAAAAAATACAAGAACAAAAGGCATTGTATGTGAATCTAAACTATAACTACAAAAGGTTATAACCCTCCACAACAATAGAGCAATATAATCATTTGCTTTGATAAACAAATAGTTGAAATGTCCATTGCATTCAAAATGCATGATACTAAAATGGTGGGACATCTACAATAAAAATCAATAAACATGCATTGACATTTTACATAAATTATTTAATTCAAATGTAATGTATGAACAGTCAAGATTATTTACTATGAATAATTAAATCAAGAGCAAAACAAATATCACATCAATGGGGACTCTGTTCACTGATAGATTTTCAAGATAGAAGATGGTATATTATACACACACACACAAATTGATGAAATACAATTCCACACAACAATTATTCCTGATAGATCCATTTTTCTACATTAAGTTTAACCAAATTGATAGCTAAAACTTAAATCGATCAAATTTCAACAATGCTCTATTGAGAGAGAGATTATAAACTGCTCCCTGGAGGCATCGACAACCTTGTTACCCACCTCAAACTGGTCAATTTTGCCTACATGAAATCCTGGCTTCACACTATTTAGCCCATCCATCGTGTGAATTAAATTTGGACAACTATCCTCAATACACCAACGATTTAAACATTGTCTATGTAGATATACACGAAGTGCTATAAACTTGTTAGTTGAACGCAACATGTATTTTGTCAGAGATGGGTCAGAGCATATGAAGCAGCAATAACATGTATACTTATAGCCATATCATGAAGTCTTCATGAATAGGAGAGCAAAGAGTTTTAAACATATGAAGAAACAGCATGAGAACAGTGCTGGGAGCGTACATCTCATACTTATGAAACTGTACAGTATATATGTAATGCTTATGCATAAATCCCTTAAATCATCAATCCTTTATAAATTTTATTTTCTTTCTTGGTTTTGGTTGGTAACTGTAGAAATTGTATTCCTTTTTTTTCTTATGAATGAAGGTGGTAGACTTTCCTGCTATTCAATCCATTAAAAAATATTTCAGAAAATACATGAAAAAGAGCCCTACCCCGGTCTGGGAGATATATTTGACTATAATTTCCATCCAAGGAATGGATGAACAAATTTTTTTAAAAAAATTTACAACAAGGGATTTGAACTGTTACAACCACCGGCATCGACGGGTGGTGGTGGTCCTCTTCCCACTAAGAGGTCCTCCGCATCTTCTCCTACCTCCACCCGGTCTGCTCTCCCACCCACTCTTCTGTCATCTTTAAGTCCTGACAAAAGTTTTGAAACAAAGTAGAGAGGGTGAGAAGCAATTTTTTTTTTTTTTTGAGATTTCCGAAATGGGGGACTCCTCGTTTTCTCATCAGTAAACGTTGAGGATAAAGAGAATTAATTGAATAAATTCAATAAAAATAAATAAATGATGTATCAATGAATAAATTGAATATAGTCCGAGTACCTGCATGTGGAACCAAAATGGGTAGTTGAAAGAGTGAAGAGGAAGAAACCAAGGAGACGAACAGGCTATTATTGATATATCCATATCTGTTATGGATATATTTTTATATTCGAACCCTTCGAATACGGATCAGATATGAATATTTTTTTAGATAATTAACATGTTTAAATTTTAACATTAATTTGAATAATCAAATGATATTTTAAAGGGATACCAAAATTAAAATTGGAATTTTAATGTTTATTTTTCCTTTTCAGATATTGTATATTGAAAATTTATTAATATTACAATATATTATCATTGTAATTAATCATATATGATGACAATATGAGCAATATATATAAAACAAAATAAAGGGAATGAACAGGTTATTGTCCCCAACTTTTTCATAAGTGTACTTGATCATTCATTCATACCAAATTTAACAGAACCCATCTCGGAAATGAAACCATTCACTCATTCATGCAAATTGACAAATACGAAAATTGGGATTTTGAAATGAACAAATCACAAAATTTTATATTCTAAATAAATGACAAAAAAAAAATTAAACAACTGAGTAATCAATCAAACAAACTAAAAAACATACCCGTATCAGAAAAAAAGATGAACACTACCTCCACATTCCAAAATTTTGAGAGAGAGAAGAAAAAAGAGAAAGATGATAGATCCATTTATCCAAATGAATGGGGATGACAATGAATGGGTATTCAATGTTGCATAAATAAATTTGAGAGTTTGTGGAAGATGAGGGGATTGAATGGAGAGGGGATGAATGATGAGGAGATTGAATGATAGATTCATTTTTTCCGCTCCTGTTTTTTGAAACGTCTGTGTGCATTTCTTTTGTGGTGTTTATAATAGATGTGTGCGAAAGTATTAAAATACAACTTGTTTTTGGAACATTCTTGATGTTTAATATCTTGTGTCAATTTTATTTCTGCTGTTTGATTTATGAGTTCGTTTGGTAAAAGCCAATTCAACCAACAGTGATGATGCACTTGCATTGTAGTACATTCACATTATCATAACAATGATATTCAAATATGATTATAATAAAATAATAAACATATTAATACAATTTTAGTCGGCATATTAATGTAATTTAATCATAATTGATGTAAAGAAATTTTTTCATGAGTAAAAATTTTATTAATGTAATTTTATTAATCATTTTAAAAAAAATTATTAATGTAATTATAAAAAATTTGTTGGGTAGATCTTATTGACTATTGATTATTTGGGGCATTAATAGAGTAGAGAAATCCAAGTAAATAGTAAATGCCAAGGTTTGAGGGAATAAATTGAATAAATTCAATTGAAGAGCATTACATGATCAATACATCCATATCAATATATGTAACCTACAAGTAACCTCCGCTATACATGAAATTTATAGTGGATTAATATATTAATTACAGACTTTTATATATTAATTACAAATTTTGAATGCAAACATGAATAATTTTTTGGGATTGTTCTTTTTTTTACCATTTCAAATTTAAACAATACATTTGAATTTAATGCAAATATAATCAACGAATATCAAGGGACACAATCTCGTCTCCTTAGTCTTCAGATTTTCTTCAAATCTTGTCATTTAATAATATTGTCATTCAAATCTTGTCTTTAATAAAATTGCTGTTAATTATATTGTCTTTAATAATTTGGATAGTATTCAGAATAAAATCAAATTAACATTCAAATTAAAGATAAAATTTAAATAGATTTCATATTTTTATTGATAAACTGATATGCAAATTATATGAAAACTTTAAATGGATTTCATTATATCTTTTATATATATCCTAATTTAAACAAATATGAAAGTAATGGGAACATTAAATATTAATTAAAAAATTTATATATTAATTATCATTTTTAAATGCGAATATTAATATATTTTGTTGTTGCAGTCATTCTTTTAATATTAAAGTCATATTTCATTTAACCATTTAATTAGAAGGTTTTTCTCATTTGATTATCAATATTATCTAAACCACAAAAAAAATTAATTTTAATTTTCCTTATCAAAATAGGGTACAAAATATATTCTAAAAGTGAATTATATTTTGAATATCCTTTCATTTTATAAGCATCCCCTTATTCTTATAATATTAAATATATTATTCTAATTTCAATTGGTAACAATTAATTATATTTTGAATATCTTTTCATTTTATAAGCATCCTCTTATCTTAATAATAGTATAATATCCGAATTTAATTATAAGTTAATAAATATATTAATATAATTTCAGTTAATATATATGAAAAATCTAAATACATATAATTTATGTAAATTATTAAAATGATTTTATTATATACATATATATGTGTGTGTGTGTGTGTAAAAGATATGATAAAATATATTGGAATAAATTATGACATGATTAAAATGATGTGAATGGATTTTCATGGAATTAAATAGAAACGTAGGGGCAAAATGGTCAAATGGTTGTTATTAAAATGGTGTGAATGGATTGTAATGGGATTGAATGGATTGACATGGGCAAAACGGTCAAATGGCAGGTTTTTGGTTTAAGAGACTTTTATATAGTAATATAGATATGCATATTGTGTTTATATATTTTGTTTGTTTTTCATGATTTTATTAAAGTAAATATGAACCAAATTTTATCTTTTTGGGTTCCTACAGTAATATTATTTTGAATTGAAAGAAACTGTATTCAATTACATTTATTTGGAATTCTATTAATCTAACATCCAGATACAAATTTAATATTGAGGAACATCCAGATATTAGGTTACAACTTTAATAGAGAGATACATCCAGATAAACAGTTTATATTTCAGATACAACTACTAAACAATGCTTTTCACAAATTTATTAAACACTCATACATTTTATGAAATCTAACCCCATTTACAAAGTAAACCGCTACATCTTTACTACAGACCAAATATTAAACTGCTTTTTAACAATGTACATTGGTTTGTATATGGAAACTTAAAAATGGATGTCATATTAAGAATTCTAAAAAAAAATACCCATCAATTCAAATTCATTAAATTCAATTAACTTTAAATAAGTACAATTGATCTTGCGGAATAAGCTAGGTATTTCATACACTATATGGATTTAAATATATTTGACACTAAATACACTATATATATTAATTTCAGATACACTGTATGAATTTAAATACATATAGATTTTAGTTACAATCCAACATATTTTAATCAAACATTGAAAGGTAATAATAGACAATTTACATTCCTATGAAATCTAACACATTTTTTTTGCCATAAGCAATTTTTATTTCATATTGTTAGTTGTTGCATATAATATCTGAAAGTTGTTATTCCATCACATTATTCGGATTCAGATACATGTGTAAAAAAACATTTTTTAGATACGCCTGGATAAACAGAAATGATTCATCATAAACGATTATACCATTCATTTGCAATAAATCATTTTTTAATAAATCACATTAATTGGATTCATATGCATGTTTGTAAATCATTTTTTAAAGATTCACAAGATTAACAATGAGCAAAAGATACTTCTGATGATTGTATGAATCATATTCGTTCAAATATGTGGTTGTTCTTCAAATAGTGCAAACTAACCTTTTAATAAAATTGATTTATGGTCGTTTAAAAAAAATCAATATCAAAACGGAGAGTATTACATTGTGGGGGAGAAATCAAATTTGAAATTGGGGAAGAAATCAAAGGATCAATATTCATCACCTTTCTTCACCATCATTGCAGAGATTTAGGGAAGAATAACTGTCGAAATCGCAAACCCTAGGTCGTCGAAGGTTTTATTCAAAATCTGCCCATTTATTTTTTTAAGCCGAAGATGTGAGAGGCGGCTACACATAGCTTTTAATGAGGGAATGTTTTATTCGGAGTGAATATTTGAAAATCAAATGAAGGGGTAGTACTGTCTTTACATCTTTTACCTTTTTGAAAAGTTAAATAGGGAATATGAGGGAATGACACTTATTGGGGCTCCTCAATAGGGCTTAATTTCTAGGGCCCAGGTAGTAGAACTATTTATAAAAGTAAATTTGTGTATATATATATTCATTCAAATGCAAACATTTTTATAATTATGTATAAAATATATTATAGTCAATGGCAGATGATTTGACATGTGAATGCGTGAAACTAGGGGTGCAACTTTGATTAGTTAAACCGAATCCGAAATGATCCAAACCGATTTTTTTGTTTGGGTCAACAATGTTTTGGTTTAGTTTGGGTATGGATTGAAAAATTAGTGAACCGATTTAATTTGGTTTTAGTTAGGTTTCACTCGAAGAAAAACAAGAAAAATCGAGCCGAACCGGACTAAATTTAAACAAATCATTATTTATATTAAATATATACTGTGGGAGGTGAAAATGTCCTCCTCCTTGAATGAGCTGGACTCAAGGACGGTCCAGGCTTGGTTTGAATAGATACGCGAAGAGACGACGATTAGGGTCCGCCGTGGAGGGATTGACGGGGTTCATCTGGACTGAACCTGATGTAAATCAGATTGCCTACGTACCCTTTTTGAGGGATAAAGCAACACGTAGTTCCTTTTTTGGCGAGAACCTCCGACGGTGAAGCCTAATCTCCATTAAAATGGGATTTCAAGCTTGGGTCTAGGGTTCTCTTTTCTGGGGAAGAAGAAGTCTCTACCCCACTTCGACGCTCAGATCAGTGATTCCTCCATGAGAAGAAGAAGACCTTAGAATTCTTGAGCACAAGTAGGGGGAAGAGAGAGAGTGTCCCCCCGCCCTCCTTTTATATTAGAGAAGGGGCGTGCCGAGCTTAGCCTTGTGGAGTGAGTATAGCGTGAAATGGAATCTCCAAGTGGCTCTAGGATCTGTGGACACATGTCACCTTGGGATTGCCATATTGCAACTGATTTTCTAACATCTAGTCCTTTTCCTATGTCAGGGAATGTTCCTTGGTTAACCGTTATTTTACAGAGATGGGTGTATGGCCGACCTGCATTCCAGCTCGGGTATTATGGTTTGGACAGCTCATACTTCAGATCGGGCTTGTGGTATTCGGCCACCTTGACTTGGTCGGGCAATACTATGCGTCCGCCCTTGGTCGGCCAGGGACTAAACATCCGACTTGTGTGAAAGTCCATCTTGACCTGGTCGGGCAATATCATTTGCCCGACCTAATGGGGAAGGTGGGCCTGTTTAACTCATGGGGTAATTTGGGCCCTTGGTTCTTCCCATTCTGGATTTCCTGCTAATCATAATGGGCGTATCCGTGCTTAACTCTCATACTTATGCAATCTTATTCCTTATTTTTGTTTTGTGATGGATTTGGTCTCTTACACTTGTGAAGGGGATACCCCTCTATTTATAGTGGTAGGGGATGTGTCTATTGCCATAGAGGTGTGAGTATATCATGGGATAGAATCCTCCTCTGGCACATCCGGAGATGTTGTTGTGTTTATAGCCCAATGTCATAGGCTGAGACAGTATGACCTTTTAAATGGATCCTAAGGTGTGACAGATTTGGACTTCTACATATACAGTAAATCATTTTTTTATACTAAAAATTCTAATGATAGAACTCACTGATCTATAAATTTTATACTATCCCCTCTGACACTATAGATTTTTGTTACTCTTATTGTTAATATGTTGACCAATTTTTTTGGTGAAACAATCATAACTTCGGTTCGGTTCAGTTTAGTTCAGTTTAGGCAAATTACTTCTGTTCGGTTTACAATTTTTCCACTTTGGTTTTCGATTCGATTTATTTTTGGTTTAGATATGATAGTAGTTTTGTTCAATATGGTTTCCTATAAATTAAATCCAGTGTTGCTATCCAGACCCCAAAAATTAGGCCCCATTGTTGAGCCCCAATAGGTGGCATAATCCTATTAGTCCCTTGATTGACTTTTTTTAACCACCAAAAAGCCAATTACACAACTACCCTTATCATGATTTTAAAAATTCACTCCAATAAGATCATACCGCCATTAATTTGGTTTTACGGAATCCCAAAACACGAGGGGTCATTAATCCTTCCACCCATAATAATATTTTTTTTAAAAAAAACTAACAAACTAGGGTTTCTGATTTGGGCGTATCAAACGATTTCAGAATTTGGCAAAATCAGGCGAACGAAGAAGATAAAAGAAACGGCGATCAGGAGTGATCTGATCTTCTTCCCCAAAAAAAATATAGTCGACAATGGCGAAAAACAAAGGTTACATTTTTTGCAAATCGTCCATACCTACTTGGTTTTTTTTTTTTTTTTTGTTCGACATAAACATAAACATTAGATTAATTTTTTGCACTTCTTGCAAATGTGGAATACAATCAAGAAACTGTCTCAGTTCTCAAATTTCCCTTCCGTGCATATGAAATTCTTCCGTTAATACTATGTGTCTGAAATTCATCTAATACATATGTTAATATGAGATTTTCGATTACATGTGCAGAGTTAAACACATAATTCAAAGTGGTAATATGAGAATTTAAGATTCATGTATCTGAAAATCCCGTTTGATGGTTATTTGTTATATAATCATAATCTCGACATATATGACAATATTGTGTCTTATGCTTTTTCTTCGTTTACCAGTGTATATTGATTTGAGAAATAACAAATTTGACATTCTACAAATGTTTTATGTTTTCATGTGCACACCATTCATATTCTGCATCGAATGATACAATTAGCGTGTAATATCAGACACTTGTTGTCATGCCCCAGGGCCGGCCGACCCCGGGACGCGGCAGGTGTATATATGATATCAGTAACAAGAGTTCAATAATATACCACAAACAACAACTAAAAATGACATCACAGATAAAAGCAGGGCTGACATAATATATACACCAAATGCGGAAGCTAAAAGACTGAGTCTGTAGTCAAAACATACTACAGACTCGATACACAATCATACGTCCTGTGAGAGCCAACATGTCCATATATATACACAAATAAAATCCATACAACATCCACTAGGTGCCTAAGCACAGAGATATATACATACAATAGAAAGAAGGGTGCTGATGGCCTCAAAACTCATGGGACACGGCGCTATTCCTCTACTGGTGTAGTCGCTCGGGAAGCTCCTCCCTCAGAGATCACTGAAAAAGATAATATGCGAGGGGTGAGCCACACACTCAGTGAATAGCAGAACCCATGCATACAGTTCATATTAACCACATTTAAATCAAGCCACAATCCGCAAAACAGTATAAACAACTCCAATCCGGGGGTTCATCACATCGCCGAACCGCCATACCCTTACCCTCACCCTCACCCTCAATAGGTGACCTAGGATGTTGGGACTTATTGGGTGGATAATCATCCATACATAATCCTGTGGGTCGTCGCATCGCCGGCCCACCATACCCTCACCCTCACCTCTCAACAGGTGACCTAGGCTCTTGGGACTGACTAGGCTGTTGGTCACCCTCGGTCCACCGATAGTCTCTCCCCACTCCGTAGGTCGTTTGGCCACTTCCACGTTCGGCGCAGTCCTTCTACCAAAGCAGGAGGCGCCTACTGATGGAAGCCCCTGCACGGGACAACCTTTCTAACGCCGGGGTAGTCTCTACACGGATCCAACGGAGGAAAACAGAACAGCCTATCCATCGCATATGATCCACTCGGATCCGCTGACAGCACATCTCTACAACTCTAATGTCTTGAATTCATCTGAATTCCACCAGCGCGCATAACCAGGATGCGGGGAATATAAATAATACATAAAGGGGAAAAGAGACCTTGGGAGGGTAACCTGAGGTCCCGATGTAGGACATCCGACAACCAAACAAGGAACACGGAGTACCCTAACCCGGGTCTCAATGTTAACCTCGCAAGGCCCCCTATATTCCCAAGGCATGCTAATATATATATCGCAGTTTGCATTTAAATAAATAAATCAAACTAATAGGACGCATGCTCAGGTCAGGGCTTTCCTAGCATGATAACGGGGTGACAGGATGCACGGCTCATGCACAACATCCTAAGGGTGCAAGTCCCTAACATACAAGTCTAGGGTGGCATGCATTCTACACACACAACATGCTTACATGGATTCAAAATAACAGTTAATAATAACTATGTGCCCCAGGGGAGGACGGTACACGCCCAAAGCATGTAACGCCTCCCAAACTGGGTTGGGTTGTCCCACTCACCGGAACTCGGGTCGACGCGCTACCGTCCGTCGAGATCTGCAAGACAGGGTATTACTTGGTAAGTATAAATCCACAAATATCATTAAATACACAAATAAATACCCCAAAACCCCAAAGCAAACACCCAACACCCCCAGCAACCACCCGCACGGCCGGCAACCACCCGCACGGCCACCCGACCGCTCGGGTGCACCGCCGCGCCTCAGCCCACGCACCCCGCACGCCTTGCGCCGGCCCGCGAGCACCCCGCACGCCCCCGCGCGCGGCGCCTTGCCCCGCACGCACCCCGCGCGCACCTCCGCCACCTCGCCGCGCCTCGCGCGCACCGCCACCTCGCCGCGCCTCGCGCGCACCACGGCTGCCTCACCGCGCCCCACGCGCACCACCACTGCCTCGCCGCGCCCTCCGCGAGCACCCTGCACGCCCTCCCGCGCGCACCTTGCCCTCGGCCACCACCTCGCGCATGCACCACCCCTGCCTCGGCCATCACCTCGCGCACGCACCACCCCTGCCTCGGCCATCACCTCGCGCACGCACCACCCCTGCTCGCACGCCTAGCACCCGCGCGACCAGCTCCTCGCGCACAGACCCGCGCGACCAGCTCCTCGCGCACAGACCCGCGCGACCAGTACCTTGCGCGCAGCTCGCCAACAGACCCGCGCGCACCCGCGCGCACGCCGCTCGCACACCTCTCCCCGCACCAGCCGCTCGACCAGCCCTTGCACCAGACCCGCGCGCAGCTGTTCGACCAGCCCCTCGCACCGAGCGCACGCCCGCGCGCACACGCTCGCGCGCACGCGCTCGCGCGCCCAGTCTGCCGCTCCGCCTGCCGCGCCAGCACTGCCCCTGCATGGTGCTCTGCGCCATGTGCCCCAACGCCCTTGCCCAGCACACCCAGTACCCAGCACAGCCAGCAAGCCCACGCCCAGCGCCACTCGAGCGCGTGCCCGCGCGTACGCCCGCCCGCACGCGCCCCGCCAGCAGCTCTGCCTGCTGCACCGGTGCTGCCTGCACTGCTGCCCTGCCCGAGACAGTGGCCCTGCCTGCCGAGCACCTCCAACCACCCATCCCACGGCCGCCGACCACCTCCGACCACCCCCAACCACCTCCGACAGCCTCCCACAGCCGCCGACCACCCCTCATACACAAATCCACACTCCTAGCATACATCTATGCAAGAAAAGTGAAGAAAAAGACCTTACCAAGGGGAGGAAGCGAAGTCCGGGTGCTCTCCGCGCACCGAAACCCTTCTCAACGGCCCTCCTACGCCCCGATCTACCACGGCCCTCGAAACGGACCAAAACAGAGGAGAAAGAGGGGAGGTCGGAGAAGCTAGAGTCGTCGGAAAAGGGATTTGAAGGACCCGATCTACACTTCTTAGGTTTTGGGTTTTTGGTTTTGAGGGGTCTAGGGGCCTCAAAAGTGAGAAAAATGGAGAAGAGGAGAGAGGGGAAGGTTTGGTAGGGATGATGAATAGTAACTTGGAAATTAGATCTCACTTATTTATAGTGTGCGACTTAAAAACCCAGATATGCCCCGGAACTGCGAAATTTCGGAAACGTTACCAGAATTCGATGAAATTTTCATGAGTGGCTTAAAATGGCACCAGGACACATAATATGCAGTTAGATTTTCAATCGGAATCCTCTAACTAGGACGATAGCTAACAGTCCAAAATTATGCGGTTCCGATCGAAAAATGCAAAAAAAAATTTAAAAACTGCTAAAATGCTCCAATGGTTACCAGCAGGCCAAAAAGTGACACATATATAACACTTGTATCTGAAAATCAAAATACCGTGCAATGATTTATTATCACACATTAAGATTTATGTATCTGAAAAAAAAATTAATTTTAATTTAAATCCCTTTGGTGTATCTGAAATATAACAGTATTTGTTAAATAAAACAAAATGGTAAAAATGATAATATGTCAGATAGTTGTATCTGAAAACCAAAAACTATGCAATGGAAGCTTATAAATATTGATTTTATATAGCAAATAATGATTTAACATTTATCGCAAATCCCTTTGGTGTATCTGAAAATAGCAAACATCTGATAGCATATTTTGGTGTGGGATCTAGCTGATATGCATGTTTATACAAATACACTTGCTGATTGAGAGGTTTTTTGCCTATCTGCATATTTGTTTTAGGAACTGTTGAATTCATGTTTAAGATACACCTGTATCTTAAAAAAAAAGTGTAATATTATGACAACATATTAGGCATTTTAGAGTATATTGAATAGTGAGGGATTGTTTTGCATCTAAGAATCAATATGTGTGTAATTCTGTAGTTCCAAAAGAAAGAGTTGCTGAACCCAGAAGAAACAAAGCGTACTATCCCCAATACCAATCTACAATTCATAGTGTTATATATGTGTCACTTTTAACCTTCTGGTCACCATTGGGACATTCTGGCAGTTTTCAGTTTTTTTTTCGTTTTTCGATCGGAACCGCTAAAATCTTGGACTGTTAGCTATCGTCCTGAGTTTGAGGACTCCGATCGAGAATCTAACTGCATATTATGTGTCCTGGTGCGATTCCAAGCCGCTCACGAAAATTTCATTGAATTCCGGTAACGTTTCAGAATTTCGCAGTTCCGGGGCGTATCTGGGTTTTGACCGAGCGAGAAGTCATTGGGAGAGTTGACTTGGTCAAAGTGGGCCCATGACTTGGTCAACCCCTTTTGTTTTTTTGTGTGGTTGGGTTGACCCAAGTCAAATCTCACTTAATCCTCTCTAATGCTAGCTTAAACCCTAATTAACCTAGCTTAGCTTAATCTAATTGTGGGGATTATATATAAGTGAGCTAAAATATCTCCCCACTATTCATCTTCTTCTCCAATGGATTTTCTCTCTCCCCCTCTCTCTTTTTCTTGGTTTTGACCTAGCTAGAGGGGTTAAAATCAAAAACCCAAAGAAGAGAAAGGTTAGATCTCATCCCGATCTATCCACCGGTGGTCTCGGATTCGAGTTCCCACGAGTTTGACCCCCTCTAACACCCTCTTTTCTCCTCTGATTTCAGCTGGTTTTGGGGCTGAGGGAGATCTTGGTGGTGGAAGTCTTTGGGGAGGTGTTTCGGTGCCCGAAGAGCTCCCGGTCCCCTTCCCTTCCTTTCCTTCCTTGGGTAAGGCTTCTTTCCTTCCTTTCTTGCTTAGATGCTTGTTTAGGAGGTGTTTTTGAGTGGGGGTGGCTGTGGGTGGCTGTTGGAGGCGGTTGGAGGCCGTTGGTGGCCGTCGGAGTAGTGGTAGAGTGGCTCGGGCAGGGTGGTGGGCTATCCCGGGTGGGCTGGCAGGCAGGGCTGGGCGCTGTCGAGCGCAGGCAGGGCAGCGAGGGCGTGCACGCGGGCGTGCGCGCGGGTGGAGCTCGGTTCGGGCGCATGTGGGCAGCGGCGCGCGCAGGCAGGTAGGCGCAGGCGGGCGAGCTGTGGGCAGGCGCGCTGGGCACGTGCTGACGGGCTCGCTGGGCGCGTGCGGTCGGGCGCGCCGGGGGCAGTGCGCGGCGTGCGCGCGGAGCGCTGCGCAGGGGCGCGTGGACGAGCGGGTGGTGCGAGCGGGTGATGCGAGCGGGGTGCGGCGTTGGGGCGCTGGGCGTGCGGGTGTGCGCGTGGGTTGCTGCGCTGGGGTGCAGTTAGCGCGCGGTGCACCCGGGAGGCTTGGCAGAGTGTCCGGGCGTGCGGGCTGGGGCGCGGCTGTGCGCCTGGGTCAGGTGGCTGTGCGTACGGCTGCCCAGGGGTTCGGGAGTGAGTCGGAGTGCTCGGGCTCGCGTGCGTACAGGTCGTATGTACGCTTGTCCGAGTGTGGTGTATTTTAATGTATTTTTGGATTTATTTGTGTATTTTACTCACCGAATTGATTACCCTATTTTGCGGATCTTGACGGACGGTCGTGCGACGACCCAGTCTTTGGTGAGTGGGACAATCCAACCCAGTAGGGAGGCGCTATACGCACTTGGGCGTGTACCGTCCTCCCCTGGGGCACTATGGATTTATATTAACTCGTTGTAATGTGTAATCCATGCAAGCATGATAAAAATGTAGTATGCATGCTACCCTAGACTTTGTATGTTAGGGACTTGCACCCTTAGGATATGTGTAAGAGCCGTGCATCTCGTCACCCTGTTCTCATGCTAGGAAGCCTCGACCTATGCATGCGTCCTATTAGTTTGATTTATTAAATTAAATGCTAGCATGCCTTGTATAATATTATTGGGAGGGGCCTTGCGAGGTCAACATTGAGACCCGGGCTAGGGTACTCCGTGTTCCTTGTTTTGTTGTCGGGATATCCTATATCGGGACCTCATGCTTCCCTCCCAAGGTTTCTTTTCCCAATATTATTATAACCCTTGTAAATAATTATTATTATACCTCTTGTTAATGATTATTATTATATATGTTCCCCGCATCTTGGTTATGCGCCCTGGAGGGAATTCTGAAGAATTCATGGCATTAGAGTTGTTATGATGTGTTGTCTGCGGATCCGAGTGGATCATATGCGATGGATAGGCTGTTCTGTTCCCTTCGTTGGATCCGTGTAGAGACTATCCCGGCGTTGGAAAGGCTGTCCCGTGCAGGGGCTTCCATCAGTAGGCACCTCCTGATTTGGGACGGACTGTGCTGAATGTGGGGGTGGTCAAATGGCCTACGGAGTGGGGAGAGACTATCGGTGGACCAAGGGTGACCATCAGCCTAGTCAGTCCCAATATCCTATGTCACTATATTGAGGGGTGAGGGTGAGGGTGCGGTGGGTCGTCGATGTAGCGACCCACTGGATTGTAAGTCCCAAAATCCTATGTCACCTATTGAGTGGTGAGGGTGAGAGTGTAGTGGGTTGGCAATAGCGACCCACTGGTTTGTGTAGTCCCAATATCCTATGTCACCTATTGAGGGGTGAGGGTGAGGGTATGGTGGGTCGGCGATGTAGCGACCCACTGGATTTGTATAGTTTCCTGCCACCTTGAGGCTTGTGTAATGATAATTGTGGTTAATAATATCTGGTTGTGGTTAATATAAGCTGTGATGCATGGGTTGTGCTGCTCACTGAGCGTGTGGCTCACCCCTCGCATAATATTTTTTCACCAGTGTCATCTGAGTCGGATCTGGAGGAAGAGCTCCCCGAGGGACTGCACCAGTAGCGGAGTAGCGCCACGTCCCGCGAGTTTCAGAGGCTATGAGCAGCCCTTTTGATTGTATGTGTTATATTCCGTGCTTGGGCACGCGTTTGTGTATTATTTAGATGTCTTTGTATATATTGGCTCTCACAGGACATTTGATTATGTATCGAGTCTGTAGTATGTTTTTGGATTACAGACTCAGTTTTTAGCTTCCGCTATTTGTGTATATATTATGTCAGCCCTGCTTTTGTCTGTGTTGTTATTTTAGCTGTTGTGTGAGTATGTTATTGAACTCTTGTTTGGACTGATATCCTATATACACTTACCGCGTCCCGGGGACGCCCGGGGCGTGACACATAGAATTTTTGAAACGTTCGCTACAATGGAGTTGAGCAAAAAGCATTTGGACTTGCTACAGAGAACTCCGTTTTGGAACCTATTCAAGTCCTTCATTGACAAGTCCTATGATTACAGCAAGACAAAGAAAAATGATGATGATGTACTGTCCATCATCCAGTCGTTTGACCACCAGTCTAACAGCTTCAACATTGGTGGAAAAAGAATAAAGATCACAATAGATTAAGTGGATCTGATATTTGGATACAATCAGAAAAAAAAAAGTCGAAGGTAAATTTTTTTAATATAGTATATTCAATTGAAATTTTAAAGAATTTACTTATCATACTGTATCTTGAAATTCTGGACATAATCTGTAATTTTCACACAGTTTCTTTGGGAGGGAAGCAAGAGACATCTTTTGTACAAAGAAGATTTCAAAATGTCAAGAGGCTGAATGCTCCACAAGTAAAAGAACAGCTACTGAAAGCATTCAAAGGCAAAACAAACACAGATTTTGAAGACTTCACAAAACTATGCTGTCTGTATCTATTTGTCTGTCTTTTTTATACAAATAGTGGACAAACATTGGGCTGGAATTATTTCAGTTATGTCGATGGCATAAGCAAGATCAAGGATTATGCGTGCTCCACCTCAATATTGGAAACTCTCATGCAGTCCATAAAGAAGCATCCATCAACTCTGTTAAGTGTCGCAGGATGTGTGTTGTTGCTACAGGTGAGAAACCATCTAAAGTAAACATTTTACATTTAAATGCAATTCCATGACTCGTTCACTAACCAAATGTTTTCATTTATGCAGTATTGGTTGTGTGAACACACATAATTCAACCATCACAGCCAAACAATTTTCCACGGCTCTTAAAATGGGATCTACGTGAACTGCATAAAGCCATGGCCAAAACAAAAATCAAGAAAATTAAAAAAGATCAGGTACTTAGAATATCCTTCTTTACTGCATGCAGTCCTCACATTATATACCTTACCAGATACATCTGTATCTTATAAAAAAAATGATTATGTTTGATCAGTAATATAAACTGTATATCTGATAAGCATTTTCTGATACTGCTAATTTTATCTTTTAAGATACACAGGTATCTTAAAATCTCTGGGTTTACAAATGTATGTGATTGCATTTAGTACTGTTGTGTCTTTAAAAAATTTAAAATGGCTATTACATTACAATGACTCTTAACTTTGGAACTCACATTATTGATTTTTTCTATAGAGGTGTACCTGAATAGGTGTTTAAGTTCTTCTGATTTTCTTTTTAAGATACATATGTATCTGAAAATAACAATGCATATATGACTGTTGTTTTAAAGAACTGTGAAGTGCTACAGTATCTTAACAAATAAATATTGGCATTCTTCGAAAAGATCATCTCTTACCTTATCAAAATTATATTATTTTCTTTGTCAAATACAGCTCTAATTTACAAATCACTATGTATATGTATAGTATTATTCATTTAAGGTAGTTGTAGCTTAAAGAGCAAGATTTTAGGTTGATGTATCTTAATTGTAGAGTGGATTTTATGTATAACTGATGACTGATATTTAATGACTGCAGGTGATCATTGAGGAGCTCAGCTACAGTTTAAACGAATTAAAATAACTTGGCAATAAGACTCCTTCTCGGGCCCAATCAGAAATAGAAGATGATGAGGATGATGCTGAAACTCACACTGATTCTGTTCAAGACAATGAGGAGGAAACAGATGAAGAAAATGAAAGAGGTAGTGGAAATCAATCACCAGTGGATGATGAAGACCATGCAAGTCTGTTGGCTGAATTACAAAATTGGTTGGCAGATATGGAGGAGGAAAATGTAAACCTGTTGCAAAAAGAAAGAGATGGAAAGACAATCTATTGAGTGGCGGGAGGGGTGGCAGAAGCTCTCCTCATAAATAGACAAAAAAAACTGATGACATCCAAATTTTGGAGGACCGTGTTAATCTACTGATTGAGAAAGTTACACTGAAAGATGCAGAAATTGAAGCAGCAAAAGAAGCTATCGAGATGCTAAAGAAAATAAATTGATGAACAGCATAAGCAGATTGAGGAATTCCAACTGGATGCCACAATCCATAACATCACACAACAAGTCAGTTTGAAAAAAGAAAATGAATCCCTACAAGCAGAGATCAAAGAAAGGGATGAAATAATTGCTGATCTACAAAAATTTAAAGGATCAAACACTGAAAGTCCTCTTCAGATAGTTCCCTTACAAATCTTGTCACCCGTGCATGGACCTGTGGACACCATCCAATGTCAGACAATTGCTGGACAGAAAAACAACAATCGATCTATGATTTCAAATATCAAAGCTGAACAGCGAAAGAGCACAAAGAACCCTGAGTTCAAATATACATTTGATTCATCGAACAAAGCTAGGGGTCGAAAGAGGAAAAACATTGAGAGGGAAAACAAACAGCAAGCAAAACCCAAAAAATTCAGATACAGCGTTCCCAAAACTGCTGTTGCCAAGCTCATGGACATACAAGACTTAGAAAAATTGAAACACATTGTGACACTCACAGAAGGAAGGTAATGGACAAACTGTTAATAAATCATGCTTGCCTGATTCATATTTTTATGCTATTGCTCAGTTGAAAAGTGAATTCATTAGTAACTTTTTTAAGATACAGCTGTATCTTAAGAAAAAGGTATATGGCTGTTATAATCAACAATCATGTGCTTTTCATTTAATGGAGTGGAGCAATATATTGGTGTGGTGCATTATGAGGACATGAGGGAAATTTCAGAAGAAGATGAAGTTCCAAGCAATGTATGTATCATCAGCTAAATATGGTGTAATTTAGTATATGGATCTGAAATATTTTTTTAAGATACAGTTGTATCTTAAAAAAAATATGAAATTGAAAATGATTATCTAACTCTCTACAAAAACATTATAATTGCCTAGGTCATTGATGCATACACGGAGATTTTATATGCTGAGGAAGGAGATAAATCAATTGACGTGGACTCATCTTATTTTGCATTTGCCAACGTATCCCAGTTACTTTTAAATCAAAACCAGGAGCATTTGTTTGATGCCCTAGTGAACAAGAAGGTGGACCTCAACTTCCATAGATACATACACTTTCCGCTCCACAACCATGGCCATTGGACATTAGCGGTGTATGACGTTTCTGAAAACGTGTGGAGACATTATAATTCACTCCTTCCAATTGTTGAAACAGAAGATAACAACCATTTACAATTGGTCTCAAAATTGGTAACATTTCATCAAACTTTGCATAGTTTAACTAACTATCATATGATCATGAAAAAGTGTATCACACATATGTCTTTTCTGTGTATCTGGAATTTATACAGAGGGAAGAGTTTGAGAAACATTTCAGTGCCAACAAAGGTGGCAAAATCATCTCAGTGGCAGATGCACCGCAGCAAGATGAAATGTCGTAAGTAAAATTCAATATAAATGCTTAACATTAAGTTTTTTTATCTGTATCGTAATATAAGTTGATTTATTCTCAGGATGGATTGTGGTCCAGTCATCCTAAACATCATGAAACAATATGCTGCAAACGAGGAAGTGACAACGCATCAGATGGATAGGAAAAAGTGTAGACCAATAAGAGCGCACATTATGCATAAATTTCTGAATGACAAGCACCATGCGTATACAGATGAAGATCACATGGTCAGACAAATGTATATGAAGCCTTGATCAGCAAAGGAATGGTGTTTGTTCATGTAGAACAATTTAGGTCTTATTAACATAGCTTTTGGTTGATTTTTTAATATGAAATTCTGTATTCAATGTATTGTTGAATTTTGATGTAAAACTGATTGGTTTTGATTCTGTGTTTAACATTATATTTGGTACAATGATAGATGTATCTGAAATTGATGGTGCATCTGAAATTTGTATTAGACATCTATGTGAATCGCAAATCAATGTCAATTGTATGTGGAATGTATTTTGCCTATTGTGATGTTTATGTGGGACTTTTTATTATGTATCTTAATTCAATATGAATCAAATATAATTGTCTGCTTCTCTAGCATGGCAGATTATAACTATTGAGGTGTATCTGAATATGCAATGTGTATCTTAAAATCTGTATAAATTGCAAAACAATGGTGATTCATATCTGAGTTTGATGTGATACCGTGATAGATGTATCTGAATGTCATGGTGTATATGAAATTTTTATTATAAATGAATCATATAAGCTTAGCTGCTTCTCCAGCATAGTAGATCATAATTGGTACTACCTGAAAACCTGTCAAATAACTATTGTGGTGTATCTGAATGTAAAAAGTGTATCTTAAAACCTGTATAAATTGCAAAACACTAGTGATTCATATCTGAATTTATGATGTGTTTGGTCAATGTTATGTGTATCTGTAAAATTGTAATCAGTGTATAAGATGAACCAAGTAAAACTGATAACATCAAACATAATGACAATGTCAAATGAATTCCACAAACACATTGAAATAACACATTATGACATCAAATGTGTAGTACAAAAAAAGGCCCTCTCTAACCTTCTAAAAAATATTAGATCCTTAAGGTATTTTTGCTTTCTTATTCCTCGGCTTGTAAACCTTGGGTGCCTTCCTTCTTGATGGTGGTCGTCCTTTACTTCGAACCTTAAAAGGCGAGTGAACAATTGAATATGGAATCTGCTCATCACCAATACTACAGTCATTGTGATCAGTAACTTGTTTCGTCAAGTCATTATACAAAACATCAAGATGCTTTTTGCACAATTCAAACATTTCAGGAGAGACAACAGCAACATCAGCGATTGATATAAATTTAGAGTGCAAGTCATGATGCCTCCACATTTGCTCATTTGACATGTTGTCCACATAACAGTTTTTCACAAAATTGTGCATTCGTTTAATGCCCTTCCACCAATGGTCAAAAATGTAGTTTTGTGAAACTTTCATCATGTTGATGTGTATCAGAATTTTCATAGAATGTCTACACAAGATACCCTTAAATTCAAAAAGACAGCATAGGCATTTAACCTCCTGCTAACCTTCATCAAAATGAACTTGGTACGCTATTTTTTTCGTCACTCCATCCTTGCCCTTTGAAATATCATCAACAACAAAATATTTGATACAACCCACATCTGATACATGGACAAGATTGCAGAAAATCATTCCCTTGATTTCATTCTATACCTTCCTAAAAATATCATGTGTATATGCCTCTTGGAACTGTTTCTTAAAATAGAATTTGGTTAGAACCGGAATGATAGAATTTGTTGAATGAAAATCAGCTTTTTCCTCCTTCTCAATCTTGCTTTTCAATGCATTGTCGTACTGCTCAACAAACTGTTTTAATGTTGTTTTTGAATTAACATAGTCATCAAAAAATGCATTCATGCTGTCACTTCTTTGTATAGTAGACATACCGGCTCAGAAAGTTTCTTTCACATATACTGAAACCCATCGTGAACGATCATTAAATAATGATGAAAGCCACACGTTCTCTGACATTCCATACTCCTCAATCATCTGTTGCCAATTGGTGTCAAAATCACCAGGTGTAAGAGACTCATAAACAATGGACTTCATTCGTTTCTTAATTTCATCATAGTTCTTGAAGCTACAAACAAATAACTATATTAACTACTTATAAATTTAAATGGTGTATCTGAAAAACAGAGATCTATCTGAATTTGTGACTAACTCAACACAAAACACAACAGTGCATACCTGCCCCAACTTCTCTGGTAGCTTTTTCATGATGTGCCACAAACATAATCTGTGACGAGATTCTGGAAATACTTGAGCCACAGCTCCCTGGATTGCTTTACATTGATCAGTGACTATAGCATTCGGCTTACGTCCTGACATGCACTCTAGCCAAGCTTTGAAAAGCCACACATAGGTTTCAGTGTTCTCATTAGACAATAAACCACATCCAAACAAAACAGATTGACCGTGGTGATTAACACCAACAAAAGGAGCAAAAGGCATGTCACATTTATTTGTCAAATAGGTGGAATAAAATGAAATCACATCTGAGAATGACTCATAAAGTGTTCTAGATCTTGCATCTGCCCAAAAAATATTCCTCACTCTGAAATTCTCATCAAAATCAACAAGGTGAAAAAAATTTGGATTCCTCTTCTACATACGAACAAAATAATCACACACATCTTGAGCATCTCCCCCGCCAAGCCTGGCAAGTCTAGATCTGCACAAATAATTCCTAGCATCCTTCTCCTCATAAGATATGCAATCATAACCACCAGCCTTAATCACTAAGGAGTTAAAACTTTTCGATGCTCTAATTCCAACTTGGTCATTAATATCCAAAACCCGTTTCGACATAGGATCAATCTTCCTATGACACGCAAAATGGCGAGATTTAAGGGGGCTTAAATTATGGTTATGATCTAAAACCACCTTTGATATCAAGAAGCACTCATTTTCCTTCACACTAATGTTTATCCTAGCACCACAACCAGTCTTGATTGAACACCGGGCATTGAACGCATTCTTTCCAGTTGGCATATGCTTCCCATTTCTACAGCAAGTCAGAGAAAAAAACATTTTCCTTCCATTTTCATCATTTTTCCCATGAATCTTGGCAATGCCAAATCCAACCTTGTGAGCAAATTTATTATAAAACAATCGCACTTCAGATTCAGAATGAAAACACATCCCAACAGATAGAATAGACTGTTCTGCACATGCTATTATCTCGTCCACATTTTAATGATTAGCCAAATCAATCACTTTGGTAAATTGGTTTTTATTTCACATAAATCGTGGATGTCTTCTAAATGAATTGATTCTTCAAATATGTCATCCATATAATCGTCTTCACTGTCTGTTGAGAAATAGAAAAGTTGTCACATGTTATAAAAGTAAAATTAAGATGCAGTGCTGTATCTTAAAACCAAAACAAACCATGTGGATTTTGAATTACCAGACATGTTAATTAGCAGTACATATATTTTAAACAAAGTCCTTCAAACCTTTATATATATATATATATATATATATATATATGACAATTAGTAATTAAATATTAATCAGGTACACATTAATGAATTCCATAAAAATAAAATGTCAAAAATTAAAATTAAGATACAGTGCTGTAACTTAAAACCAAAACAAATCATGTGGATTTTGAATTACCAGACATGTTAAATAGCAGTACATATATTTTAAATAAAGTCCTTAAAACGTTTATATATATATATATATAAGCAATTAAATATTAATCAGATACACGTGTATCTGGAATTTAATTTGATGAAATGAAAACAACAAAAAAGGTATGTGATGAATCGAATGAGTAATAAAAAAATCAGATCAAATATGAATTATTCAGATCAAAATAAATCTAACCTGATTGGATCACCATTGTCTCACCACAATCAGGTCGCGAACAAAAAAAAAAAAAGAACTGTGCAATTCTAATATCCTCCACAGATCAAACTGAAAAAAAAAATTGATTTCGATGTTTGTTTTCACTTCCACCATTGAATCTGGATCTAAAATAATATAAATCGTGATTTTTTTGGGGGTTCAAAAGGCCTAACCTGGATGTTTGCACTACCATTAAATCGCACAAAAAAAGAAAAAACGTTGAAATCCTCTTTTTCAATGTTGAAATTGAAATTGACTATCAAATTTGAATGAAAATTGATGTTTGTTTTCTTTGCGACATATCAATCGTTATAAAACTCGTGATTTTTTATTTTGATCGTACAATTGAAGTATCTTCATAAACGGAAATTCTCACTCAAATCGTAACTAACTCAGCATTAATTGGACGGTTATTGAAAAAACGGGGAGATTAGTTAGGGGGGGTAATATATGTATTTCAAGATTGTCACCTCATAGGGCTTAGGTTGGGGTCTAACTGTTAGGGTTCAAAAATCATTATTGAATTAAATCAAATCGATTGATTTGCACCCCCTCACGAAACAACACATTTTTAGGAAGATTTAGAAAACCAATATCAACTTATGAGTTTATTTACCTTCGTTCTATCCTTTTCCTCTACTATTCTGTTATCAAGCCCATATAAATTATTTTGATTTGAAATAACTAATTATTCTATATATATAAATAAATAATAAATTATATTTTTACTTAATTATATTTTTAATTATTTATATTAGAAATTCATAATCCATTAAACCACATCAATTGAGGTTGTGGATTTTCAAATAATAAATAATAAATATTTAATTATTTGAATGACCATACATGAATTTTGAACTTATTCCTCTTATTCCACACTATTCTCCTCCGCCCATTCCGCGTCCGAAACACGTGTATATATGACGCGAACAATTGCACGATCTTTCAGAGCTCCCAAAACCCTAAAAACCCTTTCGTTTCCCATTCAGCCTCTGTTGAGCCCCGCCGACCCCGCATCAATGGCGATCACCGCCGCCTTGGACGAAGAGAAGGCGAAGAAAGTCCTCCGTCAGGTATAAAACCCGATCATCTCATCAAAGATTGGATTTTGGAGCCCTAATTTGTCATCGAATTGGTTTCAGGTGGAGTTCTATTTCAGCGACAGCAACCTCCCCCGAGACAACTTCCTCAAGAAGACCGTGAGCGAGAGCGACGACGGGCGTACGAATCGATCCAATTTACTCTTCTTTTTTTTTTCCTTTCAAATCTGTGACTTTTTCGGTGTTATATTAATTTTTAAAGTGGTTTCTGTGTTTCAGTGGTTAGTCTTGCTTTGATATGTTCCTTTGCGAGGATGAGAGGCCACCTTGATTTGGGGGATTTGAAGCCTGAGGAGCTGCCGGAAGAGACCATCTTGTCCGTCGCAGAGACGTTGAGGAGGTCTTCTTTTCTGAGGGTCTCTGAAGATGGTGAGAGTCCCTTGTCTTTTTTTGGGGTCCTCTTCTTTGTGAATAAAAGTTGGTTCTGCTTGTTATTGTGTTTGATTAGTATTCAATATGGATTAACGTGAGGTTCATTTTTAAAGGTGGTGCCTTTTTTTTAGCGTGTGTTGCTAGCAGGAAAAGGGGGTAAATTTAATAGATAATCCGGGTACTGATTGTTATCCTTTTGATGCGAACATAATTGAGTCCAGTTGAAAACACTTGGGCGGCCATTTTGGCGTTTCTTTATGCTTGAGTTTACTTATGGGGGAAAAGTGGGAAGGATTGTAGTTTACATTCTTTCATAGGGCCTTTTGGGGCTGCTGTTCCTGGCATTCTTGGGTCTTTTTTCTCATTCATGTTTGTTTTCCTGAATTTCTCTTCTTTTCTGGGAGAACCCTTGTCTCTGTTTTTGTTCGAGGGGCGCCATTGAATTGATATGAATGCCCCAATCTTCCTCAAAAAAAGAGTATCGAGTTCAGTTACTGAATTTGTTATACAGAATTTTAGTTGGGTTTTTTAATGAGCCTAGTTAATCTCCTTCAGCCCTTTCTTCTATTTTGCCTGATGTCTGGATTGATGAGTGACATGGGCAAGTACATTTAGACAAAAATGGTCTCCGGTTGATTGATTTTTCCAGTAGTAGTATCTAATGTGACATCTGCCATGGGTATAAGTGGGTCTTTGATTGTCTGAGGTGCAGATGCTCTGGACGGTTCTGATTCTGGCATTATTATGCATTACCGAGAAGGAATTTTGGGAATTGAAGGAAAGAAGTAGCCTAAGCAGGTCACCCTGTAGCTAGCAGTTGGCTCTATAACCTTCAATCGGTTGCTTTTTTATTTGTAAAGATAAAGACATGCTGGGTTCACACAGTTCTCTTCTCTTTCTTTTGCTCAATTGATGGTATAGTTGTGATGTAACAGGCTTATGCTAAAATTCAGCTCTTCACATCTTGTCATCTTGACGCTCGTATCTATTTATTTAATTCTATTTGTTTTCTTTCTTTTCCTTAATTTTTATAATTTGATAATTTTCTTTCATTCTTTATCTTTTGTCTTCTGCCTTTCAGGAAAGAAGATTGGTAGGTCTACTGAACTTAAAAAGCCAGAAGAGGTCATAGAGCAAGTAAATGCTAGGACGGTAGCAGCTTCACCATTGGAGCATGGTGTTAAGCTTGAAGATGTTGAGTCCTTCTTCAGTCAATATGGAAAGGTACTACTGCATCCTAATTTAAATTTTTATGAATTAGTCATAAATAAACAATTTTATTTATGGCAAATTTGAAAACTCTAATTTTCATAATGTCGCTAGCTATATATTTTACTAGCATGGATCTAGGGATCTAATCATTTTGAGACCTTCAAAATTCAGGTCTCTATTCAAAATACTGATGAGTAGTCGATGTGTTCCACCTTTTAAAAGTTAGAATATGGCATTTCTCTAACATAGATTCAAGAGAAATATCTGTACCTTTCCTTATGAGCTGATATGCTGTTGAGATTCCATACGCGTGAATAACTATTATCTTTCCCAAAATTTGCACAAGCAATGTGCTTCAAGTCCTTAAAAGTTATTATGAGTCAACACTTGGTTTTCTTCCACTTCTGATTTACCGCTTCAGACATTCGGCTGTTCCTAAATTATCTGATTTTCTCTAAAGTTATTCTCATATTCCATTCTTTTGTTGACCACCTAACAGTGCTCGTCTTTTTGTAGGTGAATAGCGTGAGGCTACCTCGTCATGTGGCTGACAAAAGATTTTTTTGTGGAACTGCATTGGTTGAATTTTCAACAGAGGAAGACGCTGAAAAGGTATTAAAGGAGAGCTTGGTTTATGCAGGAGCAGAACTAGAACTTAAGCCCAAGTAAGGATCTTTTCCGCTTGTTCTCCAAATTGTTCCTCTGAAATCTGCATCTTCTGAAATTGATACCCTTCTCTTGTCAATGTTGTATGTCCAGTGCGGAGTGAGATAAGACTACTGTGGAACTGTAGTCTTTTTGGGCTTAACATTCATCAAAGAAGTTTTTCTTGAATAAATTTCATTTTCTGAAAGGCCTTCTAGGTTGGTGATTCAAAGTGATTTTGGGTTGGCCTCCAAGTTTGGTTTGGGTTTTGGTTCAACTCCAACCTGACCTAACCCACCCACGTAGCAGCCCTAACTTGGAATACTTAGTTTTTGTGGCCAGTTTTGGGTTGGACTTAGTTCGCTTAATCTCTCTTGCCCTTTTAGATGCATTTTACTCTGATGATTATGCTTTCTGTGGATAGAATGATTTTTTAATTCAAATTGATCCTCATCTTAAGTCATGTTCTTATTGTGAATCAGAAAAGAGTTTGACTCTGAACAAGAAAAGATGTTGGAACAACATGAGGTTTCTCAATCTCTCAAACAAAATGGTTCCCAGGCAAATGGGAGGTAGCCTTTTGCAATTTAACTTTTATTTGAGTTTTGCTATTCTTCTTTTCCCCTTCCCTTTAATTTTTTAGTTTATCCATTTATCATGGATTGTGTCAACCTAAGTCTTGTTATTTTGTGATGGTGCTAGCTACCAGAAAGGCTTGATTATTGGCTTCAAATTAAAAAGCCTGTCAGTTGGTAAATCTGCGGAAATAAATCTACCACTCAAGCCATGTGACAAGGAAGATGCCCAGAAAAAAGATGCTGAAAGTACTATAGAAGATGTCACCAAGGAGGACCAGGCAAACACCTCTGAAAATGTAAAAAATAATGAAGAAGCTCCTTTAGCTGATGCTGAGAGTGCAGAAAAACTTGATAAAAGTTGTGCTGGAGAGGGTGAAGGGATAACTTCAGAAGGCAATGGCAAAGAAGGTGAACAGAAATCTACAGAAGACACCATCGTGGAGAGTGAAGAAAGGGATACTGAAGACTCCATGCAGGATGATGAGAAAGCCATAATTGACAAGCAGAATTCTTCAGCTACAGAAAAGGATATAGTAACACGAGAAGATCTAAAGCAGGTGTTCCAGATATTTGGAATCGTCAAGGTACTACTAAGAGTTCCATGAAAAAATTTCCCTTGAATGTTTAGTTTAATTATCTTAATTACCACTTGATTGGCTTGGTACTCTGGAAACTTTTCCGTTTGTTTTGGCGAATATACCCCGATAACTATACCTGGATAAGCTAGGAACTAGCCCAATAATTATTCCAAGGGATGTTGGAATTGCTTATAGGATTTATCCATGCCAATGGATACAATTAATATACTGTATCATTTTAAAATAATTATCTCATCTAGCACTCTTACACAAAATTGTGTGTTCGACGGTAACATCATTCTTTTATGGTTGCCTAATATATCATTCATCTTTTATAGTATATCGACTATTCTATGGGGGGAGAATCAGGATATATCCGTTTTGAAGATCCTGAAGCTGCCGTAAAAGCACGTGCATCTGCTGTGCTTGTTGAGGAAGGTGGCATAGTTGTGAAAAGCTACATTGCTACCTTAGAACCAGTGACTGGTAGGAGGACATCCTTCTGTTTTGTTTCTAGTTTTGTTTTCCTATGCGCGAGTTCTGTCTCCCAATGACTAACCCCTATTTCTAACTTGCATTGGATCAGGTGAAGCTGAAAAGGAATACTGGGGCCGACTCCGTGATAGTCAGGAGAAGAAGCATAGGGAATTTAAAGGAAAGAGAGGAAGGTATGTGGACTCACTTACTCTTAAACAAAACCATCTGAGGTTGCATTTGACAACACATTTGGAAAATAGTTTTCACTTAAAGTGGTTTTTGAGAACAACTTTTCGAAAACATAATTTTATTAGATTTTTGAAAAGTTATTTTTTTTATAATTAAAGCTGTTTTTCGCTTTCTTAAAAAAGCTAAGACCGCTGGGGACGTTTGGAAATGAGTTTGGACTAGGTATGATTCCTGGAAAAGCAGAATAACCAAAAGTTGTTCAAACTCCTTCCAAACGCTACCTAAGATAGCTCGATAGCCATTTTTTGCAGGGATCATACTTGATTCAAACTCATTTCCAATGCTTTTGAAGAAATAAAAAAAACAGCTTTTAGTTATAGAAAACAATTACAATTTTTCTGGCATCTAACAAAAATATGCTTCTTGGAAAGCTACTTTAGAAGTTGCTTTAAGTGAAAGGTTGTTTTTCAAACTAATATCCAAAGGCTACCTAAAAGTTCTTATGTTTCTCTATAACTGTGTTTTAATGTCTATAAAACCCAAACAAGTAATTTGGCATTGTGAATGCGCATGTCTTCTGGTTTTGAACCGGCTTGTCTTCCAACTCTTTGAGGAGCTCACTTTTTGGAATGCACTTAATTGATTGTCTTGTAGGGGTAGAAACAATGGAGGCGGGCGACATTTCAATGGCAAGCGTCCTCGACGTGATGAGTGACAGGTTGATGTTGTATCTTGAAATCAAGAGACCTGGAAACCTGTGTAGCTATTTCTGCTGATGAGTGGTTTTCCCCACCCCAACCTAACGTTATCTAGACCGGCAAACAAGATGAACAACTATAACAGATGAGTTATATTACTCCATAGTAGTTGCAGCGATATACTATGTTTTTATTTAAGAAATGATCTTTGACTGATGCTATATATAATCTATGGATTTAGTCCTTGTAAGGACATTTATAAATTTTGTGACTTGGATGGCAACTTGGGTGGGAATCCGTCCCAAAGTCTGGAGAATGAAAGGTATAATTTCCATTGGGAAGTTGTTCTACAGGTCATGATGGAAGACACTTTTGAGGGTATCTGAATGAGAATTTAGTTTCCCCTATCACAACTTTTAGAAGTGATGAACATACTTGGCACTGGTTTTCAACCAGGTCCTAGTTACATGTTTGGAATGCTGCTTGTGTGTTACTTGAACTGCAGGTGTGGTTAGTACTATATATAGTATATAATCCCCGAGCATTTGGCATGTTCACCTTTAGCTAGTTAACTATGCAATAATCTTTAAATGAAGGAGAAATGCTGCTTGTTCTTGAAGTCTTAATCTTTGATCAAGCTGGACTGGAGACTATTCATAAATTGGGCTAATTCTATTTAACTCAGTGCTATTTCCTGATATTTGAATGTTCGAATATCAAATAATTTTTATTTTGAGGAGATTAATTACAGTCCCCTTAGCATACCCCTATATTAATTTTAAGTCCTTAATTTTAAGTCCTTGCAATTTTTTCAACCTAACAATAGGTCCTTGCATCCTAAAACCTATTATGTTTGGGTCTTTCCATCCAAATCTGGTCAACTCCAGCCATTTAACTTCCTTTTTAACTCTCAGCCCTTTCTCTTCTTTGTGAAACCCTTCTCTTCCCAACCCTCGCAGATGGTGGCCCTCCACCACCTGTACCCTACTGTTGTCCTTATCTATTTTTGATACCCCACATCCTACATTTTCACTTGTCCCTATTTTCACCTCTTTCTCTTTCTTTTACTCTCCATCAAGGAAGGATGATGGTGCTTCCCACTCCACCTCGTGCCCCTTTTTTCATCGCAACAAAGAGTCCTCTCTCCCTCCATCCCAGCTCAATTGCTTCTCACTCCATCTCGAATCTATTGCTTCTCCCATGAATCCACCAATATATGTTTTTGGTGAATGTTTAATTAAATGTTTCCTTCTTTGATGTAGTTTTGAATGGTTCTGTTATGGATTTGTTCATCTTTGATGTAATTTTGGATGTTCTTGAATCAAGTAACTCTCAAAAGTTTGAATTTTGTAACAATGTAGCCAATGCACTTAATAATGTATACTTTTATGTAGTTTTGCATTGAATACCTTATAAGCAATGAGACTGAAATTCTCTGTATATTTGCAAGTTTCACAGTAATACAACATTTACCAAGCAAAAAAAAAATAAAAAATTAACAGTATTCAGAGGCAATTTAAGGGTTTACACAAGGTAGTTAAAGGATAAAACGAGAAGATTAAATGCTCAATCTAATGGCAGTAACTGTCAGGGGCCCGGAAAAATGCCTGAGGGACTTTAGGGATTTTAAAAAAAATAAAAGAAGTCAAAGGGACTTAAAATTAATACATTGTACCTCGAGGAACCCATCCCTCCACCAAAAGAGGGTGTCCTCATCACTGCACCAGGTGCGTGGGGAGACAATTTTTAGATACAAATTTTTTTTTTTTTGGCGCTGCATGAATGAAAGAAAGGAAGGTGTGAATGTGTGACTGGATTAGTTAAAATGGATAGTCAGGTTGGTGAGGAGGTTAATGTCACCTGCAAAAGATGATGCATAGCTGCAGGTGCTGGTTTGGGGGGGGGGGGGGGGGGACCACTGGTGAGTGACCTAAAATAAATAAAGAAATAAATCCAGAGCCACCTTGAGAACTGTCACCTAACCCAGTAGCTATCTGTATTTCCTTCCTTTTTTTTTTCGTCATTCCTACATTTGTATCCTCCACTCTCTCTCCGGAATAATGTTAATGAAGGATTTGTCACAAAAATAATGATCGGTAAGGGGACCTGTGTGCTTTAATATAAGTCTTGAGGATCATTGGGTTTTTTATTTTTATTTTTATTTTTATTTATGGACACCATAAGGATCCATTTGGATAGAAACATAAACTATTCTGGAATTTATACTTATTCCAATAATTGTTGACTTAATCAATAAAATAAGTGATTTTATGTTTGGTTGTGTTTTCAGTTATTCTCGTTGTGAAACGTAACAATAAGCCCCCGTTTGGAACGGGGATAGGTTTTATTCTAGGATATACATTTATCCAAGCATAAGTGGGTATAAATAAAGATAAAGTGATTTTGTGTTTAATTGTGTTTTGAATTATTCTCGTTGGTAAACGTAAGAATAAATGTTTTGTTGTTTGGGTAAAATGTGAAAAAAATATGGATAAGGATTTATAAAAGGTAAAAAAGTAATGATAGTTGATTTGACATGTGATTTATAAGAGGTGATGATAGTTGATTTGACAGTGGTAACCTAAGATAACTTTAATTCCACGGGTTGATTGGAATCCATATACCACTCTATCAGGGTTTATTCTGGCATACTTTATCAAGGGTTATCTAGGGTAAACAAACACTTAAAAATTCTTATCCAGGGTTATCCGGGGTCTTATATCAGAAACAAACGGGGGCTAAAGGTTAGAGTGTTTGATTGATAAAGAATAAAATGTGAATAAGGTATAAAAAATTAATTTGACATGGATCTCATTGATGTATAAGAGGTGATAACGGATTATTTGAAATAAATAAAAAATAAAAAATGTGGGATCTATTTATGATTGTTGTTGAAATAGGCTAATTTCATGAGTAAAGGGGGATTACTATACTCCTTTATTGTTTATTATTCCGACATTCAAATATCACTTTATTTTCCTCACACAAAAACTTTATTTTCCTATTTCATGTCTATTCTTACTTATTTTTCTCTTATTACTCCACCCTGTGGAGAGAACGAAGATTAAAATTGGGAATGAGAGATAATAGAAAGAGAGAACAAAACTAAAGGAAAAAGAATTTGAAAAACCAAGTCATGAAGGTAAGGAAAATGATGTCCAATACAGTTTCAATTACAACTCTCATTGGTTTTATCTTTCAAAAAATACACTCGTTTATTAAAATAACAATAATGATTCTTGGGCCCCAGTTGGTAGACCCCATACTAAGCCCCATGAGGTGGCAAGTGTGAATTTTCTATATTACCCCCCCCCCCCTACAATCAAGCTCTTCATTGATTTCCATAAATGAAGATTCTATAACCGGTCCGATAATTATGGGATTAGTTACGATTTGGAAATCACTTCTTCTCTCTCACAACGAGTTTTTTTATTTTTCCGATTGTTCTCTCGTAACGAAAACAAAAATCAAACATCAAATTCATATATGATCGGCGGAGAAGAGAAGACAAAAAGAAAACTCGTCTTTGTTTTTGTGCGATCTGTTTGTGGTGCAAACATTCAGGTTAGGTCAATCGGAACCCCCAAAAATTGACGATTTAGACTTTTTAGATCCAGTTTTATTTGTGAAAATAAAAACAAGCATCGTAATTTTTTTTTTATTTTGATCGGTTGAGACTAAGATTTTTACACGGTTGTGGTGGAAACAATGGCGATCCATTCATGTTAGACTGTTTTAGATCTGAATAATTCACATTGATCTGATTTTTTAACTGTTCTTTACATTTATTTTAGATCTAGATTTAATGGTGGAAGTGAAAACAAACATCGAAATCAATTTTTTTTTTTCAGTTGGATCTGTGGAGGTTATTTGAATTGCACGGTTCATTTCCAGATACACGTGTATCTTGATTTTATTTTCAAGTATAATTTGAAGTTTGACATTTTATTTCTCCATGGAATTGATTAATGTTTATCTGATTCATATTTAATTGTTAATTGTCATACATACATACATATATATATAAAGGCTTCGAAGACTTTTTTTAAAGTATATGTACTGCTAATTAACTTGTTTGGTAATTCAAAATCCACATGGTTTTTGTTTAGTTTTAAGATACAGCACTGTATCTTAAAATGAATTTTTGACATTTTGTTTCTATGGAATTGATTAATGTGTACTTGATCAATATTTAATTGCTAATTGTCATATACGTATATACATATAAAGGTTTGAAGGACTTTATTTGAAAATATGTATTGCTAAATAACATGTCCGGTAATTCAAAATCCATATGGTTTGTATTGGTTTTAAGATACAGCACTGTATCTTAATTTTAATTTTATAACATGTGACTTCTTTTCTATTTTTCAACAGGCAGTGAGGAGGATTATATGGATGACACATTTGAAGAATCAAATTATTTGGAAGACATCTACGATTCATGTGAAATGGAAACCAGTTTACCAAAGGAATTAACATGTTTGGTAATTCAAAATCCACATGGTTTTTGTTTGGTTTTAAGATACAACACTGTATCTTAAAATGAATTTTTGACATTTTATTTCTATGGAATTGATTAATGTGTACTTGATCAATATTTAATTGCTAATTGTCATATACGTATATACATATAAAGGTTTGAAGGACTTTATTTGAAAATATGTACTGCTAAATAACATGTCCGGTAATTCAAAATCCATATGGTTTGTATTGGTTTTAAGATACAGCACTGTATCTTAATTCTAATTTTATAACATGTGACTTCTTTTCTATTTTTCAACAGGCAGTGAGGAGGATTATATGGATGACACATTTGAATAATCAAATTATTTGGAAGACATCTACGATTCATGTGAAATGAAAACCAGTTTACCAAAGGAATTAACATGTTTGGTAATTCAAAATCCACATGGTTTTTGTTTGGTTTTAAGATACAGCACTGTATCTTAAAATGAATTTTTGACATTTTATTTCTATGGAATTGATTAATGTGTACTTGATCAATATTTAATTGCTAATTGTCATATACGTATATACATATAAAGGTTTGAAGGACTTTATTTGAAAATATGTACTGCTAAATAACATGTCCGATAATTCAAAATTCATATGGTATGTATTGGTTTTAAGATACAGCACTGTATCTTAATTTTAATTTTATAACATGTGACTTCTTTTCTATTTTTCAACAGGCAGTGAGGAGGATTATATGGATGACACATTTGAATAATCAAATTATTTGGAAGACATCTACGATTCATGTGAAATGGAAACCAGTTTACCAAAGGAAGTGATTGATTTGGCTGATCAGCAAAATGTGAACGAGATAACATTGTATTTGATACAGTGATAGATGTATCTGAATTTGATGGTGTATCTGAAATTTGTATTAGACATCTATGTGAAATGCAAATCAATGTCAAATTGTATGTGGAATGTATGTCTATTGTGATGTGTATGTGAGACTTTTTATTAGGTATACCTTAACTCAAAAAATGAATCAAATATAATTGGCTGCTTCTCCAGCATAGTAGATAATAACTATTGAGGTGTGTCTGAATGTGAAATGTGTATCTTAAAACCTGTTTCAAGCACAATTTGAAGTTTGACATTTTATTTCTCCATGGAATTGATTAAAGTTTATCTGATTCATATTTAATTTCTAATTGTCATATATATATATATATATATATATATATATATAAAGGCTTGAAGGACTTTTTTTAAAATATATGTACTGCTAATTAACATGTTTGGTAATTCAAAATCCACATGGTTTTTGTTTGGTTTTAAGATACAGCACTGTATCTTAAAATGATTTTCAGATACAAGTATCTGATATTACAGGCTAATTGCATCATTCGAAGCAGAATATGAATGGTGTGCACAGGAAAACATAAAACATTTGTGATTTCCCAAATCAAGATACACTGTCGAATTTCAGATACACAGTATTAACAAAAGAAATTCAGATGCACAGAAGGGAAAATTCAACAACTGAGACAGTTTCTTGATTGGATTTCACATTTGCAAGAAGTGCAAAAAATTAATCTAGATACACTGCCGAATTTCAGATACACAGTATTAACGGAAGAAATTCAGATGCACGGAAGGAAAAATTTCACAACTGAGGCAGTTTCTTGATTGGATTCCACATTTGCAAGAAGTGCAAAAAAAAAAAATGTGACTTTTTTATCAGATACAAATGACCTGTTTTTTTTTTTTTTTTGTCAAAAAAAAAAAAAAACAAATACAAAATGACAGTTAAGTTTCGATTGGCAGAAGAAATCTATCCTTTTTTATTCGCCATTGTTAACGGTTTGTTGGGGAAGAGAATCAGATGGATTGAAATCTTGATCGCCTAATTTTTTTTCTTTTTTTTTTCATTCATATGGCTTTGCCCAAATCGGAACCCTAACATTCAAATTTTATTGGGGAGAGGAATTAATGGTGCCCCCATTTGTGGAATTCGGTTACTTTGGGGAGAGGAATTAATGGTGCCCCAATTTGTGGGATTCGGTTACGATTTTAATGAGGATATTAATGATAAGGGTAGTTGTGTAATTGGCCTTTTGGTGGTTAGAAAAAGTCAAACATTGGACCAATAGGATTATGCCACCTATTGGGGCTCAACAATGGGGCCTAATTTTTGGGGCCTGGGTAGCAGCACTGTTAAAATAATTACTATTATAAAAAAATAAAATACACATTGTGATACACTAGCATTCTTTGAAAAATAAAAAAATTATTCTTGTATATAGTGATAATGCACTATACACTACTTATAATGTATACTGTATTATCCTAGTGTGTAGACGGATGGAAGATTGTTTTTGAACTACAAATGGGACTAGCTATGAAGGAAACATAAAGAATGGCCTGAGCATCCACGAGCTGAGTATTTTTTTGCGCCGGTGACATGGATACCCAAATTCTTGATTGAAAAACATGCAAGAAAACATGCTTTCAAATAGTTTGAAGGCACATTTATCTATATACTATACCATATATAAAGTGGTACAAAGAAGAAAAGAATTCGCCAACCTGCTATTTTGATAAATTTGTTATCCAACAGGGATAAATAACTATGGTGCATTTACTGGCTAGTTTCATTTAAAATGATGGATATGCCCTTCTTTAGTTTCATTTAAAATGATGGAAATGAAATTGGGCGCTATTACACCCAAATCCGTTTTCAACCTCAATTCCAGTTCTATATGCGTCGATAGAAAATTAATGACGCTTATGCTCACATTAACAAGATATATCTTCAAAATGATTTTTTAATATTTTTTATAAATGTATCCATGTAATTTATTGGAACATATATTTCATTTTTTTATAAAAACATGTACATCATTAGATGAGGTATACTATTTTAAAAAAAAATTTAAAACACTTGTAAACTGAAATTACTAGAATTAAGATTGGAAATGGGGTTGGACTGGTGAGATCCAATGTTGGTTTAAGAAATGGGAAAACCAAGTCTTCCCGCATGGAGCATTGCCGTGCACCATAGTTGGAAAAAGAATGAGCTTTGTTATACACAGTCCTAATACAGTCTCATATACCTATTTAACAATCTAATAGTCATCCAACGAAGTATGATTTTTCTAACTGAGGTATGATTTTTTTTTTTTAAGATAAAAAATAAGTTCATTTAATTCGGGGCTAAATAGGTAAATTTTTATTTTTTACTTTGAAATATAAATGTTGTGAGTTCATATGGCATATTTTTCACTTGTGTCATTTACAGTTTTCATTACAATCTGTTATAAAATTAAATATTTATACAATTTAATCTATTTTATTCAGTTAACGTATTTTCAATTATGCGCAACTACGCCTACATCTCACTAGTTTTCTTATAAAATGTCTTTTAATGGATAACTAGATAACTATCAAAATAAATTAAAAAAAAAAATCAGTGGGACGTGGAAATGACTGCCATGACGACTCTCTCTCCCATTCTCCAATTACTTTCCAGTTCCTTTTTAATACAAGTCTTGACGTCTCCTAAAATGGACAAAGTATGAGGTCCCTCTCACTGAAAAGAGCACTATTTAAACTCTGCCCTTTCTATAGTTTTCAATTCAAATACAGATTCATGTATTTTATTAGTTTCTTTTACTTGTTGTATCAAAATATGTATTTAATTAAATTTTTTTTATACTTTTTATAAATAAAATTGTTCAATTCATTAAATTATATATTCTCTTTTTATATATCTTATTGAATTAAATGAATAATTTTTAATCATTGTAAAAGAAAAAAAGAAGTTATATACATTGTTTTAAGAAGATACAAAGAAGTTTATAATTCATTGAAAAGTTAGTGAGACTGTCCACGCGACACTACTTGTAACAAAGGTCTTATTTTATTAATCAATGAATGATTCCCCACGGAATCCTTGCCTTATCCCCTCACACTTCCAGCTCTATCCATTATCACTGCATGTTTTTGTCTCCTCCACAAAATTAAAAAGACCCCAAACTCACTCACTCATTCATCCACCCCAATCAAGTGAAGTAAAAAAAAAAAAAAAAATCAAACCTAACCTCGGTAGTCGTGCCCCCACCCGGAAAATACCTTTTGCATGCAATTGACACCTTCTCACACCTGGAACCTTCTTTGTATCTAGTTTTGTGTCTCTTTATTTAGCTGGTCTTCACATAGTTTTTTTTTTTTTTTTTAATTTTTCCCATTGAATCTCTCTCTCTCTCTCTCTCTCTCTCTCTGTATCTGCAAAGATGTTAGAAGGGAAGGCAATGATACAAGACACAGACATGCCAGTGAAGATGCAGATGAAGGCCATGACCTCTGCCTCTCAAGCTCTCGATCTCTACGACGTCTCTGATTGCAAGAGCATCGCTGCCCACATAAAAAAAGTATCCCCCCTTTTTGTTTTTTGGCTTTCACTTCCCTGTATCTGTATTGGGTATTCTTTTTTTCTTTCTCACTTCATCACTAACAAGTATTATTAAACATTTTTTAAAAAATGCTATGGTCAGTCCGTTCTATAATTTTTTTTTGAAAACCATATGTAGTTATATATATATTTTGGTAAGTATGTATTCGATTATAGAAGTCATAGATACAGACTTGATGGTAAAATTAAAAATGACTGAATGTGTCGGCACTCGTAAAACTCTTTTTTTTTTTTTTTAGGAGTTCGATTCGATATATGGGTCAGGGTGGCAATGTGTGGTGGGATCCAACTTCGGGTGCTTCTTCACTCACAAGCATGGGACCTTCATCTACTTCTGTTTGGAAACCCTCAACTTCCTCGTCTTTAAAGGTGCTTCTCATTGAATTGGTGGGTGATTCAAGTAGACCCAGAAGAGCATATTTCAAGATGAGCTGATGCCCTCTGTAGTCTTAAATTGTACATATGTGATTAGTTTTTTTTTTTTTCCCCTCCCTGGAATCCTCTGCTTTTTGTGAGATTATAAGGAGAGTTGTAGTGGTTTGCAGTCTATATCTTTTGTGTATTTTTTTATATTTATTGTTATGTTATGTAATAGTTTTGAGTTTTTTTTTTTTTTTTTGTTTAATAAGAAAAGTAAATATTTGCTGTCCGATATCAATTACTAATTACTTAGCATCGGATTAGAAACTCAGTTTTACGTTGGGGAAGAGAAAAATGATGGTGGCGCTTGTTAATCAGCTTGAACCAGAAAAACTGATTGACTGCGTCAACAAGTGTCGTTGGAGATAAAAGTTTTTCACAGCCATCATTGGTTGGATAAACCTACGTTTTAAAAGATCAAGTCTTTATACAAGTGTACATAAATATACAAAAAAAGAAAAAAAAAAAAACATTAAAAAAATTACTGTAACATCTCAAAATTTTATCTTTTTGCTCTTTTAAAATAGAGAGATGTTTCGGACTCGCCATGTAATTTTATTTGATGATACATTTTTTTATTAAAATATAATGTTTATAATTTAACAATACATTTTTTTATTAAAAATATATCGTTTACAATTTTAAGCATGTGCGAATTATACGTAGAGCTGTGATGACATATTTATGGGTCAGGAAATGAAAAGTTCATCCGCAAACAGACTGTATGATAATAGGTATGATATAGAATAGAATCCACATTTCCTATTTTATTTTTCAAAGCTTTATAACTTACAAGCATCCACAGGACCATTGAAAACCTGATGATCCAAAACAATCAGAAGCCAAGAATCATAATTTCCAAACTCCAATTTTATCATCCCTTCCATTCAAAACAATAGATCAAACCACCGGAGTCAACAATGGCTTATTCTGCACATGCGCCTCCAGGTTTCCAAGCACCAGGTCTGCCATCACCTTCCGAGTCTCCAACGTCCCGCTCCCCACGTGCGGCAGCAGAACCACGTTTTCGAGCCCAAACAGCTCTTCTGGTACGTGCGGCTCCTCTTCATACACGTCGAGCCCGGCCCCTCCCAACCGCCCCTCAACCAGCGCCTTCACGAGCTCAGGCTCATCCACATGCGACCCTCGGCCAATGTTGACCAGCACGCCTTTTGGGCCCAGCGCGTCCATCACATCACGGTTCACGATGTGGTGGGTCTCCTCAGTGAGAGGGCACGCGACCACGAGGACGTTGCAGTTGGAGGCCAGTTCGATGATGGTGGGATGGTATTTGAAATTGGTCTCTGGTTTCTCTGTTCTTGAGTAGTAGCTGATGGGGCAACCAAAGGCTGCGGCCCTCTTCGCGATGGCCATTCCGATCCTGCCCAGCCCCACAATACCCACTGTTTTGCCACTGAACTGCAAGAAAATGAACCATTGATGTTGGATTGGTAGGATAAAAAAATTATAATGTGATTTTTGTTTTCCCATAGGAGTTGTTTTTTTTTTTTAAAAAAAAAAGTATAGGAGCAATTTTAAAAAATAGAAAGCCCCCGAACGTTAGGAGACGAGGGATCTATATAACAATAAAACTAAAAGAACTTCAAATTACAAGAAGTTAAGGAGGCCTCCACACCCCCAACAGATCTGAAATGGCCACCTCCTGAACCAAAGTTACCATAATCGAGGATGGAGGTTCAACTCAGATTCTCAGAAAAATCATTTTCACGCAATCTCTATGCGTATAAGAATCATTGTCCCATGGAAACTTTGAATCTGGCTAATAAATAAACAGGGGAACAAACAGCACTGTTGAATCTGGTTATTAAATAAACAGGGGATTCTCTATTTTGATGACACAAAATCAACAGAACTACTATAAATCATTACAGCCTTGACCCCAAAAGCATGTTTGCTAAACACATAATTCTCCCCTTTATTAGAACATCTGCATAGGATTGGTAGTTCCTAGAGGGGATGCTACTAGTTCATGTATACTGGCAAGACAGGGAAAAGAAGAGATTTCAATTCCAATCGATGTTTCAATTTTACAGATCATAAATGCAGACATGCAGTTAAAGACCAAATCTAAGTGACCTTTATGATGCAAATTATTGGGTAGATTCTATAACGGAGAAGATAGAATTGTGATGCCAATATTACCAGAGCAGGATGTGTCAGGGCTCTCTAGGACTTCTAGAGTACAATGAGCACCCTTCGAATCAGCAAATAACGTCCTACTGTGGTCGTATATTTTAACATTACATGTATGCTTTCTCTCTAAAAAAACATTGTTCCTATTTTCTGAGCTCAACTTGTACAGCAGAAAATGTGCAGGAATGATCCTAGAATATGATCATATACCTTTCTTCTAACAAAATATGAGCATATACCTTACTTCTGCCAATTTTACTTGTACAAATAAACCAAAGCTGGCCAAATTATACAAGCCCAATGCAGTAATTTTCAATTTCATCCAGATTAACAAGTTTCTATAAATTTCTATCAATCAGCATCATATTGTCCACTCAAATCATTGAATAAACTGCCAGAAACAACATTCGCAGATCTTCTATATAAAATTTGCAGGAGGAGGGACGGGCTGGTATTATGAATTTGGAGGACATGAATAATGCTATGCTTTGCAAATGGCTTTGGCAGTGGTTCCATCTCCTATGGTGTCAGGTAGTTGGGTCCAGATACACATGCAGTAGAGCCATCCATGCTAGATTTCCCCGTGTGTCTTACTGTTCATCAAAAATATGGAAAGGAATCTTGTCTTGTTCGGAAGAGTTCCAAAAGGCTATTCTTTGGGCTGTTGGTGATGGGTCTTCGATGAGCTTCTAGCATGACATATGAGTGGGGGAGTCCTGCTTCCCTGACCGTTTTCCAAGCTTATATGAGATTGCGGTTCTGAAAAACGAACCAGTTTGCCAATATTTTGAAACTGGGGCTGAGACTGGTCATTGGGTCATTTGGGTTGGCAGACTCCCTACTGAAGAGGAAGCTGGTGCACAGCAATCATTCTAGGGGAGTTGCAGGAGACCTCCCATCATCTTTAGGCGACGGATGAAATGGTTTGGAAGCCCAAGGCTCGTGAGGGGTTCAGTCAAGAGCTGTTACGGATGGTTGCAGAGGGATAGGTCAATTTTGGAGGCCACTGCTCGGAAGGCAAAAAAGATATGGTTGTTTAAGCTCCCCCTCAAAGTGAACACATTCTTGGACGCTTTACTTGGAGAAACTCCTCACAAAGTCACGGAGAGCGGGGTGGCCTCCAATGGCAGACATTAATAGTGAGCGACCTGATATTTTCTTGCCCAGTGGTGAGACATATTTGGAGCTGGCTTGGGGTGGCGACTGGTATGTGCTCCAGGTTCTCATTGGTGGAAGGGATGTGGTTGGTTGGCAAGCAATTGAAGCTCCACGGGGACAGGTGTAAGGCCGCAAAGATCACCCAATCTTATGTTCCTGCGGTTGCTTCGTCAATGTGGCTAGCAAGAAATCAGGTTTTATTCAAGTGAATCACTCCCTATGCGGAGAATATTTGGGCGGATGTTTTCTCATTTGTCCAAGATTGGGGAAGAATCTGTGCCTCGGCAAGCTCAGTTCGGATGGTTAGGGTACAGTTCGTAATTCAAGAATAGTTCTTTATGCTTTCTCCCGGCCTTAACTACAGTAGAGCTCTCCTCTACTGAGTTGGTTGTCGTCTTTGGGCTAACATTTGTTTTCTTTCTTGCTTTGTATGTTTTAGGCTTCACTCTATAATTTATAAATTATTGGAGGTTGATAACCAACCGTTACAGTTCAAAAAAAAAAAAAAAAAATTTGCAGAATTTCTCTGAACCAACAAACAAAGTCAACACAACATTAAGATTTCTTCCAACGAAAAAAAGTGTAAGCTGCCACCTTTCCACTAAACAAAATGAGCTTCTCCACTACCAGAGATATCAATCGCCTCATTACACCTAAATCTATCACCCAATATAAACACCAAAATCGTGACCTACTGCAACACAGACAACGGTTACATCCCAATAAAACTCAGAGCTCTACCTTTCCCCAAAGAAAATTCTCTTCAATCCCAACCAATTTCGGGAATTGGTATTCCATCCATTTTCAATTCCAACTAATTCTTGAAGGATTGCAATATCAGTTCCACTGGACACTTTTTTTTTATATCGTATTCCACAGGATTCTTCATTGTCTCCAATAGCACATTTGGATTCAAGGAATTGGGTAAAATTGGATTTCAATTTCTATGTTACTCATTAGAATTTAAATTGGTCAGAATTGAATTTTGACAATTGGTTGAAATTGGAACTCCCAACTTTAGGCCATCTCCAGCCCTTACTCAAACCTATACCTAAATTTCACTTAAAATTTGAGTAAAATCTTGATTTGATAGGATGTGTCTCCAACCATCACTTTGTGTTTTACTCAAATCTTTTAAAAATTTCACATCTTCTCCTAATTATTTTCTATAAACATTTTCAAAGTCATTTCCTCAAATATTTTTACTACTCAATTTTTCTTTCCTTCAAAATATTTAAATTTAAAAATTATTATCATCCAATTTTTTTTTTAAAAAAGGTAAAACTAATTTTTTTTTATTGGAATAAAAATAAGAAGTTAAAAAATAAAAATGAAGACTTAAGAGCATCTCCAATCCTATACTCAAACATTTACTCAAACTTAAATTTGAGTAAAAATCATCCAAAATCCTCTCCAACCATTTATCCATACCCATACTAAATCAAATTTTTACTCAAATTTTTACTTAAATCAAGGGAGACTCAAATCTTTACCCAAATTTTTAACATCTTTTTTTTTTTTTCCTTTATCTCGACACTTTCTTTCAATGTGATATTTTTTCCCTTCAACCCCATTTTTAGTTTAATTATAAGGAAAATGACTAAAAAAGTCTCCCAAAAGTTAGAAATACCCAAATCAGTCACTTTTTAAAATTGTACATTAAAAAGTCTCATTTTACAATTTTGAAAACACAAAAGACTAATATACCCTTATGCAATTAGATCCTTAATACATTTTATATCTCTTAACTTTGTTAAAATATTTCACCCTCTTAATTTTAACACATTTTCATGTAGATCAATTTTTTTTTATTGTAAATTCTTTGTGATTAGGTGGATTTTGTGAAATATGCATTAATATAATTTGAGTTTTTGATGATGGACTCCATTAAATGTTGATGCTTTTTTTAAAAAATTGATATGTACTAATGATATCATAAAAATATGTAAATAGCCAAAAAATTAAAAATGTGAATAAAGATTTAGAATACTAAAATATCATCTGCTGCATTGGAGCACAACACAGATTTAAATTACATATTATGATTATACACAATGAAAAATGATAAACAATATCATGTAAGATATATATAAGAAACACACAGCATGATATATTGATTTTCATCATGTACAAAGAGATTTTTGTTTTGTAGAAAAAATAAGTTTTTAGTATAGAATAAAGAGGGATATTAAATATTTAATTACATAAGAGCAGATTAATCTTTTGTGTTTTCAAAATTGTGAAATGACACTTTTTTAGGTATAATTTAAAAAAATGGTTGAATTGGGTATTTGAAACTCTTAGAAGAATTTTTTAGTCATTTTCCCTTAATTATATTAGATGTCCCTCCAAAATTTTCACCATCTCTTGAAATCCAAAAAAAAAAAAAAAGTATTCTTCTTTCTTAAACAGATTGGGACTGGAAAAAAAATGGTTTGCGGTGGTGATTTGAATTTCCACTTCTATTCAATTCAAACTCTAATGTTCTCAAATCCAAACAGGTGAACTCGATGGAATTTAGAATTGCAATCCCAAATTCACCCAATTATTTGAGCATGAATTCACATAGGAGAAGCTCCTTTCTAAAAACTTCTCAATAAAAAAGTCAACTTTTTCAATCAAATTCAAATAAGAGACTGAAATAGAGGGACACAGAGAGACTCGAAACCCTAACCCTCGTAGTGAGCCTGAAATCGCCCGTGGCCTTCCAGTTCCCGGCGCGGACGTACCCGTCCGCCTGAGGGATCCGCCTCATGACGGCGAGGGCGAGCCCGATCGCGATGTCGGCGACGTCCTCCGTCAGTACGTCGGGGGTGTTCGTGACCCTAACCCCCTTCTCCTTACACTTCTTGAGATCCACCTTGTCGAGGCCGACGCTGTAGCTCGACACAATCTCGAGGCGTGGGAGGGCGTCGATGGTCTCAGCGTCCGCGCCGACGTTGGAGTTGCCGACGACGGCGCGGATGGAGGCGGAATTCGAGCGTAGGAAGTCCTTCTTGTTCGGTGACTCCCAGAGGCGGAAGAGCTTGAAGCGCTTGTCGAGCTCTTCTTCCAGGTACGGGTTCATCGGGTAGGTCAGGAGGACGCCCAAAGCCCCCATTTTGTTTTTTCGATCGAATTCAATCGGACGAGGAAAGCTAGGGTTAGGGTTTTTTCAGTTTTTTTTTTTTTCAGTCTTTTGTCCCTTCAACTGTATGGGTTTTTAAAAAGACCACCGCAGAGAAAATCTGAGCCGTTCAACGCAGACCAATTAATTATTATCTGCTTTGCTAACCTATTCAGAATTTTTTCAATCTCTTCCCCATCCCACACCCCCCACCCCCAAGAAACTTATTAGAAAAAGTTTTAGCAAAATCGATAAATTACTTCATGTTTTTAATTTTATTAGACAATATTTATTTTAGTCTATATAACTAATCAGATATATGACTCTAACTATGTATGGTAAATTACTGTTATACCCTTTTAAAAAAATTTCTTCGTTGAAAAAATTCAATATAACTCTATGAAAACTTATAAAAATCGAAAAAAGTTTCTGTAAAATTTAAATATCATCTTAACTCCCTGAATCTTCTTAAAATCACAAAAAACCTATCTGATTATCTAAGTATATACTGATTTATTTAAATTTTATTAAACAAATCATACTTTTATAATCAAGGTGTCAAGCTTTTTGTTGCTAATAATTTTGAGTTGAATATGTATTATAGAATTTTGATTTGATTTTTAAATTGTTTTATCTGATTTTGTAATGGAGTTGATGAAGCTGTAATTTTTTTTTTGTGTGGTTTCTGTGATGGATTGAGGAAGTGAAAATATTGAAAAAAGTTTTGATTTTGTAGATCAAATAAGGTCAGTTTTAATTTTTTTTTTTTTACAATTGAGGTTGCCATTTCAGGAGATGGAGATGTTAAAAAATGACGAGGGTATTTTTTTTCTTACAAAATAACTAAATCTGAAAGTTTTGTAGGAACTGAATAACTGAATCCAATTTTAGTAAGTTTCTATGGACTTATTTTGATATATTTTTTATCTGATGATTAAATTGATTAACCATATACACTTTATAGGGACTTCGGGCGATTTTCTTTTAGAGGAAATTTTTGTGATTTTAAAAAAATTTCAAAGAGTTAAAAAGATTTTTACTTTTCCCTTTTTTCATTTTAAAAAAAATAGATTTTACTATCATCACTTCCATTTCTAAAAGAAATTCTACATATGTTGTAACAAAGAATAATCAAGCCCCCCAATAGAGGTAGTAAATATGGAGGACAAAGGTGAAGATGGTCGAAAAATTTACAAACTGTGAAAGCGTGGTATGTTTTAGGATCATAATATACCACTCAGTCCATTTTGTAGCTCATTTTACAATACCATACTCTATGATAATGTAGTATATACTACACTATTATAATATATAGGGTTTTATCATAACATATGGCGTAAAAAAAAATTATTTTTTTTAACTTGAAAAAAAAACTAATGCATATCAGTATATACTTCATTTCATATTACAGCATGCACTTTATTTAATGAGTGTATAATTTTTAATAAAAGAAAACCTGTGTGAACTGTAATTAGGGGGCTGGACATATCATTTTCCTTATAATAATATCAAATTCAAATTGGGCCCAAGTAACCTAATCTCTCAGTCCAAACCTAACATGAATTAGTTTTGAGTGCTGCTACACTCAGTTTTATTTTTAATCTAAAACGCATACCTTATATACCTTGTTATAGATTTAATTAAGCATATAACCGATAGATGATGTATATACCTAATTGAATTTTTTCTTATATTTGCTAAAAATGTATTCATTCAATTTAAAATAGAACGATATGCATTTTTTATTAAAGCATATACCTTATTAGATGATGTTTATTATTTAAAAATAAATAAAAACACGTGATGTCTGAGTTTTTATTGATAAATGTGTATGAGTGTATCTTTTTCCATTAGTTTTGTTTTTGGTTTTCTGAGTGCCAACACAAGCATGTCCAAAAAATCAGTTTGGATCATATTGGATCTCATTTTAAACCCACCTGAGTTGCACCATATATGTATGACTCAACCAACCATATATGTCAATCAAGCACATCTGAATGGAGAATTGTTGTTTGTAGGTTGATTATATACAACAAATCCAACACTTGGGACTCATATACGACAAATACTACAAATATCTCAAACAAACATGGTATTATATGCAGAATAGAATTATGCCTCCAAAGACTAGCAAACAAAGAATAGGAATCCAATGCAACCAACCAATAATACTATATTGAGCACTTCACATGGCTCTTCATTCTTTCTATACAATACATCAAATCCAACAGATGGTGTTGTGGCATTCACTATTCACTATTGACACACAAGTAATCAAAAGATATTCATGATGGATCGTCACACGTCGGCAGCTGCTAAAGCTCAAGTTTGTTAGCAAATGATTCCAAAATCAACAGCAAAACGTAACTTGGACAGATCCATAACAACCTCCCCAATAAGCCCCATCAAGAGCAGCTCAACCACTTCACTCACAGCCTGCTCTCCTCCTCAAATGTGACTCCTTTCACCCAACCCAACCCCCAAACACCATTGATCAACACATCCCTGCACATGAGGTCCCTCTCCAACATCATGTACAGACTGTTCCTCGATATCACATCCCCACTGCCGGACTCACCATAGCTTTTCAGCCTCTCAATCCCTGCACTCACTTCCTCTACCACCTGACCTAGGGGGACTCTCAACTTTCGAGTGCATATGTGCGCATGCCTTTTGCGCATTATCAACTCATTTGCGCAATCCAGATAAAGCCTCGCATTGCTTGTTATGAATTCCTCCATGTTCATCATTGGGATATCTATGGATTGGTGTCTTTCAATATTGAATAGTTCTTTTGCGTGGCTAATGAATGCTGGGCTGCTCAAGAGCAGTAGTTTCAGAGAGTCACTTGGTTTGTGTGGTTTCTTCATTGTGGTTCGAATGTCTATAGGATGCTTAGTTTCGGTTTCCAACTCTTGGTCAGTCATCAGTGTAACCCCATGCACAGGACTTGGTATGGATATTCCATGACCTGAAACCAACGAGAAACACATGTTCAATAAATTGCAGTTTTTGTTTGGATTTCATTTATATTTTGTGATTGCTAGAGAGGACAGATAGATCTATCGACCCCCTTTTCACAAGCATGAGAAAATAGGCATATCAATCTAAAAACTCAGAAGAATGGCAGTGGTTATCACATTTTTTTCCTCTAAAAAAGCATGTACATGATTGTATATGAATAGATGCAATGGCCATGATGCGTTTATACATATATACACATACAAGTGATCATACAGACATATATTGTATTCTAGTAGATTGACTCTGAGCTAGAAAATGAACTTATATCTTAATTATTTCTTTATTTGATGTTGCATTAATCTACCAAGAGATGCACTCAATGGAACAATTCAGATTTTTTTTTTTTGATAGGTAAGTGCTGGGATTTGAACTTAGAACCTCTTGGTTGCTATTAAACTATGGGTCCAAGCCCAACAATTCTGAGTGAGTTATCAAGTGGTAACTACAATCACATCAACAATATCCATATGCTTCTAATCTTATGATAACACTATCTTTCATGTTACTTTATGGTTTCGACCATCAAATTGAATGTTCATTATCAAGGAATTAAATGGGAAGCAGAAAAAATGGACAGAAATTTCAAACTACAGTCATATGATGGTGACTCGTGGTCAAATGAAGGTTTCACCTTTGGAGTCATTTTCATCTGATCTTTGTTCTGTTTGTTTGGTGATTCGTTCATCCGCCAAACTACTTTCTTTTGAGGAAATACAATTAATTTTCTGAGACTGATTGTTGTTGTTTCCACACCCTTTGCACCGTGATTTCTCAGTCTGCGGCAAAGACAGTACAATTATACAAGATGCAAGCCAAAAGATGAGGTGCCACTTCATAACGCTTGATAGGGTCCAAATAATGTAGAAGAGGCCAATGACATAAATGTAATTCAGAAACATTGTGCTATCAACTTCACATCCAATTGATCTGCTCTTATCTAAAATCGAGAGAGTTTTTATTTATGATGCCTCTATTTAAGGATAAATAAGTTCACATAGTAGCCAACATTCCAAGCACGCAAATGCAAAAAACTGGTTGCTTTAGGCACACATACACACCACAAAAAGTAATTCTTTATCTGACAATCAAGCATTGTAAAATGATAGCCTCATTTGGGGGAGGTCATCGTACCATTCACTGGATGTGAGAAGAGAATATCTTGCAAATGCTGCCAACCTTTAAGTTAAAGGCATCACAAGTCAAGTTGTGAAGCTTTGCTTTATAACCAAAAAATATTGAGAAAGGCATTCCAGTAAAACATCAACACAAATGTTGCACATTTTAAAGATTAAAACATACTCTTCAGTCTTCATTTCAAATATTCAAAATTTGTGAAACCTAAAAGTCTTTTGAAGATAATTTATGCATACAAATCAAGGTGTTATGAAGATTAGAAGGCAAGTTGCGTATCATATCTTCCGTTTTTCCTATGACCAAATTATATCATTGAGTTTTAGCAAAAAAAGGGTACTCACATTTGACTTTACGATTGCAGATTCTCTGTTCACTTGTTTTATCTGGTTCTTCTTTGATGGACCCACTGGGTTACGTAGTATGGGCCTGGTAGGTTTGCACTGATGCGATGTACTTTTTGAGGGAGCAGTATCAGTCTTGGCTGAGACCAGTCTTGTGTCCTGCTTCCTTGGTTTCACTATAGGCGCAGTTTTGGCTTGAGAACTCATGTGCCTCTTAACAGACACTTTTTGTCTTTCCGGTTGTGGTTTTCGCCTCTCCTCCAGTTTCTTGCTTGCCTTAGCCTCCTCTTTTTTGTTGGGTTTATGAATACTAGAAAGCTTGGTCTTGGGAAGAGGTTCCTCTTTAATCAGCACAGCTTGAATTGCCTTCGGAGCTTCTGATTTTTGGAGAACTGATTCATTTTCAGAAACTTTTTCTTTTTGAACCAGTTCCAAAGTTTGGGTCTCCTTCTGAACTGAAAACAAAGGCTTTATAATCACTATTGGAGGCATTTCATCATTCATTGTCCAATACTCCGACTGGAAACTCTGTCCATTCGATGTCGAAGAAGAATGACCGCCTTCAACTTGGTCAGCTTTCAAAAGCCCCTTAAGATGCATCGACTCGAGGATCTCATTGAGTGTCTTCCGTCCAGGATCCGCTATTCTCTGCTCCACAAACTCTGGTTTCCTCGGCTTAGAAAAAGAAATGTCAAAGACTGATCTAGGTGGATTTGACTTCTTGTTCTTCAGCTCCGGTTGGATTTTGCTAGTCGAAATTGTTCCAGTGGGCATCACCCCTTCTAAACCCATGAGCTTTGCGATCAAAGTTGGTTCATTTGCCTTCTTTGGCTGATCAATCACAGTATCAGTGAAAGAATTGGATCGCCACCTATCCGACAAAGCCACTCCTCCATCTGTAGAGGCTGATAGCAAGTTTTTCTCAGAGAGGCTCTCCCTGATCATTCTTTTCAATTCCCCAATTCGATTACTGGATGACCCATCACTCAATATCTTTGGTGTCTCAAATTCATGATACGAATTCTCGCATTCAAACTGACTCGAGCCAAACCTTCTACATCTGAACCCTTCTTCATTGAACACGAGTTCCGACGAACTCTGCCTCTGCTTCGCGTGCGCCATGAACTTTGAAGCTTCTTGGAGTCTCTCCAGCATGACTAATGACTCCTGAAGATCCAAAGTCCCCCGCAAGAGGTCCCTCATGATGTCCTTCGATGACACAATCATGTCATTCAGCTTATGAGCTCCTCTAGAGACCTCCAATGGTTGACATGAAGAACCTCTTAAACCCATCTCCTCCTCTTCATTTCTGAACTTGTGCTTTCTCCTCCTGTGCATCAAAGGATCCACAACAGAAGAAGCTGAAGAAGAAGAAGATGGGTTCTTGGCGCTTCTCATCGTCTCGTACTCGATAATCTCGTTCGAGCCCTCGCACGAGAAGCGTCGGGTCTTTTTCAGAGATCTGTAAACAACCGATCTCAGGTTGTCCTGATGCATCTTCTCTGCAACAAAAAATCCAATTTTGACCTGATTGAGACCCACATTAAAAATGATGAAAAAATTAGCTCTTTGAAAGCAAAACATGGCCTTTAGAATGAATTGAAAAGTTTATTTTTTTTTTTGTTTTTTTGGTCTTACATCACTGAAGAGGAATCTATGTATCGGCTGCGCAGTGAACAAGCACATAAGATACCCAAATAAGTCTGATTCAGAGAGCTACAAGTGCAAGAACTAACATCAGTTTCAAATGGAGTTTTGTATTCGATGATCAAAATGAGAGATTTTGAGAGATACCCACCTGAGAATTTGAAGGGAATCCAACAACTCAATGCAAATTTTGGGGGGAGCAAGATCTGTTGAGGATAGAATTAATGATTTTTGTGCTTTTGGTGAAGGGTTTTTGTTGGGTTGGCTCATAATGGGTTTCTCACATGAATATTGAAAACAGGAGATCACATTTTGGTCCCTTGAAGATTGTTTGGTCCTTTTTTTATTTCATTTAACTTTCATTGTCTTTTTTACGGGGTGGGTTAGATTTAGTTGTTATAACCCTAATGCACTGCAAACCAAGCAATCCCTTTCCAGTAGGAGGAATGGTTTATTAAGGCACTGCTGATTCCGTTCTGTGAGAAGAAAAACGGGTGAAATATGGATATCATTCAACATTGATAAAGACATAACAACATATATTGTAAAAAGGACAACTCTCATGTACTCTTTTTGTCTCTTTGGCTTTTTTTTTTTTAATATAAAGTTAGGCATTAGTTGAATTTGTATTATTTTACTGGTAGGATGGATCTCAACTTATGGCAAGAACTATTGCAATCACAAATACTGTTAGATGTAATAATATGATTAAGGGTAACGTAGGGCCAAAATATAAGCCCATTTACTATATTCCGTGTGTTGGGATTATGTATCGGTCTCGTATATCACATCAAATGACTATGATAAAATCATATTAGGTGGGCGTCTAATTAGTAGAATATTAATTAAAATTATAGCTTAATTAATATTTAAAGTGAATCTTATAAAATAGGAAACGATATTTATTTGTTAATTAGATCGTGAATATCTCTTAAAATCGGGGAACAATATTTATTTATTAATTAGAAGATTACTTGGGGAAAAAGTTATTTATTTCTATAAATATCATACAGGGTTTCATGGCAAGACTATGTAAAAGCATGATACAATTTAGAGATCCAAAGGGAAGGTTGAGAGGGTTCTAAGAAAGAGTGACTCCTTTAAGGAGTTTATGAATCTCTTAATGTATTTCAACTATCAAAGTGAAATATTTGTTTTTTGCCCTATAGATATAGACCTAGACCGAACCACATATATCTTATGTCCTTCGTGTGATGTGATGTGATGTGATGTGATATTTCATTCTTGTATTTGATTTCGGGTTTATTATTGACTTCCGCGAATTACCTTTCCAACGCCACGTGCCTACGGCCCAAGACCTGAATAGCGAAGGTCTACGACCCGGATAGCCTACTGAACATGGATCTAACCCGTTAAGCCTTCCATGTCCAACGACCAGCACAATTTCGAATCACTATTTAACATTTAATGTTTGATTAAGGGATTATTAATCATTGATTTTCTAGATACCAACAAAATATAACTTAGATTTGGAGTTATTGCTTGATTCTCAAATCACAATAATATATATTGGATTTAAACACATAGTAATTGATTCCTAAGAACCCATGAGGTAATAAAGTGAACATCCACATCTCTTGCTGGCTTCGTAGACTATTTTGGTTTTGACTCAGATTCTAAAGGGGAACCGACCATTCGACAGCAACTAGAAGGAAAATTCTTACTTAGGAGTATGAACCTGTTGAGTGTAGTCCAGATTTTTCATAAGCACACAATGTCATTACATTGATGATTTTTTTAAAAGGGATATAATATCTTGAGCTCTATGATATTATCATAGGATTAATGCTGAAATTCTTTTTACAAAAAATGAAAAATAAAAATTGTGTGAATTATAAATTTTGAGGGTAGATCCGCTGCAAATTTTCACAAGTCAAACTCGTCCATTAGGGCTGACCTAGGGGTTTAAGGGCTTGTTGCGTACGCTAAATACATTCGTGAGAGCCTGCGAAAGTGACCTTATCCTTGTTTTCAATTTTGTTTAATCACTTTCATTGCTAGAGGACTTGCAAAAACCAAGTTTGGGGGTATTTGATAAGCATATTATTTATACATTTATATCTCTTAATTTAGTTTTGTATATCCTAATTTTATGTGTAATAATAACTAATATAAATTTATGCGTTAGTGAAGGTAATTGACTTAAATAATGATCATCAATGCAAGATATGTTATAATCATTTAAAGTTATGAAGGAGAATCAATAGGTTTTTAGAAAATCAAAAGTTATGCTATAAAAAGATTTAGTGAAGATTGAATAAAAAATCAAACAAATCAAATATTCTTAAAAATCAATGTTGAACCCGTCCCACTGTTCTGAACATAAATTTTGCCTCAAGTATCCGACTTAGGATCTCAATATGGCGTTAGAAAGATAATTTCAATATCTACATATCAATATTTCATGAAGATTTCACAACTCCATCTTATTAAGGGTCAAAAAGCCATCCAAAGATTCCACAGAAAATCAATTACGGGAATAAAATCTAAACTTGGTCAAATACTCAAGGTTGAGACAAATCTTAACTATCTAATTCATTACAAATCAATTGTTAAGATTTAAGGGCTGAGAGGCTATAAAAAGAGCACATTGAAAAAAGAAAAAGCATCAATTGAAGGAGAAGAAAGATTCAAGAGTTCTGTTTTTGTTTTTCTTCTCATCTTGTATCTTGGGATGCTTGTATTCATTTGGTTTTGAATTTTAATATTAGTTTTATATTTTTATTTTCAGAATTTTTTAATAATATGGTCTCTTTTATTTTTCTTTTCTATAGTTTGATCATGTCTTCTAGTAGCTATATCTTCAACTGCATTGAAGATGAAACCATGCAATGCTAGTCTAGGATTTTATATTTGAAAAAAAATCCATACAGCCCCCTGAAATCTTATTGAAATCCATATAACCCCCTGCCTTTTCTTAAAATCCATTTAACCCCCTGAAAATCCATATAGCACATGGACTGTTGCACTCTTGCTCGTTGGTAGCTCGAGGAGGATTCCCCCGGAAGTCATTGATCGGGAGGAGGGCTTTGCCCCGAACGTATATTCAGAGCTCCCCCAGCGCTGCTGATATTGACCTCTTGGCTCCCGCCAGTTCGAGTGGTAGCTATGCGGAAGCGCCTTGAATATTTTTTTTAAAATTTTTTTTGCGTGTACCAAGATTCCGTAATAAAACTTTCATTTTCCTGCACCGGCTGACGTCGTGCCTTGTTATGCCCTTGTTGGCTGATGCCTGTTTAAATGTATTGTTAATGTGATGGGCCTATTCGAGCCTAGTGATCTCGGGTCTGCGTCGATTGTGCGAGCCTTTTGGGTGGATATGGATATGTGAACTTATATCTCTGGCACCACTTCGTCCTACCTTAGATCACTCAAGGCTTGAGCCAACTATGTGGTGTAATTGGACATGGTGGCCGCACAGTTAAACCCATTCGATGGCGTGCCATTGGTGCGGGGTCGCAGAACAAAGTTGCCATATGAGTCGGTCCATCTTGGGCATGAGCCGCTTAGTTGGCTTAGCCGTACGAGGTGGCTATACGGGTCAGACCGCCTTGGGCATGATCCGCACGTGCGCCGTAGCCAAGCAAGGCGGCTATAAGGATCGACCGCCTCGGATGTGAACCGCTCGTGCGACATAGCCAGGCGAGGCGGCTATAAGGATCGACAGCCTCGGGCATGAGCCGTTCGTGCGACGTAGCTAGGCGAGGAGGCTGTAAGGATCAGACGCCTCGGGTGTGAGCCTCTCTTGCGACGTAGCCAGGCGAGGGGGCTATAAGGATCGGACCATTTCAGCCGTGGGATAGGGGCGTAGTTGACTCGACTTAATCCCACCGCACACCATTTGGTTTATCATGCATGGAATCATATTTTGACGGATGTTGAAAACCACTGGCCGGAATTGCGGCATTTATTTATTAATAGCAGGAGGAATAGAGTAACGGAATCAAGGTCTATTACATTTATTCATAATGGCCACCGAGGGCCCTATGCATAAAATTCTCTTAAGTTCATGGCGTTCCAAGGGGTTGGTATGAGTACCTTTCTCGGGCTGATAGTGCATAGCCGGTATGCCCCCTTACCATAGGCTTTGACGACTTCGTATGGTCCTTCCCAGTTGGCCGTGAGCTACTTGGCGTTGGGTTCACGTGTGTTATCAATAACTCGCCGGAGCACCCATTCGCGGGGAGCGAACGATCTGGACCGGACCTTCTTGTTGAAATGCTAAGCTTGCCAGCACTGGTAGGCGGCGAGGTGAATTGAGGCGTCCTCTCTTGCTTCTTCTAGGAGAACAGTATTATCGGCCAGGGACTCACGATTTTGTTCGGCGAGGGCGATGGAAGTGCGTAGTGTGGGTAGCACGACCTCCGCGGGGATGACCGCTTCGGTCCCGTACGCGAGGGAGAAATGGTGACCCTCCGGTGGGATTTCTCCGAGAAGTGCGATAGGCCCACAGCACGCCCGAGAGTTGTACCATCCATGCCCCTTTCTTTTTGTCAAGCCGCTTCTTGAGCATAGTGAAAATGGTGTGGTTGGTCGCCTCGGCTTGCCCATTCCCCTGCGGGTACACTCGCAAGGAGAAATGTTGTTGGATCCCATATTTGGTGCAGAAATCATGAATCGGAGCATGTTGCGAATTGAGTCCAATTGTTTGCAACGATGGCCTTGGGGATGCCGAACCTACATATGATTTGTTTCCAAAGGAAATTCCTAACATCGGCTTGTTTGATCGTCTTGTAGGCCTCGGCCTCTACCAATTTAATGAAGTAGTCAGTTGTTAGAAGCCTCAGTGATTCATCTCCCGTTGCGGTTGGGAACGGCCCTGCAATGTCGATTCCCCATTGGGCGAATGGCCAGGGGGTAGTGAGTGTGTGGAGTTTTGTCACGAGGAGATGAACCATCGGGGTAAATTTCTAGCATTTTTTGCAATTTCGGGCGAACGTGAGGGCATCTTTTCTCAACGACGGCCAATAGTACCCTTGGGTCAGGATGCGATGGATGAGAGACCATCTGCTCGAGTGATCACCGCATGACCCTTCATGTATCTCCTCCATCAATGGTTTGGCTTCAGTCGTGCTAAGACATCTGAGGAAGGTGCCATCGGCGTTGCGTCGATAGAGCGCGCCTTCTATGATGGCGTAGTTGGAGGACCGGTATCGCACTTTTTGGGCTTCGGTCTGGTCTGTAGGTAGTTCACCGTTGCGTATATAAGCCTCGATCAGATCCATCTAGCAAGGGGATTCCCTCTCAATCATATGGACGGGGGGAACCAGTTCGATGGAGGGTTGCAGAAGGATAGCTGGCATGACCCACTGGCCTCCAAGGGTGGTGCCTCTTGCGGCCAAAGAATCTGCTTCTTTGTTTTCCTCGCGAGGGAGGTAATTGATTTTGAAGCCGAAGAAGTCCTTGAAGAGATGGACGGCTAGGTGATGGTAACATTCCATTTTCTCGTCCTTAGCCGTATAAGTCCCCTGGATCTATAGCACGACTAGCTATGAATCACAATACGTATGTAGATACCTGACGTGGATTGCCTTGGTAGGTTGCAACTCGTTTGTCACGCCCCAGGGCGGCCGTCCCCGAGACGCGGCAATATATATAGTATCAGCTATCAATACCTGAGGTCAACAAAGACTCCAACAACAACACACAAGGTGGCAAGGTAAAGATAAATGATAACTGACTGAAAAGCGGAAGCATAAGATATCAACAATGTCTGTAAACCAAAAAATTATTACAGACTCGAATACACAATCACTGTCCTGTGAGAGCCAAGTCTAGTCCAAATAAAATACAACCTGTGCCACATGCACGATTTACAATACATAATATGACTCTAGGACTGCTGACAGCCTCGCACTCGCCACCCGCCGGACAGAACGCTCCACGCACATAAGACCACGCCACAGGGAAGCTTCAGCTCCACGCCCAACACTGCCCCTGAAAAGAAACAGTATGCGAGGGGTGAGCTACAAGCTCAGTGAGTGGCTGGAAACCAATCACCATTACAACAGTTCAATACTAAAGCAATTTCCTTTCAAGGAAAATATGGGTAGAAACCCAATGGATAACAAGGTCACGCGGCGGCGCGACCAACCTCACCCTCACCCTCACTCCTGGAGGAAGACTCTTGGGACTTTTGGGGAGAGACCATACCGTTGGTCGAAGAGACGCGGAATTACTGGTCTACACAACACTACTGGATGGAATTACTGGTCTACACAACACTACTGGATCACCAACCTCACCCTCACCCTCACTCCCGGAGGGAGACTCTTGGGACTTTTGGGGAGAGACCATACCGTTGGTCGAAGAGACGCGAAATTACTGGTCTACACAACACTACTGGATCATCTACATCGAGATAACTGCCCAACGATGTCTTTGAACATCGATACACAACCGGACCCAACAACTATGGGAACGGACGAACAACGAATGGGTCACACGGCGACGTGTCTTCACCTCATCCTCACCCTCACCCTTTAGAGGTGACATAGGACTTTTGGGAGAGATTAGACTCCTCTACACCCTTGGTCCACTGGTAGCCCTTTCCCCGGGTAGCCTCTACCTAGTATACTCCCACGATCAGTACGTTTCCGAACGCATCAGTAGTACCTACGGATGGGAGCCCTCTGTTAGGACAGCTTTTCCAACGCCGGGGAGTTCCTACACGGATCCAACGAAGGGGAGAACGATTTCACGCTCGCAATATCATTCGTTAGCCCTCTCCCGGGTAGCCTCTACCTGGTATACCCCCATGATCAGTACATCTTGCCGCATGCATCGATAGTACCTACAGGTGGGGGCCCTCTGTCAGGACAGCTACAACCCAGGCTGCTTCAACATGGACGACATTGGGAGGAAACATTCCATGTTCGCAAAGCGAACCCAATGGAAAAACCACTACTCTCGATAATTGCCTAACTTAATGCCAAAGCTACCGGTTTAACAAAATCGATACAACAAATGAATTCTCCTGAATTCCATTCAAGTGCATCACACGGATGCAGGGGCGATTACATCGCTCGCACACTAACTAATGAGGTACATCCCAACGACAGGTCGTACCCACGCCTATTTCAGATAGGCCTAATTAGTTTTAACATGTGCGTATATATAACAGGAGAATCATATCATAGCTATGTGCATGAACCATATGCACGATCATCTAATAATTGACTATAAGGGTAACCCCTAACATGGATTTACATCATAAACAACAAATCATACAACATGCATACAAGGTATGGCCCACTTAAACATGCATACATGGCCATTAATCATATAAGCACACAAGGCATAACTTAAGCATGCGTTGGATATCACCAACTTAAAAGGGAAGGGTCAAGCGCGATCTCGCGCACTAACAGGTGCATGCCAATATTCCAAACGAATCTGAGTCGAGTAGAAAATCGCATCTACTTACTCAGTTCGTGCAGAGGGAGAGGGTGAGAGAGAGATCATAATCTCTTGAAGTTTGTCATAGCTTTGCCCTCTGCGCGCACCCGCTCGCTGCCAGCGTCCGCGCGCACGCACGCGCGCGCTCCACGCCCGCCTGAGCCTGCCAGTGCCCTCTGCGCGCGTGCCTGCACGCGCACGCGCGCAGACAGACCCCTGTGCGCGCCCAGCACTCCCCAACCCTCTTTTAACCCCTTTTAACCCCTCCCCCACACTTCTCACTCACCCTAAACTAATTACCTAACATGCATGACTTCCCTACAACCCCCCCTAAGCCATAAAAAACCAAGAAAGAAGGGGAAGAGCTCACCTTGGGAGGGGGAATGAAAGGGGGAGATTCGGGGGCCCTCGATGCACCCGCGACCACCTCAACCACCACCACCACTACCACCACCTCCACAGCCCTCCTCAGCCTCCTTTGGCTGCAAAACAGGGGGGAAAAGGACATGAAAAGGGAGCTAGAGAGAGGAGGATCAACAACAACAACACCCACACAACCTTGCTCTTCCTCCTTCACCTTCTCCTTCTCTTCTCTTTGAGACATTAACACAAACACATGGGGGGGATTGAAAGAGAGGAAGAGAGACCCCCAAAAAAATCCACGTGGGGAATGGGAGAGAGAGAGAGAGAGAGAGAGAGAGAGAGATTTTCCACTTGGGGGGGGTGAGAACAAGATTGGGTGAGGGGGGTAAACCTAAGCCTATTCTCACCCTCTAACAACCAAATAACCAAGTGGTTGCTTCACCACTAAGCAAAAAGGGGGTAAGGTTACCCAAGGTCACCCCATTCACCAAAATATCTCTCACTATTTGACTAATCAAACCAGGAACTCTCAAAAACCCGGATACGATTCGGAACTGCATATTTTTCCAAACGTTATCGAAATTTGATGAAATTTTTATGGGTAGTACTAAACGGTACCAAGACCCATAATATGCAGTCAGATTTATAATCAGAGTACTCTAACTCTAGTAGGTGGCTAAAAGCCAAAATTTTAGCGGCTCCAATCAAAAAATTAAAAAGGCCCTAAATGACCCAGAAGTTACCAAGGCTTAACCGAAATGGCTCCAAATGACACAGGCATAACAGTGGGAGTGGGAGTGGGAGAGGGTGTCACGCCCTAGGGCGGTCGTCCCTGATACGTGGCAAATATATATAATATCAGCAGTCCATACAGGAGATCAATAAAAGACTCTAAACAATGTCAAAAATGACAACACGATCAATAATGTAGCTGACATAATATATATACATATAGCGGAAGCTTAAACGGCTGAGTCTGTAATTCAAAGACATATTACAGACCAGAATACATAATCAACTGTCCTGTGAGAGCCAATATAACAAAGACACCCATATACAAGTGTTGTGCCCAAGCACGGATAACAATACATACAGGCAAAGAAGGGGATGCTGATGGCCTCTCACTTGCAGAACCCAAAACGTGAACGCTGCTCCGCTACTGATGTGATGCCTCGGGGAGCTCCTCCTTCAGATCCGACTCAATAACAACTGGAGGAAAAGAATATGCGAGGGGTGAGCCACACGCTCAGTGAATGGCACAATCTATGCAACACAACTCATATTAACCTTAAAATAATTAAAGTCCCTAAACGGGAGTAACTGTACAAGCTAGTGGGTCGTAACATCGCCGACCCACCTCACCCTCACCCTCACCCTTCAGGGGTCACATGGACCTTTTGGGACAGACTAGACTGCTCTCCACCTTTGGTCCACCAGTGGTCCTTTCCCCCGCGTAGCCTCTACCTGGTATACTCCCACGATCAGTACCCTCCGAACGCATCGGTGGTACCTACGGATGGGAGCCCTCTGTCAGGACAGCTTTTCCAACGCCGGGGAGTCCCTACTCGGATCCAACGAAGGGGAGAAAACAACCTACTCTCACGGATACGATCCTCTTGGATCCGTCGACAACGATTACTAACACTACTAAGGTAATGAATTCTCAAGAATTCCTCCAGGGCGCATAACTGAGATGCGGGGAAACATATATTATAATAACAAGGTTATAATATTTTCTAAGGCATGCTTATACCAACATAATCTCATTTTGATTTAATTAAATTAAACTAAATGGGAAACATGCATAGATCAAGGCTTTTCAAGCATGGGACATGGTGTCTAGGCATGTATGGGCCTCTATACATGATACATGGATGTATATCCCTAGCATATAATGTCTAACATGGCATGGTTACATCATAGCAAAACATGCATTTACATAGGTTTTCATTCACACAAGTTAATATGCAGTTATGGTGCCCCAGGGGAGGGCAATGCACGCCTACGTGCATCGAACGCCTCCCTACTGGGTTGGATTGACCCACTCACCGCAACCTGGGTCGCTGCGTGACCGTTCGCCAAGATCTGCAAGACATGGGCATTCAATATGGTGAGTAAACTACACAAATGTACATGAAATTTACTAGGAATGCCTAAAACTCGAACAAGCATGCATACGAGCTCGCACGCATGCGAGTACGCACGTAAACACGCAAGTCCGAGTGCCCCGACACCTACCCGAACCCTCGGGCAGCCACACGCATGGCCCCCCGTACGCGTACGCACGCACGCACGCGCCCCAGCACACTTGGCGCACTGTCACGCGCCCAGATGCGCTACCGCGCGTGCCCGCGCGCACCGCGCGTCCAGCCCGCGTGCCCTCGCGCGCACTGCGCGCTCGTGCAGAACCCGGCGTGCACGCCCGCACACATGTGCGTACGCGTGCGCACCCGCCAGCGCGCCCGACTACGCGCGCCAGCGCCCTCCTGCGCGCAGACGCGCGCGCACGCGCGCGGATGGCCCCGCGCGCGCGCCCGAACCCCTCCCACCCCCTCCTCAGCCCTCCCACTCCCCCTACCACCTATGCAAGGCATGCTTGAACACTTAAAAGCCCTAACAATCATCTAACACAAGCTAAGGGAGGAGGAGAACTTACCAAAAAGGAGGGGAAAGAAAAGGGGGAAACTCGGGTGCCCTTTGCGCACCAAACCACCACCACCAACACCACCACCTTCTCAGCCACTCTTCAAGCCCTTAAATGGCTGAAAACAGGGGTGGGGAAGAGGCAAGAGAGGAGTTAGAGAGAAGGGAAACAAGAACAAACAACACACAAGGATTGCACACACACATACCTTCTCTTTTCCTTTCTAGGTCTTTCTTCTTCTTCTTCTTTTACTACCTCTATTTGGCACCAACAAAGAAGAGGGAGTGAAGGAGTGAGTGAGAGGGAGAGGGAGATGTGAAGGGGATGCCCACCAATAGTCTCCACACACACACACACTACACTCACACACACACACACACACACATTTATGAGAAAAAGTGAGTTGGTGGAGCTTGACTTTGAGTCAACCCAACCACACAAAAAAACAAAAAGCCTTGACCAAGTCAATGGTCAACTTTGACTTGGTCCAAGTCTTCTTGACTTGGTCAAGTCACCCTTTGACATTCCAAAATCGGTCAAAACCCGGATATGATTCGGAACTGCCAAATTTTCTAAAACGTTATCGGAATTCGATGAAATTTTTATGAGTGGCTCGAAATGGCACCAGGACTCATAATATGCAGATAGATTTTCAATCGGAGTTCTCGAGCTCATGCAGATAGCTAAAAGTCCAAAATTTTAGCGGTTCTGATCAAAAAAAGAAAAATTGGAAAACTGCCAGAAATGTCCCAAAGGCGACCAAAAGGCTAAAAAGTGACACATATATAACAGAGGGAGAGAGTGATTTTTCTCACTTGGGGGGGGGGGGGTGAGTGTAATGGAAAAATGTGGGGGTGAACCTAATTTAAACTCACCCACTAACACTCTAAATAACCAATGGTTTTTTCATCACTAAGCAAGGTGGGGGTAAGGTTACCAAAGGTCACCACATTCACCAAAATATCTCACACTATTCGACCCACCAAACCAGGAACTCTCAAAACCCAGATACGGTTCAAAACTGCATATTTTTCAAAAAGTTATCAGAATTCGATAAAAAATTTATGGGTAGTACAAAACGGTACCAAGACCCATAATATGCAGTTAGATTTTTAATCAGATTACTCCAAATCCCACAGGTGGCTAAAAACTAAAATTTTAGCGACCCCGATCGAAAAAAAAATAAGGCTCCAAATGACACAGGCATAACACTGTTGATGAGGGCTTCATATTCGGTGATATTGTTTGTGGCGGGGAAGTCCAGGCGGATGGAATGCTCCAGTTGAGTGCCATCCGGAGTTCACAACACGATGCTAGCGCCACTGCCCCCGGTGTTGGATGCTCCGTCGACGAAGAGATCCCACCATTCCGCAAGTTCTGGTGAGTTGTTGAGTGCTGATAGGGCCCTTTGCATGTTGTCCTCACGGTCAAGCTCTAAAAGGAAGTCGGCCATCATCTGACCCTTCTTTGCAAAGCCAGGGGCGATGGTCGATGTCGAATGGAGACAGCTCCAGGGCCCACTTGGCAGTCCGCCTGTAAGGGTTTGGTTTGTGCAAGAAAACCCGGATAGGGTACGACGTTAGAATGACGATTGAATGCGCCTCAAAATAGTGCCGTAGCTTTCTCTTTGCCACCACGAGTGCCAAGATAAGCGTTTCCATGGGTGAGTAGCAAGCCTCAGTGTCAAGCAAGGCTTTGCTTATGTAGAAGACCGGATGCTGTTGGTGGTGGTCCTCTCTGAACAGGGCGGCGCTGACTGCTGCATTTGACACGACGAGATACAGGAAGAGCGTCTCGCCTTCGGTTGGGACGGATAGAATTGGTGGCTGGCTGAGATGGTCTTTGAGGATTCGAAAAGCGTCTTCCTGTTCGTCTGACCAAACTTCACCTTTTGAAAAGCGTCTCGTTGTTTGTTCGACAAGACTTCGCCTTTCGCTCCCTTAATAGCATGAAAAAATGGTTGACAGCAATCTGATAGACTGGAGATAAATCAAGACAGGGCGGCAATTCGGCCAGTGATCACCTGGACATCGTGAACGGTCGTAGGGATGCGGGAATCGCGCAGTTCTTGAATCTTGGTTGGGTTGGTCTCTATGCCTTGCCGATGCATGATGTGGCCTAGAAAATGTCTGGACAAAACACCGAATGAACACTAAGCCGGGCTGAGCTTCATGTGGTGCATCCGGAGGGCATCAAAGGCTTCGGCGAGGTGTTGTAAGTGATCGGCGTGGCTCCGGCTCTTGACCACCATGTCGTCGATGTATACTTCCATTGTCCGCCCAATGAGGTGCTTGAAAACCTTGTTCACCAAACGCTGGAAGGTTGCACCTGCATTTTTCAGTCCAAAGGGCATCACCTTGTAGCAATGCAGTCCGCGTTCGGAGATGAAAGCGGTTTTTTTTCTGATCACGCGGATGAAGTGGAATTTGGTTGTAGCCCGAATACGCGTCTAGGAACGATAAGCGCTCATAGCCCGTAGTTGCATCCACGAGTTGATCTATATTTGGCAGGGGGTAGCCGTCCTCGGGGCATGCCTTATTGAGGTTGACGAAGTCGATGCAAACACGCCACTTCCCGCCCTTCTTTTCTACCAGAACGACTGTCACGCCCCAGGGCGGCCGTCCCCGATACGTGGCAAATATATAATATCAGCAGTCCATACAGGAGATCAATAATAGACTCTAAACAACATCGAAAATGACAACACAATCAATAATGTAGCTGACATAATATATATACATATAGCGGAAGCTTAAACGACTGAGTCTGTAATTCAAAGACATATTACAGACCCGAATACATAATCAATTGTCCTGTGAGAGCTAAAATAAACAAAGACATCCATATACAAGTGTTGCCCGAGCACGTATAACAATACATACAAGCAAAGAAGGGGATGCTGATGGCCTCTCACTCGTAGAACCCAAAACGTGAACGTTGCTCCACTACTGATGTGATGCCTCGGGGAACTCCTCCTTCAGATCCGACTCAATAACTGTCACGCCCCAGGGCGGCCGTCCCCGGGACGCGGAAAGTGTATACATGATATCAGCAGTCAATACAGAAAGTCAATAACATACTCTAACAACATCCAAAATGGCAACACAGACAACAAAGGGGCTGACATGATATATACACAAATAGCGGAAGCTAAAAGACTGAGTCTGTAAATCAAAAACATATTACAGACTCGATACATAATCAACTGTCCTGTGAGAGCCAATATATACAAAGACATCCAATATAATACACAAACAGTGCCCAAGCACGGAAATATATACATACAATCAAAAGAAAGGATGCTGATGGCCTCTAACACTCGCGGAAATGTGGCGTTGCACTGCTACTGCTGAGGTCCCTCGGGGAGCTCCTCCTCCAGATCCGACTCAGATAACACTGGAGAAAAATTATGCGAGGGGTGAGCCACACGCTCAGTGAATAGCACAACCCATGCATCACAATTCATATTAACCACAATTAATTATTCAAAGCCTCAAAGTGGCAGGAACTACACAATCCAGTGGGTCGCAACATTGCCAACCCACCACACCCTCACCCTAACCCTAACCCCTCAATAGGTGACATAGGATATTGGGACTGACTAGGCTGTTAAACACCCTTGGTCCACCGATAGTCTCTCCTCCACTCCGTAGACCGCTTGGCCTACTCCCACACTTCAGCACAGTCCGAATCCAAATCAGGAGGTACCTACTGATGGGAGCCCTCTCATGGGACGGCCTTTCTAACGCTGGGGCAGTCTCTATACGGATCCAAGGAAGGGAACAAAAACAGCCTATCCATACGCATACGATCCACTCGGATCCGCGGTACCCTTAACTGGAAAAAGAAACCTTGGGAAGGCACCATGAGGTCCCGATATAGGATATCCCGACAACCAAACAAGGAACACGGAGTACCCTAACCCGGGTCTCAACGCTGACTTCGCAAGGCCCCTTAATCCAGAAAAGGGAGACTCTACTGGTGTCATGAATTCTTCAAAATTCCTCCAGGGCGCATAACCAAGATGCGGGGAACATATATAATAATAACGAGGTTATAATATTATCGGGAAAGGAAACCTTGGGAGGGCACTTGTGGTCCCGACATAGGATATCCCGACAACCAAACAAGGAACACGGAGTACCCTAGCCCGGGTCTCAATGTTGACCTCGCAAGGCCCCTTATAATATTCCCTAAGGTATGCTTAAAATACCATAAGTTCGCATTTAATTTAATAAATTAAACTAGTAGGACACATGCATAGGTCGAGGCTTCCTAGCATGAGAACATGGTGACAGGATGCATGGCTCTTACACATATCCTAAGGGTGCAAGTCCCTAACATACAAGGTCTAGGGTGGCATGCATACTACATATTAATCATGCTTGCATAGATTACATATTAAACAAGTTAATATTAAACTATGGTGCCCCAGGGGAGGACGGTACACGCCCAAGTGCATATAGCGCCTCCCTACTGGGTTGGGTTGTCCCACTCACCAATAACTGGGTCGTCGCGCGACCGTCCGTCAAGATCTGCAAGACAGGGTAATCAACTTGGTGAGTAAAATACATAAGTACAACTAAAATACACTAAAAATACCCAACACTCCGACAAACGTACATACGGCCCGTACGCACGCGAGTCCGAGCACCCCGACTCACCCGAACCCCCCGGGCAGCCATACGCACGGCCACCCGCCCCGGGCACACAGCCGTGCCCTAGCCCGCGCGCCCAGATGCACTGCCGAGCCCCCCGCCCGCATGCCCAGACACGCGGCCGAGTCCCTCCTCGCACGGCCGGACACGCCGCAAGCTCGGGCGCACACACGCGCACGCCCGCGCGCACCGCGTGACCAGCCCCCCCGGGTGCACCCGCGCGCACCGCGACCCAGCGCAGTGCCTCGCGCGCACACCCGCCCGCACTCCGCCCGCACTGCGCCCCAGTGCAGTGCCCCGCACACACTCCCCGCTCTCCCTGCGCGCACTGCGCCCCCTACGCAGCACCCGCACACCCCCCGCTCACCTCTCCGCGCGCACGGCACGCACTATGCCCCCTGCGCAGCGCTCCGCGCGCACGCCCCCGCACTGCGCCCAGTGCGCAGCACCCGCGCGGCTCCAAGCGTAGCACCCGGACGCGTGCCTGCGCGCACGCCCGCGCGCAGGCGCGCGCTCCCTGCCAGCCTGCCTGCCCGCGCTGCTTGCCTGCGCTGCCTGCCCGCGCTGCCTGCCCGACCCTACCACCTCCCAACGGCCACCAATGGCCACCAACAGCCACCCGACATCCCCCAAACCACCAAGCACACATTCACACCCAAAAACACATCCTACTCAAGCATCTAAACAAGAAAGGAAGGAAAGAAAGCTTACCCTAGGAGAGGAAGAGAAGGGAAAGAAGAACGGGTGCTCTTCGCGCACCGAAACACCACCTCCAAGGCCCCCACCACCAAGATCTCCAACTCAGCCTAAGAGGGCTGAAATCAGAGGAGAACAGAGGGTAAGAGAAGGGGTCACACATGTGGGAATTCGAATCCGAGACCACCGGAAGGTAGATCGGGAGCTCACCTATTCTTTCTCTTAGGGTTTTTGGTTTCAACCACTTGAGCTAGGTCAAAAATGGGATTTAAAGAGAGGGAGAGAGAGAAAAATTTGGAGAAGATGATGAATAGTGGGGGGGGGGGTTTGAAGTCATGGGATTTCTTTATACTCACACCCACTCCACACACACTCACACCCATACTTAGATTAGCCCTAATTAGGTTTAGGCTAGGTTTAGGTGCACTTAGGTGAGGTTTGACCTTAGTCAACCCAACCACACTAAAATCCAAATTCATTTGACCAAGTCAAAGGTCAACTTTGACCAAGTCAAGTTTTCCAATGACTTCTCGCTCGGTCAAAACCCAGATACGCTTCGAAACTGTGAAATTCTGAAACGTTACCGGAATTCGATGAAATTTTCGTGAGTAGCTTGGAATGGCACCAGAACACATAATATGCAGTTAGATTTTCAATCGGAGCCCTCAAACTCAGGGTGATAGCTAAGAGTATGAAATTTTAGCGGTTCCGATCGAAAAAACGAAGAAGCTGAAAAACTGCCAGAATGTCCCAATGGTGACAAGAAGGTTAAAAGTGACACATATATAACAGTAACAACTGGAGGAAAAGAATATGCGAGGGGTGAGCCACACGCTCAGTAAATGGCACAATCTATGCAACACAACTCATATTAACCTTATAATAGTCCCTAAACGGGAGTAACTGTACAAGCTAGTGGGTCGTAACATCGCCGACCCACCCCACCCTCACCCTCACCCTTTAGGGGTGACATGGGCCTTTTGGGACAGACTAGACTGCTCTCCACCCTTGTCCACCAGTAGCCTCTCTCTCGCGTAGCCTCTACCTGGGATACTCCCACGATCAGTACCCTCCGAACGCGTCGGTGGTACCTACAGATGGGAGCCCTCTGTCAGGACAGCTTTCCCAACGCCGGGGAGTCCCTACTCGGATCCAACGAAGGGGAGAAAACAACCTACTCTCACGGATATGATTCTCTTGGATCCGTCGACAACCTGGATCGTTGAGTGACCGTTCGCCAAGATCTGCAAGACATGGGCATTCAATATGGTGAGTAAACTACACAAATATACATGAAATTTACTAGAAATACCAAATACTCGGACAAGCATGCATACGGACTCGCACGCATGCGAGCACGGACGTACGCACGCGAGTCCGAGTGCCCCGACACCCACCCGAACCCTCGGGCAGCCACACGCATGGCCCCCCGCACGCGCACGCACGCGTACGCACGCACGCACGCGCCCCAGCACCCTTGACGCATTGTCGCGCGCCTGCCCGCGTGCACTGCGCGCCCGTGCAGAACCCTGCGCGCACCCCCGCTCGCGCCAGCCCCCGCGCGCACCCGCTCGCCCACTTCGCGCGCACCTGTGAGCTCACGCGCACGCGCCCGCCAACACCCTCCTGCGCGCGCGCCTACGCGCGCAAACAGCCCCCAACGCGCGCCCACTCTTCCCTAACCCCTTTTTAACCCTCCCCAACCCCTCACACACACTCTAACTCATCTACCTAGCATGCATGACCTCCCCAACCATCCCAACAACCCTAAAAATCAAAAAGAAGGGGAAGATGACTTACCAAAAGAGGGAAAGGGAAAGGGGGAGATGCGGGGCTCTCGACGCGCCCACGGCCACCTCAACCACCACCACCACCACCACCTCTTCAGCCTCTCCTCAGCCCTTCTTGGCTGCAAATCAGGGGGGGGGGAAGTCATGAAAAGGAGCTTGAGAGAGGAGGATCAACAACACAACACACCCACACAAACCTTCTTGTGCTTCCTTCTTCACCTTCTCCTTCACTTCTCTTTGAGAACTTATCACAAACACATGGGGGGGCTTTGAAAGAGAGAAAGAGAGGCCAAGAATCCCACGTTGGGAATGGGAGGGAGAGAGAGAGAGAGAGATATTTTGGCACATAAATATCTAAAAGAGGGATCAAATGACTAAGTCGTCCTTGACTTGAAATTCTGTACAAGCTTCACTATAACAGCCATAACTTCCTCAATATAGCTCCGAATTGCACAATTCAAAATCCGTTGGAAAGCCAAGAAGATTATCTACAACTTTCATGTTTATGCCAAGATCAAATAATCCCTCCAGCTATTCCGAAATTAGAGCTAAACATTGAACAGGGCTGCTGCCAGAATTTCCATCCCCGGGGTATACTTGGAAAAATACCCATAACTTTTACTACATGAATCCAGTTGATCTAATTCCACTTTTGTATGAAAGCTAACTCAAAACTGAGCATCTCATAATAAACTCATATTTAAACCTCTTCATCTTGGATTTTAACAAAATCAAATCCAAATACCAAATTGGAAATACATAACTTCGAGGAGAAAAATTATGTAGCCAAATTTTCAATCAGAGCGCTCCAAATGACACAGGCATAACAACGACGTTGGATATCCAATTGGGATAGCGGACTTCGCAATGATTCCAGCTGCGAGGAGGCGGTCGATTTCATCGGAGATCACTTTGTTCCGTTCGGGCACAAACCGACGCTGCTTTTGTTTTACCGGAATTGCATCATGGTGCGCGTTCAACTCATGGACGGCGACGGCAGGATCAATGCCAGGCATGTCGTTGTGGGACCAGGTGAACACGTCCCGGTTATCCTGCAAAAATGAAATCAAAAGTCTCTTTTCGTCAATAGGGAGGAGGCTTCCTAGCTGTACGGTCTTCTCTGGATCGTTCTCTGGATCATCCTCGTCCAAAGGGACGATATCGACCGGCTCAAGAGTTGGCGGTTCAGGCTCGGATTCAATCAGCACTTTGAGCCCACTTCGATGGCCGGTCGGCTAGTTGCTATAAGTGCGGAGATGGCGATCCTTCGACGGGACAATCTGGTACGCGGGTTGCCAAGGCGCTGCACTTTTGAGCCACCACCTTGTCCCCATGGATGTCGATAGTGGACCGTCCGTGTCACGCCCCAGGGCGGCCGTCCCCAGGACGCGGCAAGGGTATATATGATATCAGCAGTCTATACAAGAGGTCAATAATATACTCAAACAATATCATTAATGACAACACGGACAACAAAGAGGCTGGCAAAATATATACACAAATAGCGGAAGCTAAAAGACTGAGCCTGTAATTCAAAGACATATTACAGACTCGATACATAATCAACTGTCCTGTGACAGCCAATATATACACGACATCCAAATATAATACAAACGCGTGCTCAAGCACGGAATACAATACATACAATCAAAAAAAGGGGGGGATGCTGAATGGCCTCTCGCACGCAGAATGTGACGCTGCTCCGCTACTGCTGACGTCCCTTGGGGAGCTCCTCCTGTGGATCCGACTCAGATATCACTGGAGAAAAATATGCGAGGGGTGAGCCACACGCTCAGTGAATAGCACAACCCATGCATCACAATTTATATTAACCTCAAATCATTCATAGCCTCTAACTGGCAACAACTACACAAACCAGTGGGTCGCTCATCGCCAACCCACTACACCCTCACCCTCACCCTCAAACTGGTGACATGGTCTCTTGGGATTGATTAGGCTGTTGATCACCCTTGGTCCACCGATAGCCTCTCCTCCACACCGTAGCTCGCCTGGTCTACTCCCACATTCAGCACAGTCCGAAACCAAATCAGGAGGTGCCTACTGATGGGAGCCCTCTGTCAGGACGGCCTGTCTAACGCTGAGGAGTCCCTACACGGATCCAACGAAGGGAAGAGAAACAGCCTACCCACACGGATACGATCCACTTGGATCCGCCGACACCGATCTCAACTCTACAAATGTCATGAATTCTTCAGAATTCCTCCAGGGCGCATAACTAAGATGCGGGGAAGCATATATTATAACCACAAGGTTATAATATTCACTAAGCATGCTAATTATCAATAACTCGCATTTGATTTAAATAAATTAAACTAAATGGGACACATGCGTAGGTCGAGGCTCTCCTAGCATGAAAACATAGTATCAGGATGCATGGGCTTTTATACATATCATAAGGGGAAAGTATCCCTAACATACAGGGTCTAGGGTGGCATGGATACTACATAATAATCATGCATGCATAGTTATACTTAATACAAGTTAATATGCAACTATGGTGCCCCAGGGGAGGGCAATACACTCCTAAGTGTATAGAACGCCTCCCTACTGGGCTGGATTGTCCCACTAACCAATACCCGGGTCGTCGCGTGACCGTCCGTCAAGATCTGCAAGACAGGGAATTCAACATTGTGAGTAAAATATACAAATACATACTAAATACATACAAAATACGCTAGAAATACCCAACACTCGGACAAGCATGCATACGGGCCCGTACGCACGCGAGTCCGAGTGCCCCGACACACTCCCGCACCCCCGGGCAGCCATGCGCATGCCACCCGCACGCGCACGCACGGGTGCGCACGCACGCACGCACACCCGCACGACCATTGGCTCCGACAGGACCAGGCTCTGATACAAACTTTTGTCATGCCCCAGGGCGGCCGTCCCCGGGACACGGCAAGTGTATATATGATATCAGCAGTCTAAACAGGAGGTCAATAATATACCCTAAACAACATCAACAATTTCAACACAGACAACAAAGGGGCTGACATGATATATACACAAATAGCGGAAGCTAAAAGACTGAATCTGTAACTCAAAGACATTACAGACTCGATACATAATCAACTGTCCTGTGAGAGCCAATATATACAATGACATCCAAATATAATACAAACGTGTGCCCAACCACAGAATATAATACATACAAATAAAAAAGGGATGCTGATGGCCTCTAACACTCGCGGAAATGTGGCGCTGCACCGCTACTACTGAGGTCCCTCAGGGAGCTCCTCCTCCTCTTGATCCGACTCAGATAACACTGGAGAAAAAATATATGCGAGGGGTGAGCCACACGCTCACTGAACAGCACCACCCATGCATCACAATTCATATTAACCACAATTAATTATTCAAGCCTCAAAGTGGCAGGAACTACACAATCCAGTGGGTCACAACATCGCCAACCCACCACACCCTCACCCTCACCCATCAATAGGTGACATAGGATATTGGGACTGACTAGGCTGTTAATCACCCTTGGTCCACCGATAGTCTCTCCTCCACTCCGTAGCCGCTTGGCCTACTCCCACACTTCAGCACAGTCCGAATCCAAATCAGGAGGTACCTACTGATGGGAGCCCTCTCACGGGACGGCCTTTCTAACGCTGGGGCAGTCTCTATACGGATCCAACGAAGGGAACAAAAACAACCTATCCATACGCATACGATCCACTCGGATCCACGGTACCCTTAACTGGAAAATGAAACCCTGGGAAGGCACCATCAGGTCCCGATATAGGATATCCCGACAACCAATCAAGAAACACGGAGTACCCTAGCCCGGGTCTCAACGCTGACTTCGCAAGGCCCCTTAATCCAGAAAAGGGAGACTCTACTGGTGTCATGAATTCTTCAGAATTCCTCCAGGGCGCATAACCAAGATGCGGGGAACATATATAATAATAACGAGGTTATAATATTATCGGGAAAGGAAACCTTGGGAGGGCACCATGAGGTCCCGACATAGGATATCCCGACAACCAAACAAGGAACACGGAGTACCCTAGCCCGGGTCTCAATGTTGACCTCGCAAGGCCCCTTAATATTCCCTAAGGCATGCTAAAATACCATAAGTTCGCATTTAATTTAATAAATTAAACTAGTAGGACACATGCATAGGTCGAGGCTTCCTATCATGAGAACAGGGTGACAGGATGCATGGCTCTTACACATATCCTAAGGGTGCAAGTCCCTAACATACAAAGTCTAAGGTAGCATGCATACTACATATTAATCATGCTTGCATAGATTACATATTAAACAAGTTAATATTAAACTATGGTGCCCTAGGGGAGGACGGTACACGCCCAAGTGCATATAACGCCTCCCTACTGGGTTGGATTGTCCCACTCACCAATACCCGGGTCGTCGCGTGACCGTCCGTCAAGATCTGCAAGACAGGGTAATCAACTCGGTGAGTAAAATACACAAATATATTAAAAAATACACTAAAATACCCAACACTCGGACAAGCGTACATACTGCCTGTACGCACATGAGTCCGAGCACCCCGACTCAATTTCGAACCGCCGGGCCCCAGCCCGCGCGCCCAGACGCACTGTCGAACCCCCGGGCCCCAGGCACACAGCCGCGCCCCAGCCCGCGCGCCCAGACGCACTGCCGAGCCCCCTGCCCGCATGCCCAGACACGCGGCCGAGCCCCTGCCCGCACGCCCGGACACGCCGCACGCTCTGGCGCACGCACGCGCACGCCCGCGCGCACCGCGCGACCAGCCCCCCCGGGTGCACCCGCGCGCACCGCGACCTAGCGCAGCGCCTCGCGCGCACACCCGCCGGCACTGCGCCCCAGCGCAGTTCCCCGCACACACTCCCCGCTCGCCCTGCACAGCACCCGCACACCCCCCGCTCGCCTCTCCGCACGCACGGCACGCACTGCGCCCCTGCGCAGCGCTCCACGCGCACGCCCCCGCACGGCGCCTAGCGCGCTGCACCCGCACGTCTCCCAGCGCGCAGCACCCGCACGCGTGCCCGGGCGCACGCCCGGCATTGCACCCAGCGCGTAGCACCCGCGCGCACGCCCGCGCGCACGCGCACGTTCCCTGCCAGCCTACCTGCCCGCCCGCGCTGCCTGCCCGACCCTACCACCTCCCAACGGCCACCAATGGCCACCAACAGCCACCCAACATTCCCCAAACCACCAAGCACACCATTCACACCCAAAAACACATCCTACCATGCATCTAAACAAGAAATGGGAGGAAAGAAAGCTTACCCTAAGGAGAGGAAAGGAAGGGGAGGAAGAACGGGTGCTCTTCGCGCACCGAAACACCACCTCCAAGGCCACCACCACCAAGATCTCCAACTCAGCCTAAGAGGGCTGAAATCAGAGGAGAAAAGAAGGTAAGAGAAGGGGTCACAGATGTGGGAACTCAAATCCGAGACCACCGGAAGGTAGATCGGGAGCTCACCTATCTTTTCTCTTCTTAGGGTTTTGGTTTCAACCACTTGAACTAGGTCATATGGGGTTTTTAAAGAGAGGGAGAGAGAGAGAAACTTTTGGAGAAGATGATGAATAGTGGGGGATATGTTGTCGTGGGATTTCTTTATACTCACACCCCCCACCAAACACTCTCATACCCACTTAGATTAGCCCTAATTAGGTTTAGGCTAGGGTTAGGTTAGGTTTAAGTGATCTAAGTGCACTTTGACCCTAGTCAACCCAACCACACTAAAATCCAAAACCATTTGACCAAGTCAAAGGTCAACTTTGACCAAGTCAAGTCTCCCAATGACTTCTCGCTCTGTCAAAACCCGGATACGCTTCGGAACTGTGAAATTCTGAAACGTTATCGGAATTCGATGAAATTTTCGTGAGTGGCTTGGAATGGCACCAGGACACATAATATGCAGTTAGATTTTCAATCGGAGCCCTCAAACTCAGGGTGATAGCTAAAAGTCTAAAATTTTAGCGGTTCCGATAGAAAAATGAAAAAAACTCAAAAACTACCAGAATGTCCCAATGGTTACCAGAAGGCTAAAAGTGACACATATATAACATTCTCCCCCCCTTAGGAAATGTTGTCCTCAAAATAAATACAAGAACATCTAAGAAGGGAAAAGATGCGGATACGCGTCACGCATGGCATCCTTGAGCTCCCAAATGGCCTCGGCACCGGAACGGTGCTGCCATCGCACCTTGACCAACTAGACGGTCTTGGTGCGGAGCCTCTTCTCACGGCGGTCCAGGATCTCGATCGGATGCTCGACGAATGACAAGTCCGGCTCAAAGACGAGCGGCTCGAACAGAATGACATGAGCAGGATCGTGGACGCAATCCACACCCAACCGCGATGCCTTGGAGCAAACTGCGAACCCACCCCTTTCCAGACGGAAGGGTAAGAACTGGCGCTGAGGTGAGCCTTCGCTTAAACTCCAGGAAGCTCTCCTCGCAAGACGGGGACCATTCGAACCGGACATCCTTCCGAGCGAGGCGGTTAGGAGTTACAGATATCTTCGAGAAACCCTTGACAAACCTCCTGCAATGACCCGCCAAGCCCAGGAAGCTCCGAATCTCAGTGGGGTTCGACGGTCGACGCCAATTTGACACGGCGAGCATCTTGACCGGGTCCACAGATATGCCCTCGCCGGAAATCACGTGGCCGAGAAAGGCCATACATTCCAACCAAAACTCGTACTTCATCCACCATCAATTTGATGCTTCTAAGGTATTCCTTGACTGGGAAAAGAAACACTGGGAGGGCACCATGAGGTCCCGATATAGGATATCCCGACAACCAAACAAGGAACACGGAGTATCCTAGCCCGGGTCTCAACGCTGTCCTCGCAAAGCCCCTTAATCCAGAAGGAACACTAGAAGAAGACATCACCCTTAAAGAACACCACTAATTCTACTGGAAACCCAAGGATCACTAGGTCACGAGGCGACGCGTCTTCGCCTCATCCCCTCACTCCCGAAAGGAGACATTTTGGGACTTTGGGAGAGACTTAGACTGCTCTACACCCCTGGTCCACCGGTAGCCTCTCCCCGCTCCGTAGCTTACCTGGTCCTCTGACCGGTAGCCTGTCTAACGCCGGGGATGTACTACACGGATCCAACGAAGGGGAGAGCGATCCCACGCTCGCGACATCATTCAATAACCCTCTCCCGGGTAGCCTCTACCTGGCATACTCCCACGATCAGTACCCCTCCGACTGCATCGGTGGTACCTACGGATGGGAACCCTCTGCCAGGACAGCTACAACCCGGCCTCCTCAACTCGAACAACCACTCTCGATACTCGCTCATCGAGATATCACACACATGCATAACAACAACCAACACACTCATATTTATAGGGAGCTGGGAAAACAAAACAATACCTCTGACCATGATACCCGGAACCTGCGCCTCCTCGGCCGAAAGTGCTGCAACTCTGCCCTGAACAAACTGCGGCTGAGGAGCAGGGGCACGCCTCGCAGGCTGCACTGGCTGCCTCCACTGGTCAACTCGGCCACCCTGTGGCTGCTGCTGCTGACGCTGAGGCGCTGCTGATGGTACAGCTGCTGCTGTTGCTGCTGCGGAGGCAGCACGCGGGGTCGGCCAGCATCTGGGCAATTATACAAAATATGCCCGATGCGTTGACAGTGGTAACAGCGCCGCGTCTCCGGTCGCCAGGCCTGGATTGGCACTGCCGCAATGGGTGCTGGATCCCACACTGGCACCACATCGGCTGGAATAGCGGTAGCCGCTGTCTGATCAAAGCGGGGCCGCTTCTTCTTGCGCTGTCCCTGGTCCAGGTTCCTGGGAGGTCTCTGCTCTATAGAAGGGGTTGGAACCCTCACGAGGATCCCGAGGTCTCGCTCGACTGTCTTCGCCCGAGACACCAAGTCCGAGTACCTCGTGAAAGCCTGGGAGGAGACATGCACCCGAATGGTGCTGATGAGACCCATCTCAAATCGACGACACCGCGTCTCCTCATCCATCACCAAGGCTGGGGCGAATCTGGAAAGCCTCGTGAAGCGCGTCGAGTAGTCCGCGACTGACATGGAGCCCTGCGTCAGCTGCTCAAACTCCCGCATCACGATCTGGCGCGTCAAAAATGGGAAGTACTCCTCCAGGAAATACCTCCAGAATCCCGCCCATAGAAGCTGCTCCACTCCCTCAGGGATGTCCACTAATCTAGTAGCCCACCAGTCGGCGGCGCTACCCTTCAGCATAAAGGTGGCCAGGGAGACTCGCTGGCGATCGGTGCAGTGCATGGTCCCGAAGATCTTGTCCACCTCCATCAACCATCTCTCAGGAGCAAGGGGATCCGACGTCTGTCCGTGGAACTCGAGAGGGTGGAGCTTCAAGAAGGCAGTGAGGCCACCCTGGTGCACTCGCGCTGCAGCCTCCAGCTCCACCTCCCTCGCCAGAGGATCCTGAACTCTCACCGCCAAAATCACCACGGAGACCGGGGGTACGTCGGGTACCACATGCGGATCCGTCACCAAGGGGGCCTGTGGAACTGCATCACGGGCCGCCCTCAGCTCCTGAATCTCTCTAGCCTGCTCAGCTAACGCCCTCGTCTGGGCCTTTAATGCTCTGGTTTGAGTCTCCACCAGATCTGCTATCCGAGCGTAAGCACGCTCCCATGCAGGAGGCTCCTGTGCCAATCCTGGCCCCACAGCCGAGGACTCTCCAGTAGCATCCTCGCCTCCGGCAGGTCCGGAAACCTCCAAAGGTCGAGAGGGACCACGTCCACGCATTCCTCTGCGAGGAGGCATATCAGCAACCTCAGAAAACCAGACACTAGGATCAGAATACTCATATAGAAATCCTAGGACTCATCTCTACGAAAAGAAGACCATTGGCTCTGACAGGACCAGGCTCTGATACCAACTTTTGTCACGCCCCAGGGCGGCCATCCCCGGGACGCGGCAAGTGTATATATGATATCAGCAGTCTAAACAGGAGGTCAATAATATACCCTAAACAACATCAACAATTTCAACACAGAGAACAAAGGGGCTGACATGATATATACACAAATAGCGGAAGCTAAAAGACTGAATCTGTAACTCAAAGACATATTATAGACTCGATACATAATCAACTGTCCTGTGAGAGCCAATATATACAAAGACATCCAAATATAATACAAACGTGTGCCCAAGCACAGAATATAATACATACAAATCAAAAAGGGATGCTGATGGCCTCTAACACTCGCGAAAATGTGGCGCTGCACCGCTACTGCTGAGGTCCCTCGGGGAGCTCCTCCTCCTGATCCGACTCAGATAACACTGGAGAAAAAATATATGCGAGGGGTGAGCCACACGCTCAGTGAATAGCACAACCCATGCATCACAATTCATATTAACCACAATTAATTATTCAATCCTCAAAGTGGCAGGAACTACACAATCCAGTGGGTCGCAACATCGCCAACCCACCACACCCTCACCCTCACCCCTCAATAGGTGACATAGGATATTGGGACTGACTATGTTGTTAATCACCCTTGGTCCACCGATAGTCTCTCCTCCACTCCGTAGCCGCTTGGCCTACTCCCACACTTCAGCACAGTCCGAATCCAAATCAGGAGGTACCTACTGATGGGAGCCCTTTTACGGGACGGCCTTTCTAACGCTGGGGCAGTCTCTATACGGATCCAACGAAGGGAACAAAAACAGCATATCCATACGCATACGATCCACTCGGATCCGCGGTACCCTTAACTGGAAAAAGAAACCCTGGGAAGGCACCATGAGGTCCCGATATAGGATATCCCGACAACCAAACAAGGAACACGGAGTACCCTAGCCCGGGTCTCAACGCTGACTTCGCAAGGCCCCTTAATCCAGAAAAGGGAGACTCTACTGGTGTCATGAATTCTTCAGAATTCCTCCAGGGCGCATAACCAAGATGCGGGGAACATATATTACAATAACAAGGTTATAATATTATCAGGAAAAGAAACCTTGGGAGGGCACCATGAGGTCCCGGCATAGGATATCCCGACAATCAAACAAGGAACACGGAGTACCCTAGCCCGGGTCTCAATGCTGACCTCGCAAGGCCCCTTTTATTATTCCCTAAGGCATGCTAAAATACCATAAGTTCGCATTTAATTTAATAAATTAAACTAGTAGGACACATGCATAGGTCGAGGCTTCCTAGCATGAGAACAGGGTGACAGGATGCATGGCTCTTACACATATCCTAAGGGTGCAAGTCCCTAACATACAAGGTCTAGGGTGGCATGCATACTACATATTAATCATGCTTGCATAGATTACATATCAAACAAGTTAATATTAAACTATGGTGCCCCAGGGGAGGACGGTACACGCCCAAGTGCATATAGCGCCTCCCTACTGGGTTGGGTTGTCCCACTCACCAATAACCGGGTCATCGCGCGACCGTCCGCCAAGATCTGGGTCAGACATTGCACTAGGCATCCAATGGCTAAGGAGCTTGGGCCACGTGATTTGCGACTAGAAGAAGCTCACCATGGAATTCACGGTGAATGGTGATCACTACCAATTAGTAGGAGATGCTAGCAAGTCGGTGCTACCAGGAATGGTGTACTCTATGCAATGCCTATTACATCAGGGGGTGAGGGCGTATATCATGATGGCAAACCAACCGACAGAGTACCACGATGAAAGGAATTAGAGTCACCATTGTGGTACTTGCTGAAGGAGTTCGGTGATATATTTGAGATGCCGCAACAGCTACCACCTCAGTGCTCCCATGATCATCAGATCGCAATCAGCCCCGGGACAGAATCTGCTAACATTCGACTGCATTGGTATCCCCACATTCAAAAGACAGAGATCGAGTGCCTAGTATGAGAGATGTTAAGCGAAGGCATTATTCAACCGAGCACCAATCCCTATTCTTCCCCTGTCCTGCTGATCAAGAAAAAAGATGGGTCCTAGGGATTTTGGGTCGTTTATCGTGCTCCTAATAAGATTACCATAAAGGAGAGATACCCAATTCTGTTGATCGATGAGCTGCTGGATGAACTACATGGGGCAGTGTATTATGCTAAACTGGATCTGAAATCCGGTTATCACCAGATACGGGTTGCGACGAAAGATGTGCATAAGACCGCTTTTCATACTCATGAAGGACATTATGAGTTCGTGGTGATGCCGTTTGGCCTTACCAATGCTCCAACCACATTCCAGGCCTTGATGAACGACACATTCAGATTCGTCCTCCTCCAGTTTGTCATTGGGTTTTTTTATGATATTTTTGTTTATAGCAGGGCATGGGATGAGCACCTGATCACCTCCAATTTGTGTTCCAAACGCTCCAACAACATTCAGGCTCATGGTGAACCAAAAGAAGTGTACCTTTGGCCAAAGAATGGTCAACTACTCGGGGCTACCATTGGAGAATGCTACTTGGGAACCTTACGAGAGATTGAAGCTTCAATTTTCTCATCTAAACCTTGAGGACAAGGTTCATTTGGAAGGGGGAGGGGATGATAGGTTGTTGCTAGACCTAGCCTGTCACGCCCCAGGGCGGCCGTCCCCGAGACGTGGCAATAATAAAATATCAGCTATCAATACCTGAGGTCAATAAAGACTCCAACAACAACACACGAGGTGGCAAAGCAAGGATAATGATAACTGACTGAAAAGCGGAAGCATAATATAAACAATGTCTGTAAACCAAAAACAGTATTACAGACTCGAATACACAATCACTGTCTTGTGAGAGTCAAGTCTAGACCAAAGAAAATACAACATGTGTCACATGCACGATTTACAATACATACAATGACTCTAGGACTGCTGACAGCCTCGCACTCGCCACCCGCCGGAAGAACGCTCCACGCCCATAAGACCACGCCATAGGGAAGCTCCAACTCCACGCCCAACACTGCCCCAGAAAAGAAACAGTATGCGAGGGGTGAGCTACAAGCTCAGTGAGTGGCTGGAAACCAATCACCATACAACAGTTCAATACATAAGCACTTTCCTTTCAAGAAAAACATGGGTGGAAACCCATGGATAACAGGGTCACGCGGCAGCGCGACCAACCTCACCCTCACCCTCACTCCCGGAGGGAGACTCTTGGGACTTTTGGGGAGAGACCATATGTCACGCCCCAGGGCGGCCGTCCCCGAGACGTGGCAATAATAAATATCAGCTATCAATACCTGAGGTCAATAAGCACACCAATAACAACACACAAGGCGGCAAAGCAAGATAAAGATAACTGACTGAAAAGCGGAAGCATAATATATAACAATGTCTGTAAATCAAAAACATTATTACAGACCCGAATACACAATCAATGTCCTGTGAAAGCCAAGTCTAGACCAAAGAAAATACAACCTGTGCCACATGCACGATTTACAAAGCATAAAATGACTCTAGGAATACTGACAGCCTCTCACACGCCACCCGCCGGCAGAACGCTCCACGCCCATAAGACCACGCCACAGGAAGCTCCAGCTCCACGCCCAACACTGCCCCTGAAAAGAAACAGTATGCGAGGGGTGAGCTACAAGCTCAGTGAGTGGCTGGAAACCAATCACCAATCTATAGTTCAATACATAATCAATTCCCTTTTTCAAGGAAAAACATGGGTAGAAACCCAATGGATAACTGGGTCACGCGGCGGCGCGACCAACCTCACCCCCACCCTCACTCCCGGAGGGAGTCTTTTGGGACTTATGGGGAGAGACCATACCACCGATCGAAGAGATCCGGATTTACTGGTCTAGAGACTGTACCGTCAGTCGAAGAGACCCGGATTTACTGGTCTACTCAACACTACTGGATCATCTACATCTAGATAATCGCCCATCGATGTCCTTCAACATCCATCACGAGACCGGACCCAACATCTATGGGAACGGTCGAACAACGAATGGGTCACGAGGCGACGCGTCTTCGCCTCATCCACACCCTCACTCCTGAAAGGAGACATCTTGGGACTTTGGGAAGAGACTTAGACTGCTCTACACCCCTGATCCACCGGTAGCCTCTCCCCGCTCCGTAGCTTACCTGGTATACTCCCACGATCAGCACTGTCCGAACACATCGGAGGTACCTACAGATGGGAGCCCTCTGTCAGGATAGCCTGTCTAACGCCGGGGCTGTCACTACACGGATCCAACGAAGGGAAGAACGATTCCACGCTCGCGACATCATTCATTAACCCTCTCCCAGGTAGTATCTACAACCCGATCTCCTCAACTCACCGCTCTACACCCTTGGTCCGCCAGTAGCCCTTTCCCACCCTCGTGGCCTCCACCTAGTCCACTCCCACCATCCGTACTGTCCGACACATCGGAGGTACCTACGGACGGGAGCCCTCTGTCAGGTACAGCCAACGCCGGGGAGTTCCTACATCGGATCCAACGAAGGGGAGAACGATCCCATGTTCGCAAAGCGAAACCCAAAGGAAAACAACCACTCTCGATACTCGCTTATCGAGATATCACACACATGCATAACAACAACCAACACACTCATATTAACCTTAAAGTAGTCATAGTCCCTAAGCGGGAGTAACTACACAAGCTAGTGGGTCGTAACATCGCTGACCCACCCCATCCTCACCCTCACCCTTTAGGGGTGACATGGGCCTTTTGGGACTGACTAGACTTATTCACCCCTGGTCCCACCGGGTAGCCTCTCCCACCCTCGTAGCCTCCACCTGGTATACTCCCACGATCAGCACAGTCCGACGCATCGGAGGCACCTACAGATGGGAGCCCTCTGTCAGGCCAGCTAACGCCGGGGAGTTCCTACCTCGGATCCCAACCAATAAGGAGAAGACAGCCTACTCACACGCATGCGATCCTCTTGGATCCGTCGACAACGCTTCCTAACACTACTAATGTCATGAATTCTCAAGAATTCCTCCAGGGCGCATAACTAAGATGCGGGGAAACCTATATTATAACCACAAGGTTATAATATTCTCTAAGGCATGCTTACAACAATATAATCACATAACCCCATCTTGATTTAAATAAATTAAACTAAATGGGAACATGCATAGGTCGAGGCTTTCCTAGCATGAAACATGGTGTCAGGATGCATAGGCCTCTATCCACAACATTAGGGTGCATATCCCTAGCATACATGTCTAAGGTGGCATGGATACATCATATTGATCATGCATAGATCAAGGCTTTTAAGTACAGGACATGATGTCCAGGCATGTACGGGCCTCTATACACGATACATGGATGTATATTCCTAGCATGCAAATATCTACATCTTAGTTAGGGGGCCCCATTGATGCGTGACGCGTGTCTACGCGGGTCGAGCGCACCCCTAGAGAGGGGAGGGGGGAGATTGGAATCGAACCACTAACCTTACGAACCAGGACCTCGCGCATCCCATCCGACGAGATCTGCAAGGTAGGGGCATCCAACTGATGAGAAACAGCACAATTTACACATAGAAATCATTAGAAATACCCCATACTCGGACAAGCATGCATACGGGCTCGCACGCATGCGAGCACGCACGTACGCACGTGAGTCTGAGTGCCCCGACACCTACCCGAACACTTGGGCAGCCACACGCATGGCCCCCCGCACGCGAACGCACGCATGCACGCACGCCAGCACCATCGGCACACTGCCGCGCGCCTGCCCGTGCGCCCAGACGCGCTGCCGCACGCTCGCACCGCGCGTCCAGCCCAGCGCGTACCCGCGCGCACTGCGCCCCCCGCGTAGCACCCCGCGCACGCCCCAGCACGCGCACGCGCACGCACGACGCGCGCGCATTGGTCCCCAGCCCCGCGCCCAGGCGCAGGCCCAGCCGCACTACCCCGTGCGCGTGCAAGCTCGCGCGCACCCGAGCGCACCCCCGCTCGCGTCAGCACCCGCACCCGCGCGCTCGCGCACACGCACCCACGCGCGTCTGCGCGCCCGACTGCACCTGCCAGCGCCCACTTGCGCGCGCGCCTGCGCCCGCACGTGCGCAGACCACCCGAAACACGCACCCAGCCAACCCTTACCCCTTTTTAACCCTCCCCAACCCCTCACACACACTCTAACCCCTATGCATAGCATGCATGACTTCCCCAATAGCCCCTTAAGCCATGAAAACCAAGAAAAGAAGAGGAAGGGCTCACCTAGGGAGGGGAAAGAAAGGGGGAGGTTTGGGGGCCCTCGACGCACCCGCGACCACCTCAACCGCCACCACCAACACCACCACCCTCAGCCCTCCTCAGCCTCCTCCTTGGCTGAAAATCAGGGGGGGGGAGATCATGAAAAGGCTTGAGAGAAGAGAAGACAAGCAACAACAACAATACTTACACAAAGATTCACTTGCTCATGCACCTTTTCCTTCTCTTCTCTTAGGGACATTAAATCAAACACTTGGTAGGCTTGAATGAGAGAACAGAGACAAGAAGCTGAAGGTTGACGTGGGGGTTATGGGAGGGAGAGAGAGAGAGAGAGAGATATTTATCACACAAATATCTTAAGAGGGGTGGAAATGACCTAGTCGCCCTTTGACTAGAAATTCTGCGCATGCTTCACTGGAACAGCCATAACTTCCTCGATATAGCTCCGAATTGCACAATTCCAAGTCCGTTGGAAAGCCAAGAAGATTATCTACAACTTTCATGTTTATGCCAAGATCAAATAATCCCTCTAGCTATTCCGAAATTAGAGCTAAACATATAACAGAGCTGCTGCCAGAATTTCCCTCCCCGGGGTATACTTGGAAAAATACCCATAACTTTTACTACAAGAATCCAGTTGATCTGATTCCACTTCTATGCGAAAGCTAACTCAAAACTGGACATCTCATAATAAAATCATATTTAAACCTCTTCATCTTGGATTTTAACAAAATCAAATCCAAATACCAAATCAGGAATACATAACTTCTAGGAAAAATTATGTACCCAAATTTTCAAACAGAGTGCTCCAAATGACACAGGCACAACAATACCGTTGGTCGAAGAGTCATGGAATTACTGGTCTACACAACACTACTGGATCATCTACATCTAGATAACTGCCCAACGATGTCCTTGAACATCGATTACGAGACCGGACCCAACAACTATGGGAACGGTCGAACAACGAATGAGTCACGCGGTGATGTGTCTTCGCCTCATCCTCACCCTCACCAATATCATTTGTTAACCTTCTCCCGGGTAGCCTCTACTTGGTATACTCCAACGACTAGTACGCTCCTGAATGCATCGGTGGTACCTACGGATGGGAGCCCTCTGTCAGGACAGCTACAACCCGGCCTCTTCAACTCACCGCTCTACACCCTTGGTCCACCGGTAGCCCTTTCCCCGGGTAGCCTCTATCTGGTATACTCCCATGGTCAGTATGTTCCCGAATGCATCGGTAGTACCTATAGATGGGAGCCCTCTGTCAGGACAGCTGTAATCCCGAGAAGTTCCTACATCGGATCCAACGAAGGGGAGAACGATCCCATGTTCGCAAAGCGAACCCAATGAAAAACAACTACTCTCGATAATCACTTATCGAGATATCAAAACACAGGCATAACAACAATCTATGCAACACAACTCATATTAACCTTAAAATAATTAAAGTCCCTAAACGGGAGTAACTGTACAAGCTAGTGGGTCGTAACATCGCCGACCCACCTCACCCTCACCCTTTAGGGGTGACATGGGCCTTTTGGGACAGACTAGGCTGCTCTCCACCCTTGGTCCACCAGTAGCCTCTCCTTCGCGTAGCCTCTACCTGGTATACTCCCACGATCAGCACCCTCCGAACGCATCGGAGGTACCTACATCTGGGAGCCCTCTGTCAGGACAACTTTCCAACACCGGGGAGTCCCTACTCGGATCAAACGAAGGGGAGAAGACAGCCTACTCACACGGATACTGTTATATATGTGTCACTTTTGGCCTATTGGCAATCATTGGAGCATTTTTAGCAGTTTTAAAATTTTTGTGTTTTTCGATCGGAACCGCATAATTTCATACTGTTAGCTATCGTCTGAGCTAGAGGACTCCGATTGAAAATCTAACTGCATATTATGTGTCCTGGTGCCGTTTTAAGCCACTCATGAAAATTTCATCGAATTCCAGCATCGTTTCCAAAAATTTCACAGTTCCGGGGTGTATCCGGGTTTTTAAGTCGCACACTATATAAGAGGTGTTATAAAAATCAAATGGCACTATTCATCATCCCCGACCTTGAGCTCTCTCTCTCCTCTCCTCCGTTTTTCTTCCGTTTGAGCCCCCTACACCCCTCAAAACCAAAAACCTAAAGCACGGGAAGTGTAGATCGGGTCCCGATCTACACACCGGTGTCTTCAAATCCCGTTTCCGGCGATCCTAGCCTCCCCGACCTCCCCTCTTTGTCCTCTGATTTGGCCCGTTTCGAAGGCCAAGGTAGATCGGGGCGTGAGAAGGCCGTTGGGAAGGGTTTCGGAGCGCGGAGAGCACCCGGTCACCCCTTCCTCCCCCTCGGTAAGCTTCTTTCCCTCTTTTTTTCTTGTTAGATGATTGCTAGGGGGGGTTTTTGTGTTTGGGGGTGGTCGGCGGCAGTGGGGGTCGTCGGAGGGTGGTTGGAGATGGTCGGAGGTGGTCGGCGGTCGTGGGAGGGGCGGTGGTGGCGCTCGAGCAGTGGCTGGCCTGTTCCGGGCAGCAGGCAGCAGCGGCAGCGACCCAGGCAGCGCGCAGGCCGGGCGCGCGCGGCATGCGCGCGTGCGTGCGCGGGCGTGCGTACGCGCGGCGTGCGCGCGAGTGCGCGCGGGTCTGGTGCGGGAGCTGCTCGGGCGGGTTGTGCGCGGGGCTGTTCGTGCGGCTGTGTGCGAGGGGCTGATGGCGAGCTGCGCGCGAGGAGCTGGTCGTGCGGGTCTGTGCGCGAGGAGCTGGTCGCGCGGGTCCGGCGCGAGGGGCTGGTCGAGCGGCGATGCGCACGGGTTGGCGGTGCTAGGTGTGCGGGTGTAGTGCGTGCGCGAGGTGGTGGCCGAGGGCAGTGCGCGCGGAAGGGGTGTGCAGAGTGCGCGTGGAGGGCGCGGTGAGGCAGCCGTGATGCGCGCGAGGCGCGGCGAAGCGGCAGTGATGCGCGCGAGGCGCGGCGAAGCGGCGGAGGTGCGCGCGGGGCGAGGAGCTGCACGCGGGGGCGTGCGGGGTGCTCGCGGGCGGCGCGAGGTGTTCGGGGCGCGCGGACTGCTGCGGCTGGGCGCAGGGACGCGCGGAGCCCCGGGGTGGTGCGGCGGCGTGTCCAGCGGCGGGCAGGGGCCGGCGGGCGCGGGATGCGCGGGCTGAAGCGCGGCGGTGCACCCGGGCGGTCGGGTGGCCGTGCGGGGGTGCGTGTTGGGTGTTTGTTTGGGGATTTTGGGTATTTAATTGTGTTTTGTGTAATTTGGGGTAATTGTGGATTATACTCACCCAGTTAATATCCTGTCTTGCAGATCTCGACGGACGGTCGCGCGTCGACCCGATTCCCGGTGAGTGGGACAACCCAACCCAGTTTGGGAGGCGCTACATGCTTTGGGCGTGTACCGTCTCCCCTGGGGCGTATAGTTATATTAATTATTGCAATTATAATCCATGTATGCATGATGTGTGTGTAGAATTGCATGCCACCCTAGATTGTGTGATAGGGACTTGCACCCTTAGGATTGTGCATGAGCCGTGCATCCTGCCACCTCGCTATCATGCTAGGAAAGCCCGACCTGTGCATGCGTCCTATTAGTTTGGTTTATTTAATTAAATGCGAACTGTAATAATAGATAGCATGCTTAGGGAATATAAGGGGGCCTTGCGAGGTTAACATTGAGACCCGGGTTAGGGTACTCCGTGTTCCTCGTTTGGTTGTCGGATGTCCTACATCGGGACCTCAGGTTACCCTCCCAAGGTCTCTTTTCCCCTTTTTATGTCTTGATTAAATCCCCGCATCCTGGTTATGCGCGCTGGTGGAATTCTGAGGAATTCGAGACATTAGAGTCGTAGAGATGTGCTGTCAGCGGATCCGAGTGGATCATATGCGATGGATAGGCTGTTCTGTTCCCCTCGTCGGATCCGTGTAGAGACTACCTCAGCGTTAGACAGGTTGTCCCGTGCAGGGGCTCCCATTAGTAGGCGCCTCCTGTTTTGTGAAGGACTGTGCTGAACATGGGAGTGGCCAAACAACCACGGAGTGAGGAGAGACTATCGGTGGACCAAGGGTAACCAACAGCCTAGTCAGTCCCAAGAGCCTAGGTCACCTGTTGAGAGGTGAGGGTGAGGGTATGGTGGGCCGGCGATGCGACGACCCACAGGATTATGTATGGATGATTATCAACCCGCTAAGTCCCAACATCCTAGGTCACCTGTTGAGGGTGAGGGTGAGGGTGAGGGTATGGGGTTCGGCGATGAACGAACCCCCGGATTGTGATATATGCCACTTGTGGCTTATGACTTGCTTAAATGTGGTTAATATGAACTGTATGCATGGGTTGTGCTATTCACTGAGCGTGTGGCTCACCCCTCGCATATTGTCTTTTCAGTGATCTCTGAGGGAGGAGCTTCCCGAGCGACTACACCGGCAGAGGGTAGCGCCGCGTCCCACGAGTTTTGAGGCCATCAGCACCCTTCTTTCTGTTGTACGTATATGTTCTGTGCTTGGGCACTTAGTTGGATTATGTTTGGATTTTATTTGTGTATATATGGGCATGTTGGCTCTCACAGGACTTATGATTATGTATCGAGTCTGTAGTATGTTTTGACTACAGATTCAGTCTTTTAGCTTCCGCATTTGGTGTATATATTATGTCAGCCCTGCTTTTATCTGTGTTGTCATTTTAGTTGTTGTTTGTGGTATATTGTTGATTTCCTGTTACTGATATCATATATACACTTGCCGCGTCCCGGGGACGGCCGCCCTGGGGCGTGACAAAAGTTGGTATCAGAGCCTGGTCCTGTCAGAGCCAAATGTCTTCCTTTTGATAGAGATGAGTCCTAGGATTTCTATATGCGTATTCTGATCCTAGTGTCTGGTTTTCTTAGGTTGCTGATATGCCTCCTCGCAGAGGACGACGCGGACGTGGCCCCTCTCGACCCTTGGAGGTCTCCGGACCTGCCAGAGTCGAGGATGCTATTGGTGAGTCCTCAGCCGAGAGGTCAGGACCAGCGCAGGAGCCTCCTGCCTGGGAGCGCGCGTTTGCGCGGTTAGCAGATTTAGTAGAGACCCAGACGAGGGTGTTGGCAGATCAGGCGCGGGAGATTCGGGAGCTGCGGGCAGCCCGCGAGGCAGTACCGCAGGTTCCCTTGGCGGCAGATCCGCCTGTAGTGCCTGATACACCCCCAGTCCCCGTGGTGGAGATTCCGGCGGCCAGAGTCAGGATCCTCAGGAGAGGGAGGGGGCTAGAGGCAGCAGCGAGGGTCCAGCAGAGTGGACTCTCAGCCTTTCTGAAGCTCCACCCTCCCGAGTTCAGAGGACAGACGGAGGACCCCCTTGCTCCCGAGAGATGGTTGATGGAGGTGGATACCATCTTCTCGACGATGCTATGCACGGATCGCCAGAGGGTCTCCCTGGCTGCGTTTATGCTGAAGGGTAGCGCCGCCGAGTGGTGGGCTACTAGATCAGTTGACATTCCAGAGGGACTGGAGCAGCTCACCTGGGCGGGATTCAGGGGATATTTCTTGGAGGAGTATTTCCCCTTCTCGACGCGACAGCTAGTGGAGCGGGAGTTTGAGCAGCTGACTAAGGGCACTATGTCCATCGCTGAGTACTCCACGCGGTTCACGAGGCTGTCCACGTTCGCTCCAGCTCTGGCGATGGACGAGGTGTCGAGGTGCCGTCGGTTCGAGCTCGGTCTCAGCAGTGCCATCCGAGTGCACGTCACCGCCCAGGCTTTCACGAGGTTCTCCGACTTGGTCTCGCGGGCGAAGACAGTCGAGAGAGACCTCGGGATCCAGGTGCGGGCTCCGACCCCGTCGACAGACCAGAGGCCACCCAGAGGCCAGGACAGAGGGCAGCGGAAGAAGAAGAGGGCCCGCTTCGAGCAGTCAGCGGCTCCCTCTCTTCCAGCAGATGTGGTGCCAGCGCGAGGCCCAGCACCCATCGCAGCCGTGCCGGTCCAGTCGAGGCGACCAGAGACGAGGCGCTGTTATCACTGTCAGCGCGTCGGGCATATTCTGTATAATTGCCCCGACGCAGGCCGACCGAGAGTGATGCCTCAGCAGCAGCAGCAGTTGCAGCAGCAGCCGTTTCAGCAGCGCCAGCAGCAGCAGCAGCAGCCTCAGCGTCAGCAGCAGCAGCCACAGGGTGGCCGTGCTGATCAGAGGAGGCAGCCAGCGCAGCAGGCGAGGCGTGCCCCTGCTCCTCAGCCTCAGTTCGTCAGGGCCGAGTGGCAGCGCTTTCGGCAGAGGAGGCCCAGGCATCCGGCAGCGTGGTCAGAGGTACTGTTCAGATCTCCCAGCTTCCTGCTTATGTGCTATTTGATTCCGGAGCCACCCACTCGTTCGTGTCTCCCGCTTTCGCGAGACGGACGGGTGTGGCGTCCGCTCCTCTAGATGCTGTGTTAGAGGTAGCATTGCCCGTGGGAGACCGGATTCTCCTCAGTTCGGTGTACCGAGGGTGCACGGTGGAGATCGCGGATCATGAGTTTCCGGTAGAGCTGGTGGAGCTCGCGATGTCGGATTTTGATGCCATCCTGGGGATGGATTGGCTTGCAGCTAGTCATGCCAGCATCGACTGTTTCGCCAAGTCGGTGTCGTTCCACCTTCCTGGTCGGAGGTCTTTCCAGTCGTGGGCGATCGAGACGTAGCTCCTTTGGGGTTCGTGTCGTCCATGCAGGCGTGGAGACTCCTTCAGGGTGGGTGCGAGGGCTTTCTGGCTTATATTGCTCTGGAGGATGCACCGCTGCGGGCAGATATCAGTCAGACTCCAGTCGTGGCAGAGTTTCCCGAGGTTTTCCCCGACGATCTTCCGGGATTACCGCCGGACCGCGCGATTGAGTTTGAGATCAATCTGCTTCCGGGGACCGAGCCGGTTTCGAGGGCTCCGTACCGGATGGCTCCCGCAGAGCTGAGGGTGCTGAAGGAGCAGTTGGAGGAGTTGCTGGAGAAGGGCTTCGCACGTCCGAGTGTGTCTCCGTGGGGAGCCCCTGTCCTGTTCGTCCGGAAGAAGGACGGTTCACTGCGGCTGTGTATTGATTACAGGCAGTTGAATAAGCGGACAGTGAAGAACAAGTACCCGTTGCCGCGGATCGACGATCTGTTTGACCAGCTTCAGGGAGCGTGTGTCTTTTCCAAGATCGATCTCCGCTCGGGGTACTACCAGTTGAAGATCCGGGAGTCAGATATTCCGAAGACGGCCTTTCGCACCCGGTACGGGCACTACGAGTTCAGAGTACTGCCTTTCGGGTTGACGAACGCGCCGGCGGCCTTCATGGATCTGATGAACCGGGTATTTCGACCCTTCCTCGACTCCTTTGTGGTAGTATTCATCGATGATATATTGGTGTACTCGAGGAGTCTGGAGGAGCACGCTCACCACCTCCGCACTGTTTTGGAGACTCTGGCTGGACATCAGTTGTTCGCCAAGTTCAGCAAGTGCGAGTTCTGGTTGGAGCGGATGGCCTTTCTGGGCCATGTGATTTCCGGTGAGGGTATAGCTGTGGACCCGGAGAAGACGCTCGCCGTGTCGAATTGGCGTCGACCGTCGAACCCCACTGAGATTCGGAGCTTCTTGGGCTTGGCGGGTTATTACAGGAGGTTTGTGGAGGGTTTCTCCAAGATAGCCGTTCCTCTTACCCGCCTCACTCGGAAAGACGTTCGGTTCGAGTGGTCCCCTTCTTGCGAGGAGAGCTTCCAGGAGCTGAAGCGTAGGCTCACCTCAGCGCCAGTTCTTACCCTTCCATCTGGGAGTGGTGGGTTCGCAGTATACACAGATGCATCGCAGTTGGGTGTGGGTTGCGTCCTGATGCAGCACGGTAAGGTGGTGGCTTACGCGTCTCGTCAGTTGAAGCCCCATGAGCAGAACTACCCCACCCATGACCTCGAGTTGGCTGCGATCATATTTGCGCTGAAGATGTGGAGGCATTATCTCTACGGAGAGGAGTTCGAGCTCTTTACAGATCATAAGAGCTTGACGTATCTGCAGTCTCAGCCGGAGCTCAACATGCGACAGAGGCGTTGGGTTGAGTTCCTTACAGACTATGACTGTGACATCGCTTACCATCCGGGTAAGGCGAATGTCGTTGCAGATGCGCTCAGCAGACAGCCCCTGGGCATGGCCGCCCACATGGCTGTCCGTCGTTGGAGGCTTCTGGAGGAGGCCGCTTGCTGGATCAGTGTTCGGGAGACCCCTGCGGGTGGCTTTAGACTTGTATGCTAGGGATATGCACCCTTATGTCATATATAGAGGCCTATGCATGCCTAGACACCAAGCCCTGAACTATGCATGTTCCCATCTAGTTTAACCTAATTAAATCAAAATGAGAGCATATAGTTACAAGCATGTCTTAGCGAATATTATAACCTTGTTGTTATAATATATGTTTCCCCGCATCTTAGTTATGCGCCCCAGAGGAATTCTTTAGAATTCATGACATTAGTAGAGTTACAATCGGTGTCGACGGATCCAAGAGGATCGTATCCGTGTGAGTAGGCTGTCTTCTCCTTTTGGTTGGATCCGATGTAGGAACTCCCCAGCGTTGGCTGGCCTGACAGAGGGCTCCCGTCCGTAGGTACCTCCGATGCGTCGGACTGTACTGATAGTGGGAGTATACCAGGTGGAGGCTACGAGGGTGGGAGAGGCTACCGGGTGGACCAAGGGTGGAGAGCGGTCTAGTATGCCCCAAGAGGCCCATGTCACCCCCCGGAAAGGGTGAGGGTGAGGGGGGAGGTGGGTTGACGATGAAACGACCCATTAGAATGTGATGTTGCTGCCGTTTTAGGGACTATAAATTATTTATGGTTAATATGAATTGTGATGCATGGGTTGTGCTATTCACTGAGCGTGTGGCTCACCCCTCGCATTTATATTTTTCTCATGTGATATCTGAGTCGGATCTGAAGGAGGAGCTCCCCGAGGCACATCAACAGTAGTGGAGCAGCGTCACGTTCTGCGAGTGAGAGGCCATCAGCATCCCCTTCTTGATTGTATGTATTGTATTCCGTGCTTGGGCACATACTTATATTTGGATGTCATTGTATATATTGGCTCTCACAGGACAGTTGATTATGTATCAGGTCTGTAATATGTCTTTGAATTACAGACTCAGTCGTTTGAGCTTCCGCTATTTGTAAATATTATGTCAGCTACCTTATTGTCTGTGTTGTCATTTTTTATGTTGTTTAGAGTATGTTATTGATCTCTTGTATAGACTGTTGATATTATATATTGTTATATATGTGTCACTTTTTGGCCTGCTGGTAACCATTGGAGCATTTTGGCAGTTTTTGAGTTTTTTTCATTTTTCGATCGGAATCGCTAAAATTTTGGACTGTTAGCTATCGTCCTGTGTTTGAGGACTCCGATTGAAAATCTAACTGCATATTATGTGTCCTGGTGCCATTTTAAGCAACTCACGAAAATTTCATCGAATTCTGGTACGTTTCAGAATTTTGCAGTTCCGGGGCGTATCCAGGTTTCGACCGAGCGAGAAGTCATTGGGAGAGTTGACTCGGTCAAAGTGGGCCCATGACTTGGTCAACCCTTTTTGTATTTTTGTGTGGTTGGGTTGACCCAAGTCAAAGCTCACTTAAAACACCCTAAACCTCTCTTAAACCTAATTAAACCTAGGTTAGCCCTAATTAAGTTGAGTTGACTTATTTAAGTGAGCTAAAAAGGTTGCCTAGCACTATTCATCATCTTCTCAAATGCAATTTCTCTCTCCCCCTCTCTCAAAAACCTTCATTTGAGCCACCTAGAATGCTTGGACCTTAAAACCCAAAACATAGAAAGGTTAGATCCGGTCCCGATCTATCTACCGGTAGTTTCGGATTCAAATTCCGAGGTGTTTGACCCCCTCTCCCCCCCTCTTTTCTCCTCAGATTTTGGCCCTTCTTTGTCTAGGAGGAGATCTTGGTGGTGGAAGACTTTGGGGAGACATTTCGGTGCAAGAGGAGCTTTCGGTTCCCTTCCTTGCCTCTCCTTCCTTTGGGTAAGCCCTCTTTCCTTCCTTTTCTTGCTTAGATGATTGTTAGGAGGGTGGGTTTGGGTGTTGGTGGCTGTAGGGGGTGATTGGTGGCTGTTGGAGGCCATTGATGGCCGGATAGAGGAGGTAGAGGTGCTCGGACAAGGTGGCTGGTGGTCTCGGGCAGGGCAGCAGCACAGGAAGCAGCTCAGGCAGCACAGGCGCAGGAGGCGGAGCAGCTGGCAGGGCGCGCGCGGGCGTGCGCTCGGGTGGAGCTGGAGAGCGTGCTGGGCGCGTGCGCTGGGCGTGCGTGCTGGGCGCTGGGCGCGGGTGTGCTGGGCGCTGGTCGTGGGCGATGGGGCGCTGCGTGCAGGGCGCCGTGCGGGGGCGTGCACGCGGAGCGCTGAGCAGAGGCGCAAGCGCGCTGTGCGCGTGCGGCGAGTCGGTGGAGTGCTGGGCGAGCCGGTGGTGCGCGCGGGGTGCACGCGGAGCGAGGCGAGGGAAGTGGAGGTGCGCGCGGGGTGCGCGCGGGGCGAGGCGCTGGGCGCGCGGGGCGTGCGGTGTGCACGCGGGCTGCTGCGATGGGCGCAGTGGGTGCACAGTGCATCCGGGTGGCTCGGCAGCGTGTCCAGGCATGGGGGCAGGGGCCGGCGGTGCGCCTGGGTGCGCGGGCTGAGGCGCGGTGGTGCATCCGAGGGCGGTTGGCCGTGTGGGTGGTTGCCGGGGGTGCGGAAGTGAGTCGGGGTGCTCGGGCTAGCGTGCGTATGGGCCGTATGCACGTTTGCCCGAGTGTTGGGTATTTATTTGTGTATTTTGAGTATTTTGTGGTTTTCGTGTATTTTACTCACCGGGTTGATTACCCTGTCTTGCAGATCTTGACGGACGGTCGCGCGACGACTCGGTTACCGGTGAGTGGGACAACCCAACCCAGTTGAGAGGCGCTATATGCGCTTGGGCGTGTACCGTCCTCCCCTGGGGCAGCATAGTTAATATTAACAGATTAATATGTAATCCATGCAAGCATGATTAATGTGTAGAATGCATGCCACCCTAGACTTGTATGTTAGGGACTTGCACCCTTAGGATATGTGTATGAGCCGTGCATCCTGTCACCTCGTTATCATGCTAGGAAAGCCTCGACCTATGCATGCGTCCTATTAGTTTGATTTATTAAATTAAATGCAGACTTAAGATATTTTTAGCATGCCTTGGGGAATATTAAGGGGGCCTTGCGAGGTCAACATTGAGACCCGGGCTATACTCCGTGTTCCTTGTTTGGTTGGCGGGATGTCCTATATCGGGACCTCAGGTTGCCCTCCAAAGGTCTCTTTTCCTCATTATTATCTTATGTATTCCCCGCATCTTGGTTATGCGCGCTGGAGGAATTCTGAAGAATTCAAGACATTAGAGTTGTAGAGATGTGTTGTCAGCGGATCCGTGTGGATCATATGCGATGGATAGGCTGTTCTGTTCCCTTCGTTGGATCCGTGTAGAGACTACCTCAGCGTTAGAAAGGTCGTCCCGTCCAGGGGCTCCCATCAGTAGGCACCTCCTGATTTGGTAGAAGGACTGTGCTGAATGTGAGAGTGGCCAAACGACCTACGGAGTGGGGAGAGACTATCGGTGGACCAAGGGTGACCAACAGCCTAGTCAGTCCCAAGAGCCTATGTCACCTATTGAGGGGTGAGGGTGAGGGTATGGTGGGCCGGCGATGTGGCGACCCACTGGATTGTGTAAGGGTGATTATCAGCCTATTATGTCCCAACATCCTTTGTCACCTATTGAGGGGTGAGGGTGAGGGTGAGGGTATGGTGGTTCGGCGATGTAACGAACCCCCGGATTTGTGTTGTTTATGCCATTTTGAGGCTAGTGACTTGATTAAATGTGGTTAATATAAACTGTGATGCATGGGTTGTGCTATTCACTGAGCGTGTGGCTCACCCCTCGCATAATTATTTTCTCCAGTGATTACCGAGGCGGACTTGAAGGAGGAGCTTCCCGAGCGACTACACCAGTAGCGGAGTAGCGCCACGTCTCTCGAGTTTTGAGGCCATCAGCATCCTTCCTTCTCATTGTATGTATATATTTATGTGCTTGGGCACTCAGTATGGATTGTATTTGGATGTATTGTGGATATATTGGCTCTCACAGGACATATGATTATGTATCGAGTCTGTAAAGTGTTGTTGATTTACAGATTCAGTCTTTTTGCTTCCGCTTTCTGTGTATACATCATGTCAGCCCCTTTGTTGTCTGTGTTGTCTGTTTAGTTGTTGTTTATGGTATATTATTGATCTCCTGTATCGACTGCTGATATCATGTATACCCTTGCCGCGTCCCGGGGACGGCCGCCCTGGGGCGTGACAATATATACTTGCCACGTCTCGGGGACGGCCGCCCTGGGGCGTGACAAAAAGTTGGTATCAGAGCCTGGTCCTGTCAGAGCCAATTGTTTTCTTAGAGATGAGTCGTAGGATTTCTATATGAGTATTCTGATCCTAGTGTCTGGTTTTCTTAGGTTGCTGATATGCCTACTCGCAGAGGAATGCATGGACGTGGTCCGTCTCGGCCTTTGGAGGTTCTCAGACCTACCAGAGGCGAGGATGCTACTGGAGAGTCCTCGGCTATGGGGCCAGGACCGGCACAAGAGCCTCCTGCATGGGATCGTGCTTACGCTTGTATAGCAGATCTGGTGGAGACTCAGACTAGGGCACTGGAGGCCCAGACTAGGGCGTTAGCTGAGCAGGCACGAGAGATCCAGGAGCTGAGGGCGGCCCGTGAGGCAGTTCCACAGGTCCCCTTGGTAGCAGATCCACCGGTGGTGCCCGACGTACCCCCTGTCCCCGTGGTGATTCCAGTGGTGGGAGTTCAGGATCCCCTGGAGAGGGAGGTGGAGCTAGAGGCTGCAGCACGAGTGCATCAGAGTGGCCTCACTGCCTTTCTGAAGCTCCACCCTCCCGAGTTCCATGGCCAGACGGCGGATCCCCTTGCCCCTAAGCGTTGGTTGATGGAGGTGGACAAGATCTTCTTGACCATGCACTGCACCGACCGCCAGCGTGTCTCCCTGGCCACCTTCATGCTGAAGGGTAGCGCCGCCGACTGGTGGGCCACCCGATCGGTGGACATCCCCGAGGGAGTGGAGCGACTTCTATGGGCGGGGTTCCGGAGGTACTTCCTGGAGGAGTACTTCCCGTTTTCGACGCGCCAGATCGTGATGCGAGAGTTCGAGCAGCTGACGCAGGGCTCCATGTCAGTCGCTGACTACTCCACACGCTTCACGAGGCTTTCCAGGTTCGCCCCCGCCTTGGTGATGGATGAGGAGACGCGGTGCCGTTGTTTTGAGATGGGTCTCATTAGCACCATCCGGGTGCATGTCACTTCTCAGGCGTTCACGAGGTACTCGGACTTGGTGTCTCGGGCGAAGACAGTCGAGCGAGACCTTGGGGTCCCTTTGGGGGTTCCGACCCCTTCTGCAGACCAGAGACCCCCCAGGAGCCAGGACCAGGGACAGCGCAAGAAGAAGCGGCCCCGCTTTGATCAGTTAGCGACCGCCGCTACTCTAGTCGATGTGGTGCCAGCGCGAGGTCCAGTACCCATTGCGGCAGTACCAATCCAGGCCAGGCAACCGGAGAAGCAGCGCTGTTTCCATTGTCAGTGCGTCGGGCATATTTTATATAATTGCCCTGATGCTGGCCGACCCCGTGTGCTGCCCCCGCAGCAGCAGCAGTCGTACCAGCAGCAGTAGCCACGCCAGCAGTCAGCAGCAGCAGCCACAGGGTGGCCGAGTTGACCAGAGGAGGCAGCCAGTGCAGCCTGTGAGGTGTGCCCCTGCTCCTCAGCCGCAGTTTGTTCAGGGCCGAGTTGCAGCACTTTCAGCCGAGGAGGCGCAGGCTTCGGGTAGCGTGGTCCGAGGTATTGTTTTGATCTCCCAGCTCCCTGCATATGTGTTATTTGATTCCGGAGCCACGCACTCGTTCGTGTCTCCCATTTTTGCGAGACGGATGGGTGTGGTGTCCGCCCCTCTTGATGTTATGCTGGAGATACCGTCGGAGACCGTATTCTCCTCCGTTCTGTTTACCGAGGGTGTACCGTGGTGATTGCGGAGCATGAGTTTCCAGTGGAGTTGGTAGAGCTCGCCATGACGGACTTCGATGCCATCCTGGGAATGGATTGGCTCTCAGCTAGTCACACCAGCATCGACTGTTTTGCAAAGTCGGTGTCTTTCCACCTTCCGGGTCGGAGGTCTTTCCAGTTCGTGGGCGATCGTGACATAGCCCCTTTGGGGTTCGTGTCATCTATCCAGGCGTGGAGACTCCTTCAGGGAGGATGTGAGGGCTTTCTGGCATATATTGCTGAGGAGGATGCACCACTGCGGGCAGATATCAGTCAGACTCCGATCGTGGCAGAATATCCAGAGGTTTTCCCCGATGATCTTCCGGGATTACCGCCGGATCGCGCGATCGAGTTTGAGATTAATCTAATTCCGGGGACCGAGCCGATTTTGAGAGCTCCGTACCGGATGGCCCCAGCAGAGCTGAAGGTGCTCAAGGAGCAGTTGGAGGAGTTGCTTGAGAAGGGCTTCGCACGTCCGAGTGTTTCTCCGTGGGGAGCCCCTATTTTGTTCGTGCGGAAGAAGGACGGTTCGCTGCGGCTTTGTATTGATTACAGGCAGCTGAACAAGCGGACCGTGAAGAACAAGTACCCCTTACCACGGATTGACGATCTGTTTGACCAGCTCCAGGGAGCGCGTGTCTTTTCTAAGATCGATCTCCGTTCGGGCTACTATCAGCTGAAGATCCGAGAGTCAATATTCCAAAGACGGCCTTTCGTACCCGTTATGGGCACTACGAGTTTCGAGTACTGCCATTTGGGTTGACGAATGCGCCGGCAGCCTTCATGGATCTGATGAACCGGGTGTTTCGGCCCTTCCTCGACTCCTTCGTAGTAGTCTTCATCGATGATATTCTGGTGTACTCGAGGAGTCTTGAGGAGCACGCTCACCATCTCCGCACTGTCTTGGAGACTTTGGCCCGACATCAGTTGTTCGCCAAGTTCAGTAAGTGCGAGTTTTGGTTGGAGCGTATGGCCTTTCTGGGCCACGTGATTTCCGGCGAGGGCATATCTGTGGACCCGGACAAGACGCTCGCTGTGTCGAATTGGCGGCGACCGTCGAACCCCACCAAGATTCGGAGTTTCCTGGGCTTCGCGGGTTATTATCGGAGGTTTGTCGAGGGTTTCTCGAAGATAGCTGTTCCTCTGACCCGCCTCACTCGGAAGGATGTCCGGTTCGAGTGGTCCCCAGCTTGCGAGGAGAGCTTCCTGGAGTTGAAGCGAAGGCTCACCTCAGCGCCAGTTCTTACCATTCCGTCTGGGAGTGGTGGATTCGCAGTCTACTCCGATGCATCGCGGCTGGGTGTGGGTTGCGTCCTGATGCAGTACGGTAAGGTTGTGGCTTACGCGTCATGTCAGTTGAAGCCCCATGAGTAGAATTACCCCACCCACGACTTAGAGTTAGCAGCGATCATCTTTGCGCTGAAAATGTGGAGGCACTACCCTTATGGCGAGGAGTTCGAGCTCTTCACTGATCACAAGAGCTTGACTTATTTGCAGTCCCAGCCGGAGCTCAACATGCGTCAGAGATGTTGGGTCGAGTTCCTGAAGGACTATGATTGTGACATCGCTTACCATCCGGGTAAGGCGAATGTCGTGGCCGATGCTCTCAGCAGGCAGCCCTTGGGCATGGCCGCCCACTTGGCTGTACGTCGTTGGAGGCTTCTGGAGGAGGCCGCTTGCTGGATCAGCGTTCGAGAGACACCTGCGGGTGGCTTTTTGGCCAGGCTAGTGGTGCAGCCCGTTCTTCTCGACGAGATCCGCACGGCTCAGGGGCAGGATCCTCACTTTCTAGTCCTCTCTGAAGGCGTCGCCCAGGGCGAGCGTCCGGACTACCAGATTCACGAGGACGGAATCCTGCGGTTCAGAGGTCGAGTATGCATTCCTGACGACGCAGAGCCGAAGCAGAAGATCTTGGACGAGGCCCATCGTTCGAGGTACACAGTGCATCCTGGTGGCACAAAGATGTACAGGGGCCTTCGTCGTGGCTACTGGTGGCGCGGGATGAAGGCGGATATTGGCCGTTTCGTTGCCCGTTGCTTGGTATGCCAGCAGGTGAAGTCGGAGCATCAGCGTCCTGCGGGGAAGCTGCAGTCCATTGAGATTCCTCAGTGGAAGTGGGAGCAGATCACCATGGACTTCGTTTCGGGCTTGCCGAGGTCACGTTCGGGTCGCGATGCCATCTGGGTAATCGTCGACCGACTGACTAAGTCCGCTCATTTCCTCCCCATCCGACTCACTGATTCTCTGGACACCCTGGCGCAGTTGTTTGTCTCAGATTGTTCGTCTCCATGGCACTCCCGTCAGCATCATTTCTGATAGAGACGCGAGATTTACTTCGAGGTTCTGGCGTAGCCTCCAGCACGCCCTTGGTACGAACCTCCACTTCAGTACAGCGTTTCATCCGCAGATGGACGGCCAGTCGGAGAGGACGATTCAGACCCTGGAGGACATGCTGCGAGCTTGCGTTCTCGACTTTGGGGGCAGTTGGGAGAGGCATCTTCCGTTGGTGGAGTTTGCCTACAACAACAGCTACCACTCGAGTATCCGGATGGCACCATATGAAGCGCTCTATGGCCGCAGCTGCAGGTCCCCCTTGTGTTGGGACGAGGTCGGAGAGCGCCAGTTGGAGGGACCAGAGATCATCCACCAGACCTCAGAGATGGTCAAGACGATTCGCGAGCGTATCCGAGTCGCCCAGAGCCGTCAGAAGAGCTACGTCGATCGTCGTCGCTGTGAGCTCGCCTTCGAGGTTGGTGACCATGTCTTCCTGAAGGTGTCCCGGATGAAGGGCATCTTCCGTTTCGGTGTGCGGGGCAAGCTGAGTCCGCGTTTCATTGGGCCGTTCCTCATCCTCGAGAGGGTTGGAGAGGTGGCCTATCGCATAGCTCTGCCCCCACAGTTGGCTCTGGCCCATGACGTCTTCCATGTCTCGCAACTGAGGCGTTACGTCCACGATCCTGCTCAAGTCATTCCGTTCGAGCCGCTCTCTTCGAGCCGGACTTGTCATTCGGGGGCACACGATCGAGATCCTGGACCGATGCGAGAAGAGGCTCCGCACCAAGACCGTCCAGCTGGTTAAGGTGCGGTGGCAGCACCGTTCTGGTGCCGAGGCCACTTGGGAGCGCGAGGACGCCATGCGTGGCGCATATCCGCATCTTTTCCCTTCCTAGATGTTTTTATATTTATTTTGTGGACAAAATTTCCTAAGGGGGGAAGAATGTTATATATGTGTCACTTTTAGCCTTCCAGGCACCTTTGGGACATTTCTGGCAGTTTTTTAACTTTTTCTTTTTTCGATCGGAACCGCTAAAATTTTAGACTTTTAGCTATCATCCTGAGTTTGAGAACTCCGATTGAAAATCTAACTGCACATTATGTGTCCTGGTGCCATTTCAAGCCACTCACGAAAATTTCATCGAATTCCGGTAACATTTCAGAATTTGGCAGTTCTGAATCGTATCCGGGTTTTGACCAAGCGGGAATGTCAAAGGGACACTTGACCAAGTCAAAGAGGACTTTGACCAAGTCAAGTTTGACCATTGACTTGGTCAAACTCTTTTGTTTGTTTGTGTGGTTGGGTTGACCTAAAGTCAAACCCAAAAACCCTAAAATTTTCTAAGTGTGTGTGTGTGAGTGTGTGTGTGTGTGTGTGTGTGGCCTTTAAGTGGGCGTCCCCCTTCTCTCTTCTTCCCCATCTCTCTCTCTCTCTCACTCACACACAAAATCCATCTTTCCCTTCTCTTTTTAGTCCCCCATTAGAGGTAGTAGGAGGAGTTGAAATAGGAAGCCCTAGAAGGAGAAAAGATTGGTAAGGGCTTGATCTACCTCTCCATGGTCTTTGTTTAGTTTTCCCCCTTGTTTACCTCCTCTCATGGCTTCTCATAACCCCTGTTTTCAGCCATTCTAGGGCTGAGAAGTGGCTGACGGTGGTGGTGGTCTCGGTGGTGGCGATTTGGTGCGCGAAGGGCACCCGAGTTTCCTCCCTTGCTCTTCCTCTCTTTGGGTAAGTTTTCCTCCTCCCCTAGCTAGTTTAGATGCTTGTTAAGGGCATTTAATTGGTTATGCATGCTTGCATGGGTGTTAGGGGGTGAGGGTGGGCTGAGGAGGGGGTGGGAAGGGCTCGGGCGCGCGTGCGGAGTCATCCGCGCGCGTGCGCGCGAGTTTGCGCGCGCAGGCAGGCGCTGGGGCGCCCAAACGGGCGCACTGGCAGGCGCGCGCGCGTACGCGCAGACGCACGGGCGTGCGCGTGGAGTGCTGCGCGGGGGCGCGGTGCGCGCGGGAGTGCGCGCGGAGTGCTGCGCAGGGGCGCAGTGCGCGCGAGTATGCCAAGGCTGGATGCGCGTGTCTGGGCGCGCGGGCAGGGGCGCAGCAGGGCGTCTTGGCGCGCGGGCAAGGGCGCGGCAGTGCGCCCGGGGCGCAGGGGCGCGTGCGGGCGTGCACGTTCGTGCGTGCGCGTGCGGGGGGCCATGCGTATGGCTGCCCGTGGGTTCGGGAGGGTGTCAAGGCACTCGGACTCGCGTGCGTACGCGCGTGCTCGCGTGCGTGCGGGCCCGTATGCATGCTTGTCCGAGTATTGGGTATTTCTAGCGTATTTCTTATGTATTTGTGTAGTTACTCACCATATTGAATGCCCCTGTCTTGCAGATCTTGACGTACGGTCACGCGACGACCCGGATTTTGGTGAATGGGACAATCCAACCCAGTAGGGCGGCGTTCGATGCACGTAGGCGTGCATTGCCCTCCCCTGGGGCATCATAATTGTTATATATGTGTCACTTTTAACCTTCTGGTAACCTTTGGGACATTCTGGCAGTTTTTTAGTTTTTTTCATTTTTCGGTTGGAACCGCTAAAATTTCGGGCTGTTAGCTATCGCCCTGAGATTGAGGGCTCCGATTGAAAATCTAACTGCATATTATGTGTCCTGGTGCCATTCCAAGCCACTCACGAAAATTTCGTCGAATTCCGGTACGTTTCAGAATTTCGCAGTTCCGGGGCGTATCCGGGTTTTGACCGAGCGAGAAGTCATTGGGAGACTTTGACTTGGTCAAGTTGGCCCATGACTTGGTCAACCCTTTTTGTCTTTTAGTTTGGTTGGGTTGACCCAAGTCAAATCTCATCTAATCCTCACTTAAGCCTAATTAAACTTGATTAGCCCTAATTTTAAGTGAGTTGGCTATTTAATGAAAGCTAAAAAGTGGTATTACACTATTCATCATCTTCCTCTTTTTGCTTTCTCTCTCCCCCTCTCTCAAAAACCTCCATTTGAGCCCCTTGGAGTGCCCAAAGCTTAAAACCTAAAGCATGGAAAGTGTAGATCGGGTCCCGATCTACACCCCGGTTTTTTCAAATCCGGATTTCGGCGAGCCTAGCCCTTCCATCCCCCCTCTTTTCTCCTCTGATTTGGGCCATTTCGAGTGTCACGCCCCGGGCGTCCCCGAGACGCGTATATAAAATATCAGAATCTACACAGGAGGTCAATAATATCGTACACAAGCAGCCAGAATGACACACAGACAACAAAAGCAGGGCTGACATGATATATACACCAAATGCGGAAGCTAAAGACTGAATCTGTAATCAAAACGCACTACAGACTCCATACATAATCACATGTCCTGTGAGAGCCACTATACATACAAAGACATCCAAATACAACACAAACGCGTGCCCAAGCACGGAAAATAATACATACAGGCACAAGGGATGCTGATAGCCTCTGATACTCGCGGGACGTGGCGCTACTCCGCTACTGATGAAGTCCCTCGGGGAGCTCCTCCTCCAGATCCGACTCAGATGACACTGAAGAAAAATATTGTGCGAGGGGTGAGCCACACGCTCAGTGAATGGCACAACCCATGCATCACAGACAATATTGGCCACAACCAGAAAATCCTTAACATCCACAATCTCATTACCAAAACCACAAAAGATAACAACAATTCCTCAAACTAGTGGGTCGCTAACGCCAACCCACTACACCCTCACCCTCACCCTCAATGGGTGACCAAGGGTATTGGGACTAACTGCACAAAACCAGCGGGTCGCTTCCGCCAACCCGCTACACCCTCACCCTCACCCTCAATGGGTGACCAAGGATATTGGGACTTACTACACCAATCCAGCAGGTCGCTATCACCAACCTACCACACCCTCACCCTCACCCCTCAACAGGAGTGACATAGGATATTGGGACTGACAATCATCCATAGACAAATCCAGCGGGTCGCTCATCGCCAACCCACTACACCCTCACCCTCACCCTACAACGGGTGACATAGGCTCTTGGGACTGACTAGGCTGTTGGTCACCCTTGGTCCACCGATAGTCTCTCCTCACTCCGTAGGTCGTTTGGCCACTCCCGTGTTCAGCGCAGTCCTTCTACCAGATCAGGAGGCGCCTACTAGGGGGAGCCCCTGCACGGGACAACCTGTCTAACGCTGAGGTAGTCTCTACACGGATCCAACGAAGGGAACAGAACAGCCTATCCATCGCATATGATCCACTCGGATCCGCAGACAACACATCATAACAACACTAACGTTCTGAATTCCTCAGAACCCACCAGGGCGCATAACTACGATGCGGGGAACATGCATAAGGTTATAACAGGGTGGAATATCGTTGGGGAAAGAAACTTGGGAGGGCAGCGTGAGTTCCCGTTATAGGACACCCCGACAACCAAACAAGGAACACGGTGTACCCTAACCCGGGTCTCACCGCTGTCCTCGCAAGGCCCCTCCCCTATAATATTCACTATAACATGCAATTTAACAAATACTAGCATTTAATTTAATAAATAAACTAGTAGGGCACATTCATCGGTCGGGCTTCCTAACATGGAACCAGGGGACATGCTGCATGGCTCATACACATATCCTAAGGGTGCAAGTCCCTAACATGCAAAGTCTAGGGTAACATGCATTCTACAATTAAATCATGCTCGCATGATATACATATTACACATGCCAATATCTATCCATGGTGCCCCAGGAGAGGTCGGTATACGCCCAAGGGTGTATAACACCTCTCTACTGGGTTGGATTGTCCCACTCACCAGAGATCGAGGTCGTCGCGCGACCATCCGGCTAGATCTGCAAGACAGGGTATTTATACGGTGAGTAAAATCCACAAACACATTAAAAATACCCAACAATACATTAAACTACCCCAAAAATACCCCATACTCGGGCAAACGTACATACGACACGTACGCACGCTAGCCCGAGCACTCCGGCTCACTCCCGCACCACCGGCAACCACCCGCACGGCCACCCGACCCCTCGGGTGCGCCGCCGCGCCTCAGCCCGCGCGGCCAGGCGCCGCCGGGCCCCTGCCCGCCGCCCTGGACCCGCAACCGAGCCACCCGGTGCGCCGCCGCCCACTGCGCCCCGCCGCAGCAGCCCGCGCGCACCCCTGCACTCCCCGCGCACACCACGCGAGCACGCCGCACCCCCCGCGCGCCCAGCGCCTCGCCCCGCGCGCACCCTGCACGACGCCCCGCAGCGGTGCCCAGCGCCCAGCGCCCAGCACCCTCGGCCAGCACCCAGTACCCGTGACCCAGCGCCCAGCGCTCAGCGCCCAGCACCCGGGACCCTCACCCAGCGTCCACGCGCCCAGCGCGCCTGGCAGCACGCGCCCCGCGCGCCTGCCAGCCTGCCCGCGCTGCTGCCCGCGTTGCCTGCCTGCGCGCGTCGCCGAGTGGCCCGAGCACCGCTCGCCTGCACGCCCAGGGCACTGCCCGCCTGATGCCCGAGAGCCCCTGCCCTGCTCGCCTGCGCGCCCAGCCAGCTCGCCCGGCCTGCCAGCACGCACAGCCCAGCAGCCTGCTCCGCACACCTCTCCCTGCACCCCCCGAGCGCACGCCCTCGCGCCCCCAGCAAACTGGTGCACCAGCTCCCAGCCTACCCGAGCTAGCCCTGCCAGCCGGCCCAGCGCGCACGCCCAGCCCTGCTGGCCCCCAGCGCCAGTCGAGCGCCCGCACACCCAGCCCTGCTGGCCCCCAGCACCGCCCGAGCGCACGCCCGCGCGCACGCGCACGCGCATCCGCGCCAGCCACTACGCCTGCACCCCCTGTGCTGCTGCCCTGCCCGAGACAACAGCCCGCCTGCCCGAGCTGCACGCCTGCCAGCCCGAGCTCCACTAGCACCCACCTCCGACCACCACCACAGCCTCCGACCGCCTCCCACAGCCCTCCGACGGCCACCCACCGCCGCCAACCACCACCCAACCCCATTTCCACCCTCCTAGCATACATCTAGGCAAGAAAGAGAGGGAAAAGAGGCTTACCAAGGGGAGGAAAGGAAATCCGGTTGCTCTCCGCGCACCGAAACCTCTCCCAAAGGGTTTCCAACGCCCCGATCTACCTCCACCACCGTGATGGATCAAAACAAAGGAGAAGAGAGGGCGGACGGACGGCCAAAACTCATCGGAATTGGGATTTGAAACCACCGGGGTGTAGATCGGGACCCGTTCTACACTTCCTAGGTTTTAAATTTTAAGCTTTGAGGTGTCTAAGGGCCTCAAATGGAAGAAAGACGGAGGAGAGGAGAGAGAGGGCTCAAGGTAGGGGATGATGAATAGTGCTAGGATATTTTTAGATTTCACTTATATAGTGAGCGACTTAAAAACCCAGATACGCCCCGGAACTGTGAAATTTCATAAACGTTACCGGAATTCAACGAAATTTTCGTGAGAGGCCTAAAATGGCACCAGGACACCAAATATGCAGTTAGATTTCCAATCGGAGTCCTCTAGCTCAGGACGATAGCTAACAGTCCAAAAATTAGCGGTACCGATCGAAAACCAAAAAAATCAAAAAACTGCTAGAACGCTCCAACGGTTACCAGCAGGTTAAAAGTGACACATATATAACATCGAGGGCCAAGGGAGATCCCGGAGTTGGAGGCCTTTGGGGAGAGGTTTCGGTGTGCGGAGAGCAACCGAGCATCCTTTCTTTCCCTTGGTAAGCCCTTTTTCCTCTCTTTCCTTGCATAGATGCTTGTTAGGATGAAGGTTTTGGGGTTGGGAGGCGGTCGGTGGCTGTGGGTGGCCGTTGGTGGCCGGTGAGAGGAGTTTGGGTGGTCGGGCAGGGTGTTAGGCAGCCCCGGGCAGGATGCCAGGGTTGGCAGGGCTGTTCCGGGCGGGTAGCAGGGCTGGCAGCCGGCGCAGCAGGCAGGCGCACCAGATTGCCGAGCGCGTGGGCGTGCGCGCGGGCGTGCGCTCGGGGGGTGCGGGGGGAGGCGTGCTGGGTAGGAGGTGCTCGGGCATCAGGCGGGCAGTGCTCGGGCGTGCAGGCGAGTGGTGCTCGGGCCACTCGACGATGCGCGCAGGCAAGCAGCGCGGGCAGCAGCGCAGGCAGGCTGGCAGGCGCGCTGGGCGCGTGCTGCCAGGCGCGCTGGGCGCGTGCTGCGCGGGCGTGCGCGTGGGCGCTGGGTGAGGGTCCCAGGTGCTGGGCGCTGGGCGCTGGGTCGCGGATGCTGGGTGAGCTGGGCAGAGGCGCAGGCGTGCGCGCGGTGAGGTGAGCAGTGGGTGCGAGCGGGCGGGTGCGCGTGCGGGGCGCTGCGCTGGGGCGCAGTGCGCACGGGTGCACCCGGGGCTGGGCTGGTTGAGTGGGTGGTGCGCGCGGGGTGCGCGCGAAGCGAGGCAAGGGCAGCGGAGGTGCGCGCAGGGTGCGCGCGGGGTGAGGCGCTGGGCGCGCGGGGCATGCGATGTGCGCGCGGGCCAGCGCGGGGAGTGCGGGGTGCGCGCAGGCTGCTGCGAAGGGGCGCACGGGTCGCGCGGTACACCCGGGTGGCTCGGCTGCATGTCCAGGCGTGCGGGCAGGGGCCCGGCGATGCGCCTGGGTGCGCGGGCTGAGGCGCGGCGGTGCATCCGGGGGCGGGTTGCCATGCGGGTGGTTGCCGGGAGTGCGGGAGTGAGTCAGGGTGCTCGGGCTAACATGCGTACAGGCCGTATGTACGTTTGCCCGAGTGTTGGTTACTTTTATAATGTTTTGTGTATTTTTTTGAGGTATTTGTGTATTTTACTCACCAATTTAATGCCTGTCTTGCAGATCTTGACGGACGGTCGCGCGACGACCCGGATACCGGTGAGTGGGACGATCCAACCCAGTAGGGAGGTGTTACATGCACTTGGGCGTGTACCGTCCTCCCCTGGGGCACCATAGTAAATATTAACCTGTTTAATATGAAAACTATGTAAGCATGAGAATCTGTAGTATGCATGTCACCCTAGATTTGTATGCTAGGGACTTATACCCTTAGGACCCGTATAAGAACCATGCACCCTGTTATCATGTTTCCATGCTAGGAAAGCCCCGACCGATGCATGTTCCCATTTAGTTTAATTTGTTTAAATAAAATGTGAGCATGTGATTATTAGCCTGTCTTAGTGAATATTATAGGGGAGGGGCCTTGCGAGGACAGCGATGAGACCCGGGCTAGGGTACTCCGTGTTCCTTGTTTGGTTGTCGGGATGTCCTATATCGGGACCTCACGCTGCCCTCCCAAGGATTCTTTCCCCGTTAATATTCCAACCTCTTTATTATTATAATGCATGTTTCCCCGCATCCTGGTTATGCGCCCTGTTGGAATTCTAAAGAATTCAAGGCATTAGAGTTGTAGAGATGTGTGGTCGGCGGATCCGAGTGGATCATATGCATATGGATAGGCTGTTCTGTTTCCCTTCGTTGGATCCGTGTAGAGACTGCCCCAGCGTTGGAAAGGTCGTCCCTTCCGAGGGCTCCCATCAGTAGGCGCCTCCCGATATTTGTGACGGACTGTGCTGAAGTTGTGGGTGAAGGCCAAGCGGCCTACGGAGTGGAGGAGAGACTATCGGTGGACCAAGGGTGACCAACAGCCTAGTCAGTCCCAATATCCTATGTCACCCATAGAAGGGTGAGGGTGAGGGTGTGGTGGGTCAGCAATGGGGTGACCCACTGGTTTGTGGAATTGTGGTCTAAGGATGATTATTAGACTAGTATGTCCCAACATCCTATGTCACCCATTGAGGGTGAGGGTGAGGGTGTGGTGGTTCGGCGTTGTACGAACCACTGGATTTATGATGTTATGCCACTTTGAGGCTGGTTGTTGTTTAATTGTGGTTAATATAGCTGTGATGCATGGTTTGTGCTGTTCACTGAGCGTGTGGCTCACCCCTCGCATAACTGTTTTCTCCAGTTGCCACTGAGCCGGATCAGCAGGAGGAGCCTTCCGAGGGATTCCTTCAGTAGCGGAGCAGCGCTACGTCCCGTGAGTGTTAGAGGCTATCAGCATCCCTTTTTGGCTGTATGTATTTTATTTCCGTGCTTGAGCACGTGTTTGTATATATTCAGTTGTATATTGTGTATATTAGCTCTCACAGGACAGATGATTGTGTATCGAGTCTGTAGTATGTTTTATTTACAGATTCAGTCTTTCGCTTCCGCATTTGGTGTATATATCATGTCAGCCTCCTTGTTGTCTGTGTGTCATTCAAGTTGCTTGTTTATGGTATATTATTGACTCCTGTTTACTGATATCATATATACACTTGCCGCGTCCCGGGGACGGCCGGCCCTGGGGCGTGACAATAATTGTGTATTAACATGTAAAGCTATGTATGCATGATTAATATGATATATCCATGCCACCTTAGACTTGTATGCTAGGGATATGCACCCTTATGTCATATATAGAGGCCTATGCATGCCTAGACACCAAGCCCCAAACTATGCATGTTCCCATCTAGTTTAATCTAATTAAATCAAAATGAGAGCATATAGTTACAAGCATGTCTTAGAGAATATTATAACCTTGTTGTTATAATATATGTTTCCCCGCATCTTAGTTATGCGCCCCAGAGGAATTCTTTAGAATTCATGACATTAGTAGAGTTACAATCAGTGTCGACGGATCCAAGAGGATCGTATCCGTGTGAGTAGGCTTTCTTCTCCTTTTGGTTGGATCCGATGTAGGAACTCCCCGGCGTTGGCTGGCCTGACAGAGGGCTCCCGTCCGTAGGTACCTCCGATGCGTCGGACTGTACTGATAGTGGGAGTATACCAGGTGGAGGCTACGAGGGTGGGAGAGGCTACCGGGTGGACCAGGGGTGGAGAGCGGTCTAGTATGCCCCAAGAGGCCCATGTCACCCCCCGGAAAGGGTGAGGGTGAGGGGGAAGGTGGGTTGGCGATGAAACGACCCATTAGAATGTGTGGTTGCTCCCGTTTTAAGGACTATAAATTATATAAGGTTAATATGAATTGTGATGCATGGGTTGTGCTATTCACTGAGCGTGTGGCTCACCCCTCGCATATATTTTTTTCTCCAGTGATATCTAAGTCGGATCTGAAGGAGGAGCTCCCCGAGGCACATCAGCAGTAGTGGAGCAGCGTCACGTTTTGCGAGTGAGAGGCCATCAGCATCCCCTTCTTGATTGTATGTATTGTATTCCGTGCTTGGGCACATACTTGTATTTGGATGTCATTGTATATATTGGCTCTCACAGGACAGTTGATTATGTATCGGGTCTGTAATATGTCTTTGAATTACAGACTCAGTCGTTTGAGCTTCCGCTATTGGTATATATTATGTCAGCTACCTTATTGTCTGTGTTGTCATTTTTTATGTTGTTTAGAGTATGTTATTGATCTCCTGTATAGACTGCTGATATTATATATACTTGCCACGTCTCGGGGACGGCCGCCCTGGGGCGTGACAACCTCTTATTATTTGTAACTTCTAACCATTAAGTTTCCTCCATGAACCCTATAAATTGAGAGGTTTGTAATGTATTCCATAACCAACCAACAAATAGAAGAATAAGAAATCTTTCTCTACTTCTTTTCTCTATATGCTTGTGTGCTTTGTTTATGTATACTTGTGTGTATGTATTCTACTTAATTTATAAGATGTTATCAGCACGAGAAGCTCTTTGTTCTCTTTGTTAAAAGAGATCAAAGGTTTGTATTTGGTGGGTTCATAAAATTATATATTTTCTTTATAAAAAAATTCCCAAAGATTTATATTTTTGGTGAGTTTATGATGTTCAAATCATCATGATTTATCTTATCTTATATTTTATATACAACATGGTAGACAATTTTATGATTTTCTTTTTTATAAAGAAAAATGGGTTTTCTTACTCTGTGCTACATAATTTAAATATACGCATGCGTTACATTATTTTATAGATTTGTTTTAAGAATGCATTTCTTTATGCATTTTCTATAGCATAGTATTAAAAAAAAATGTTTCGGCGATGTAATCTCATCTTCGTGATTAATATGCGCTTGGATCTATGATTTATAATCAAACCCAATAATTCATGCATTTTATTATAGAGTTGTCGTTTCATATATGCATGTGTTTTATTTTTATCTTTAGTGCATGCATAAATTCAAAATGTATGCATGAATTGAATATGATCTTCTAGGATGCAAATTCGGGATAACCATCTATTTTCATTGGTTTTATAATTAAATAAAGAGGAGGTTCTAATTGGCATCCATGATATTTAAGGCTTTTATTTTGGATTGATTTTTCTTGATTCAGAAAATTATATGTCCCTAAAGGACTATGATTATATTGTATTCTTGAAGGATTATGCAAAATTTTATTTTATCTCTGAATGACTGTACAAAAATTATGATTATATGAATTCTTGAAGAATCATGCAAAATTTTATTTTATTTTATGAGTTTTTTAGTTTTCAGTCCCTGTAAACATACCTATTTAGGGATCAATATCTCATTTATTCATATTTTGGTTTTAGTCCCCAGATTTAAAGGATATGTTTTTTTTTAGTCCCTCTCAGAGATTAAAAAGAAACCAAATAATTTAGGGATAGGTCCCTCCCAGGGACTAAAAAAGAACATATCCTTTAAATCTGTGGACTAAAATCAAAATATGAAGAAATGAAGGATCAATCACTAAATCTTATGGTTTATGGGGACTTAAAAATAAAAACCCATTATTTTATCCCCGAAGGAATATATAAAAATTATTACATGGATCCATGGAGGATCACCTAAAAGATATGATTAAAAGTGTCCATAAAGGACTACATAAATAATTTTATTATCCCTGAAAGATTATATAAAATTAATGGCTACTTGGGTCCTGTATGACTGTACAAATTACAAAATTTTTATGGGTCCTTGAATGATCATATAAAAAAAAAAAGTGGCTACATGTATATCGGTAGGAACATGTAAAAAGTGTGATTAATTTTCACCATTATAATGAGAGGATTTAAAGATAAATACATCATTGATAATAGTCCATCGACCATTATGCCTCAAATATGCTCCAGTAGTAGCAATATCGAGCAATAATTTTATTATTATCAATTTTCATGTCTTCTCATTGTTGAACAATGAGTTTTGATAATAATAATAATAAAAATCCTGAAACCCAATATACTGACTCTAACATCTTTGCCTAAAGCAAATGAATTTATTTTATTTTAAGATATGAACATGGTCATGTTCAATGGATAAATCATGGTTAATAAAACCACAACAATCGTAGAGATGCCAAATTATCGGAAACCACCAGAAGTGGAATGTTGTTGAATGAAAGCAAGGGAAAAGTTTGCATAACAAACCCCGAAAATGAAAACGAAAATTATTGTCATCTATATGGTATTTCAGATAATAATTTTGGTCACGTACCTGAAGTATGTCCAAATCTTTAAATTGGTTACGTACCTGAAGTACGCTTAAACTCTTTATTGGTCATGTACTTGATATATGATTAGATATTTGTCAATTTTATATTTTCGTCTTTATTTTTCTTTGTTATATGAAATGCAGGTTTACATTTCTGGATTTATCTTATTCTTCTCACATCTTTCGTAGAATCAAGTATGAAAATTTTAATATGATATCTTAAATATAACAAAATTGTTTGTAAGCTCAAGAAGAGCAAACATCATATGATCATGAATTACATAATGATGCTTCAAACAATTAAAAATTCAATTGCATACCTATTAAAGAACCAGAAGATTCTTTCATCCAATTATGGGTATTATTTTGGGGTTGTCATTTTAATGAGACAATATTCCCGCCGTTAGGGGGAGGGAAGAACGTACTTGAAATATGATTTGTTCCTGAAGAACGACGAGAATTATCGTGGATTACATCCACTTTGTCTCATCTAGACTCACGTACTGCTCAACGCGTGAAAATCAAATTCCTAATGCATGCCGGAAGCGTGACAGACCTATAGGTTCAAAAGATTCAGCTCCCCAGAAGTGGAGATCAAATGAAAAATCATGCTCTAATAATGCTCCAGAAGAAGTTATACATAATGCTCCAGAAGAGATTATGAACAATAGATCCACTTTCTCTAAAACTCTAGAAGAGTATAATGTCCCTGAAGAGAAATGAGTCACAGAAGTGACTACGCAAACTCTTGAAGAGGAAAAGATACCTAATAATATTAAGATCTCTATATTTTATATGCATATAAGAGAAATGTGGAATCATAAATAAATGATCATCGATGACATATTTATCATACAAAGTAGCTACTAAAATTTCAAAGGGCGATGATTACAATAAACCACACAACATAAATGAATGTCGACAAAGAAATAATTGGCCAAAGTGGAAAGATGCTATTCAAGCATAATTGGGATTTCTTGAAAAATGTGATGTATTCGAACCTATAATACATACCCCAAAAGATGTTAACCTTAAAGGTTATAAATGGGTGTTTGTAAAAAAGCTAAATTAGAAAATAAAATTGCTAGATATAAGACACGTCTTTGGCACAAGGTTTCCTGCAGAAACCTGGGATTTGGCTATGAAGAAACATACTCATCAGTCATAGATACAATAACGTTCCATTACCCATAAAATCTCAAAGTTCTGGAAAACTCAATATCAGACTAATGGACGAAGTAACAGCTTATCTATATGGTAATTTAGATGCTGAAGGATATAAATTGCGCGCCTCAAGCAAAATGAAAGAGTATATACTCAATAAAGCTAAGACATTCATTGTACAACTTAACGCAGTAGATACAACCGTCTTAGTGAATACTTGATAAAAGCAAGATATGAAAACAATTCAATTTGCCCGTGTGTCCTTATAAATATATCTTTTAAGGGATTTGCTATTTTGACAGTTTATGTTGATAACATAAATTCAATTGGGACTCCTGAAGAGCTCAACAAAACTGCAGAATATCTTATGAATGAATTGGAAGTGAAAGACCTTGCGAAAACTAAATATTGTCTCGGCCTGCAAATCGAGCAAAACCCAAGTGAGATATTTGTCCATCAAACAACATATATTGGTTTATTCTACTCAAAGAATTCCACTAATGGTTTTTTATTGAAATAATATTATGAGCATATTCAAGATATTTTTCAAATCCTCACAAGCATGCTATATATCTACATGTGATGGTACAACGATCTCTTGGAGTTTTATTTTACAGGTTATTGATGGCCACATCTTCTAATCATTATGAAGCTTGTGACTGTGAAATCGATGTTCTACAAATTTAGTAGAAGGACAATCACGCCAATTTGTTCACTAAAGCATATCCACGTCAACATTCAAAAAGATGGTGTACAACATCAGATACAACGTATTTGTAACCAATCTATTTGACCTAAGAATAAGGCTTTAGATCCGGACGGATTTCCAAGTGAATTTTATCAGAATTTTTGGTATCTCATTAAAGAGGATATTTATCAAGCTGTGAATCATTTTCATCGTACCTCTAAAATGCCAATTACTTGGGGTTCAACCAATATTGCACTCATCCCGAAAGTGGAGAACCCAAAAACATTCAAGGAGTACAGGCCTATTAGTGTCTATGATACTAAATATAAAATTATCTCCAAACTCCTTATGAATCGTCTGAAAAGAGTTCTCCCTTACTTGGTTGGAACTGAACAGGGAGCTTTCGTACTTCATAGATCAATTCATGCTAATTTACTCCTTTTCCAAGATATTATGCACTCATTGAGAGTTCGGAGGGGGCGACATGCATTGGTGGCTGCAAAGATAGACTTGGCAGCGGCTTATGACTCAGTTGAATGGGCTGGTTTGTTCCATATCCTCGAGGGATTCGGTTTCCCTGATCTATGGATTAAATGGATAAGATGTTGTGTGTCAAAAGTTCGTATGGCTGGCTATCCTTGTGAATGGTACCACCTACAGACTGGTTCAGTATGGGTAGGGGCCTCCGTCAGGGAGATCCTCTCTCTCCATACTTGTTTGTTCTTGTTGCGGAGGTTATTTCAGGATTGTTGAGAAAAGCTCAACAAGAGGGACAGTTGTGGGGATATCAACCCGATGTACGCCTCAATGGACAACTATTCCCACCAGGGCTTACTCATGTAATGTATGCTGACGATTTATTGATTGTAGTGCTGCTACTCCGATGCAATGTAAAGTGATTAAAATGGTAATGGAGGAAGTTAGAGAACTGACAGGTTTAACTGTAAATTGGGAGAAAAGTTCTCTAAAGTTCTCCCCATCAGTTCATCCGCGGCTTGTGTGATAATTGAGTCGAATTCTCTGTGTTAAGGCCAATTCAACTTCTTGGAAATATTTAGGATTGTTGATTGGAGGTCCGAATCTTATGCGGCAACGTCGGATGGCTGTACAAGATGTGGTTTCAAGGAAATTACAAGACTGGAAAGCTCACTTTATCTCTATGGCAGGAAGGAGAGTGCTCATTCAAGCTGTGGTGAATGCTATTCCACAACATTATATACTCTCTGCTGCCATGCCCATTTCAGCAATAATGGACGTAGAGAAGAGTGCTCCATCATTTCTTTGGAATGGTACACTGGGACAACCTAAAATCCATACTATTAGTTGGGATGTTGTGACACAATCTAAGGCTGAGGGGGGCTTGGGTTTGCACAAATTATGTTTAATGCGGGAGGCCATGTTGGGAATCCTTGCATTTAAATTTCTTATTAATTCTTCTCTCATCTTCCCCTTTTTTGCCTTGAAATATAAATGGCGAGGAAACCCTTGGGACATTGAGGAATCCAAAAATGCTTCACTGGTTTGAAAATAATTCGTCCCTTTTTAAGACGAATTCCTGGAGACCTATCCGATATTGATTTATTACGAGATCCTTGGCTTACCCCTATTCCTTTCTCTCGGATTCCAACTATAATAAATATGGAATGGGCTAGTCTTGATTTCAGATTATCGCAGGTAATTGACAGAACAGGCTGGAAGGTTGATACTCTTCGTCTGCTGCTGCCACAATTTTGGGTCGACTTTATTATTGGAACTGATCCCCCAAAATGTTCGTCAACTGGGAAATCTAGTTGGTGTTGGGAAGGATCAATTTCAGAGGTTCCGAGAGTTCGAGATATTTATCAACTGCTTAGACCGGAGAGGCTAAACTCTCAAACCAACACATGGAAAATTATATGGTCTCTTCCTATTTTTCCAAGGGTTAAAACTTTTTTATGGAAATTATGTTGGGAACAGGTTACCAACCAAGGAATACTTGGACTCGATTGGTATGAATATGGACACACGGTGTGCATTTTGCTCGGCATACCCAGAGTCTACATACCACTTGTTCTCTCGCTGCTATATTGGTGCTGAATGTTGGCGACTAATTCCTTCCAGATTGCAACCACCACATTGCATTTGGAGTGCAAAATCATGGTTGGAGGCTTTCTCTGATAAGGTGTGGCAACATAGTAGGTACTCTGTAAGTCGGAAAATTATGTTGGCTTTTATGCTTTGGCATATTTGGACAAGTAGGAATGAGTGGTTCTTTACACAAAAATCTATTCAGCCTTGTATAATTGTGTCAAAAGCATTAGTACATGTACGGGAGTGCTTGGAGAAGTTGGTAACAGGAACAGATGATAAAATCCTTTTAGTAGACACATATTTAAAGTCTCAAGAGCCCTCATTGTCGAGAGTTCTATTGCAATTGACAGGGGATCACACAGAAATTCTGGTTATTACAGATGGAAGTGTAAATTTGCAGGGTTATGGGGCTGGTGCTGCTTTTTTGTTAGTTCAGCCTATTCCCTTTAAAATTTTAGGAGCGGGATATGCGGGTTGGCCATGGGCTTCCATTTCAAATGGAGGCTGAAGCGATCAAAATGGGAGTTAAAGCAGCCCGGGATGTTGGAGCAAAATGACTACGGGTCTGCTCAGATTGCTTACCAGTTATTCAGATGCTTCAATCGGGTGGCTTAGGCCCTCCACAAATCCTTGATATTGTCCAGGACATATATCAAATTGCTAATAATGCAGATATAGCATTTTGCAAGGTTCCTCGAGACATGGTTTGTGCACCGGAGAAGTTGGCGCACTATGCTTGTGGAAGGCTGGAGTCAAAATGACTCAGCAGTTGCAGGATCCAGTTATAAGAAGGAAAATTAGCCCGCTCATATATAGTGTTCATGACTGTGTAAACTTTGTACAAAGTTCTATATTGGCGACAACGCCTCCTTTTGTGTCTAATTTTGTTGAAATATAGAATTCCTGACACAGGCCACCTTACCAAAAAAAAATGTATGATTTTCAAAGAAAACATGTCAATCAGCCTTTCAACCAGTTGGCCCTCTCACTGGCCCTTATATATCGTTTATTAGTGACAATGATTAGAAGTTTTCGTCAAAGGGTGGTGAGACATGCGTGCATGTTTTCGTCTTGGTGCAACAAAATTCACACACAAAAAGGGAACCAAGAATTCAAGATGAATCCTTCCTCTTCCATTGGACAATTAAATGTTTATAGGTAGTTGATCGGTTGATCCACTCTACAATTCTACATTGGGTGTTTTCAGTGAGTCGATCTAGACCTATGTGTCACAACCACAATGGATCTCTTGTCAGTCATTAAGAATATGTTAAGTATAGGTGGCAAAGCCACAAATAGGGAGGGTGCATCTCAACAAACTCACTAAAGCGAGTGGTGGTGCAAAAATCATGCCTGTTTTTTAAAGGATATATATTTATGCCATTTATGTGATAGTGTAATTTCGTTCAAACATGATCTTTCTATATCATTCACACACAAGATCAAATACCATTCATTAACAACCATGACTGTAAGCATTGGGGAACCCATTGTGTGGATAATCTTTTACTTTTAATGGATCAATTAGTTGGGTGACCAGTCTTGACATAGAAATGATCTTATTTCCCATCTATGCGTTGCAAATGCAACTGTTAGGAATCAATGTGATTTTATTTTGGTAGGCAAATATATTTATTTTCTAGTTAATCGTTCTTTTATCAATATAATAAGACTCGTATTTTTTAATGAAGAAGTGGTACATCTAACAAATTATCAAGAGGTGAAGTGATTGCAATTATTTTGAATTGATTCGATTAAAAAACAATGTCAACTATTTTTCATATAAGCTTAATTAGTTAAAAAGAAACAATTTTTTTTTCTTTGAACTTACTATTAAAAAAAACCATCTTTTTTTATAGTCCTCGAATGTGCTTTGAGTCTTATGCGTGGTTGTCGAACTCTTTAATTTATGGCTCATGCAATTTTACTCTTTTGATACTCGTATGATTTGATTTTTATTTAGGTTTTTTTATTTTTTAATCCCTGTAGACTATATGATATAGTGATTGATCCCTCACTTTTTTATATTTCAATTTTAATCCCTAGTTTAAAAAGTATGTTTCTTATTAGTCCCTACGAGGGACCTATCACTAAATTATTTAGTTTTATTTTTAGTTCTTATGAGAGACTAAAATAAATATATCCATCAATTTTAGGGACTTAAACTGAAATATGAAGGAGTGAGATATTGAACACTAAATAATATAGTTTATGGGGACTTAAAAATAAAAAAACATTTTTATTAAAATGTATATATCATATAACTAATTAAACATATACATCCATTTAAAGCATATTATATACATGCTCCAATGAATACATCCAGTGCACAAAAAATTCATCTTACAAAAATTCATTTAATAAAAATAATCCCATTACAAATTGTGCATAATAGCGCACAAACATACATAAAATGTTTCACTTTTCATAAATCCCACCTTGTTTTTTAGATCGAAATAACAATTTGGATGGAAGGTTAAAAATCTCTCCAACAGTAGCCACATTTCTTAAATTATTTTCGGAATTGTGGGACCACATTACATTTTATTCCATTTGTTTATTAAATATATAATTTTGACATTAGAAGGGGTTGGGGGACAAGATATTTGTTGTGAAAGAAAAAAGACATTGATGTAAATAAAATTATATGTACTTTTTACAAGTCAACCAAACACACACATAATCAGTTCACGTTCACTGAGAAGGAATACATGCACCCACACAGCGGCAGTTTTATTTATTTATTTACTTTACATTATTATTTATTTAACATATCTTTTTTATTTTTTTTATGGTGCATATCTTCAATTTGACTTTGATGCCTGTAGCGATGCCCGGCCTAATGTGAAATATTTAGTAGTGCAACTCCTTTAGGTTTGGGTTTTAGTGTTTGAGTTCAATATGAACTTCAGTAACCTGAATTCTTTCAATCCGAAATTTGGATTGGGTTGGGGTTGAGAGTGAAGATAATCCAAACCAACCCAAATCCAAAGTTTCCATATCTAAGTAAAATATTTTAAGTAAAATTATAATTTTTTATTTTGTACGATAAAATTTAAATTGTACAATTTATTATTTTCTAGAATATTTTACATCTATAGTTTACATATCTTTAATTTCTAACTAAAAATGTTCTTCATTTTCATCTTTTTTTTATTTTTGTTATAAGAAGAATTAACTCTTGTAAAATTTTAATTGTTTAAAATAATACATTTTATAAATTAAACCCAAACCCGAACAAAACCCGATGGGTTGTGTTAACCTTCTCAAACCCGAGGGTCAGGTTGAGTTTGGGTTAGCTTTCTCCAATCTCGTGTCAGGTTAAGATTGAGCTCCAATCTAACCTAACTCGCTCGAGTTGTACCTTTAAAAATATTGTGTTAAAAATTGTTGTACCAGGCATATTTGTTCTGAATCGAACCACTAGAAAAGCCTGATTTTTCCAAAATTTGATTAATTTGGTGTTTAATTTGATTTTGAACCAGTGACAAAAATAAATCATCATATACTATTATTTTAAAAATGATTGATCATATTATTTTTGGTTCTCATCGTTTTTGATCATCAAAGTATTCTTAGTTATAGTTATTGGATTTTTTTTATCTTTTTCGTATTATTATTCTCTAATAAATGTGACATATCTTTATTTTATCGTCTTCATGAAAATACATCAAATATACTAATAATCATCTAACACTGTTTTTAAGTGTGACAATAGATTAAATACAATGATAATTTATGTTGTGCGGATTTTCAATTGATGTAATTTTTATTATCTGAATCACTAAAAAATAATTCAAGACTCATCAAAAAAATTGTGTGCGTTTGTGTGTGTGACTTTTTTGTTATATTTGTTCTCCTCCTAATTTATACAATTTTATAAAATGTAGACTCAATTAGTTTCGCAATAAAAATATACCTATGACTGGATTTATGATTGATATCGTAATCGACTTGTGCACATATATTCAAAATCCAAGGGTAATAACTTTTGGTATTCGTGTGCAATACAAGGTATTCATACAAGAATAATCAGATTCTTTTTATTTTCTTTTGTTTGAAATTGATTTTGCAATTTTGTAAAAGCAATATTGCCCTAAGTTATAATCTAAACAATAAATGGTCATGTTTGTTTGTTATTTATGGGTTTGAGAAGCATGTAATTTCATAAAAATGAAACACATAGTTCAATAATTATAAATGCCCCCTAAGTAAAATAAAAAAATCAGTCTGGCCGAAGACAGTTGATCACCTCTTCTGCAATTGTGCTGTGACATGAGTTTTTTGGACCAATATCGACCAACAAATAGGGATGAAGACCACCTTCCAGTCCTTGGAAGAGCTGTGGATCGCGGGGAAAAAAATGAAGAAAGCAGGGGACATCAGTCTAGCCGCGGTGATCTCACAGGCAATCGTACCAGCGAGAGCATAGACTATATGAACGTGGTTGTCTTCATTGGAGCGAGGGTGTATCAAGAGAACATGTGGGAAATGTTCCAAGCTTGTATAAGAGATTGGGGACGATACATCGCAAAGTCTAACCACGGTTTGGGCAACTTCAGTGGCCTAGTTTCGTTTGTTTACTTGTAGGATTCTTATCCCCTTTATCTTTTTTTTACATATAAGTCTATTCTCCTTCCTTTTCAGAATTCGTAATTCGAATTCAGTAATAAAATCGGATAGTAAACATCTACCTTCCTTCAAAATAAAATAAAATAAAAAAAAACTAGCTTCAACTAAGAAAACATGTATATCTCTATGTCAACTTGTATACACAGATTGCATATAATAAACGTCAAAGAAAAATTCATGCATTTTCATGTGATCCACGTACATTGATGCTTGAGTCAATGAGAGACTTTGGTAGTTTGATGTGATTTATTTAATAATAATTGTGGATTAATATTCTACACCCATGTGAGTTAATTTTAAAGATTACTCAAAGAGACAAACTTTGTAATTTTTTTTTTTTAAAGAGAACGATAGACTTTCACCTTTCAATTAATAAAGGGGCCAACCCAAAATAGCATAAAAGAAAAACAATCTTTCTAGAAGAAAGATCAAGTAGACAAATTTTAACATGGACAACCTTTTTTTCTAAATATTTCTTTTTTTTAGTTTGGCTTTCATTTGAAGAATCGTTATGAGATGATTTTTTAAGAACGATCCAATCTTTAAATATAATAAGCGAATAATATAGAAGATTTAAATTATGCCATCTGATAAACTCTGTTTGGGGTGAGGAATCAAGGCCAAATGAATGGAAAAGGCTTTAAAAAATAATTTGTTTAAGAAAAGTAATATAAGTCTTGATAGTAATTTCAAGTGGATAACATATCTTATACATGTTTCATACATTTCAAAAAATATTAAAGACAATAATGATAACAAAACAAGAAAAAAATGTAACCAAATAATTTCTGTCCTAATAGCTATATATCCTGAGTATACTTACGTCGCACCCATGGAGGGGGGGGGGGATTAATGAATTAGGAACAACATTTCATGTGATAGACATCTATTTATATCTGTATCATGAAAATAAAAGTGGATAGTTAGATCTGATTAAATTAGTATAAACATCCACAATATTTTCAAAAAAAATAAAAGGACAAAATGAATTATCTGCATCACTGAATTAAATATTATTTTTCACCTATTCCCGTGCATTTTCAAAGGCAAACAATTGATATAAGAGCACAAATATTTATTTAAAAAATTATAAATTTTATCCAATCTCCAATTGAAAAGTGACACGCATACATAAAATCCACAAAACCTATTGATAAAAACAAAACGGAGAGAATCACCCCCGAAAAACCCAAAAAAAAAAAAAAAAAAAAGTACCCCAAAATATATCCAACCCAACCACCCATCCTAAATAAGGGAAAATTCAGGTTTCACTTTTTATAATTTTTATTACATTGAATAAAAAAAACCCACAAATTATCACATAAGGACTCTTTACAGGTCAACCACCCATTTTAAATAAGAGGTACAGAGAGAGAGAGGAGAACCAGATTTCCCGGGTTTTCTTTGCCATTCCAAAAAATTAAAAAATTAAAAATTTTTTAAAAAAAAAAAACATCTCTAAAGATAAACAAATGAAACAAAAAAAAAAACAGCAAAACAAACCTCTCACATTAACTTATAATATCTCCTCCTCCCCCACATTGCCTCTCCTTTTGTTCCTCAAAAACATGCGCACCACCACCCATTAAAACAACCAACCAATTCAGAGACATTTGAATTTTCAATCACTTTCTCTCTGAATCCAAACCATTGTTGAAGGCTTGGGTGTGCTCCGTTTTCATCCAATTATCAATGGGTCGGATTCAATCCGGCTCCAATAGCTAGTTCTTCGCCTTTGTGTCGCTTCTTTCGATCCAAGAACAACAAGAATTGCAGATGTTTGAAATCCCGACGGGGCGACAGGCCCAGAGCTTGATATTGGATAGCATCAATGGATCATCATCTCCGGTGGTCGACGATAAGATGCTGTCGAGGAGCCATGGCGCGAGGTCCTCCGATCGCCAACTGGAGGGACAGCATATCGGGTGGGCTCTCGGTCGGAATAATCAGGCTCCCAGGTCTCGCCTCAGCAAGGATTGTGGAGGCTCCGGCGGTGGTGGCAAAGATAGACCTGCTTCAGGTAGTGTTTGCTTCATTGGAAAATTAAAATTCAATGCTTTGCACATTATGAAATATAACCCAATATATGTTTGTTTTGGCTTTCCTGGCTAATCTGATTTTCCTTTTTTTCAGATGTGGAGATGATGAAGGAGAGGTTTGCAAAACTGCTTTTGGGTGAGGATATGTCAGGTGGGGGGAAGGGTGTTTCATCAGCTTTGGCTTTGTCAAATGCAATTACCAATCTTGCAGGTAACACTCTTTTATCTCTTTCATCAATTCAATAGTGTTTGGAAATACATTTAGACAATTCTACTTTTGCATAAAGAATCATGTTTAACCCAAACATGTTCCTAAGCGGCCTAGAGGTTGTTTTAGATACTGTTTTGAAACGGGTTTGGTTAGCTTTATTGAGATTATTCTTTTGTAAGAAACATAAACCAAACTCGTTTCCAAACATCCCCAATGATTATTGCTTTTGAATAAAACGGAAAACAACTTTAAGTTTTTTTTATGTAAAAAAAAAAGAAGCGTTTCATGGAGAGTTGTTTGCAAAAGTTTCTTTAAGTGAAACACTCTTTTTCAAAGTTATGAATTCATAGAATCACAGCCTTTTTTACAATTGAAGTTTGTTATTTTTAAAGGCAGAGAATGAATCATAGATACAACTAAAAAAATATTCATGGAATCACAGCCTTTTTACAATGTTTTTTATCTCCTTAACAGTATTGTAGCTTTTGTTGTTCAGAGAATTAGTGGTTAATGAAAGGAAAAAAACAAAAAACAAACAAAAACAAATCTGTAGATGATTTTCAAATTGGCAAAAATTTATAACTACCATTTGAATCTTGATTTCAGCTTCTGTTTTTGGGGAGCAATGGCGGTTGGAACCCATGTCCCCAGAGAGGAAGGCAAGGTGGAGGAAAGAGATCGATTGGCTTCTATCAGTCACTGATCACATTGTCGAATTTGTTCCTTCCCAACAGAAATCAAAGGATGGAACAAACATGGAGGTAATGATTCAATCCTATCAGTGTTTTGATATTAAGACCTGAATTAACTTACATTTTTTTATTTCTATTATATACAGATAATGGTGACTCGCCAACGGACAGACCTTCACATGAACATCCCTGCATTGCGCAAGCTCGATGCAATGCTCATTGTAAGACAAAAAGTCATTTCACCTAACTTTCATAATTCATTTATAATAACTCAATGTGTTCATGTTTTATCCAAAACAGGACTACCTCGACAACTTCAAGGACCAAAATGAGTTCTGGTATGTCTCCAGAGACGCGGATGAATCAGAAAAAGGAGGGACGCCGAGACAAGGAGACAAGTGGTGGCTTCCCACGGCGAAGGTCCCCCCAAATGGCCTCTCAGAGGTTTCAAGGAAATGGTTGCAATTCCAAAAGGAGTCTGTCAACCAAGTGCTTAAGGCTGCTATGGCCATCAATGCCCAGGTTCTATCAGAAATGGATATCCCAGATGCTTATATGGAATCCCTACCCAAGGTAGAGTTAGAAAGAGAGTGATAGATTTTAATGGAAGATTCAAAATTTACTCAACAGATTCATATTTGACATTCAAGTTCCGAAATACAAGAAAGCCAATCTATGTGATTTTTTTATGCTTGAAAGGCATTTCAGTTAAATCACCAATCTCACACACCATTACAACTCATAATACAAAAGGGCACGCTGATACACCCAGTTAGTTTGGCAGTCATTCTTGCAGTCCTAACTGAAATCTCTAATCATGTATATACTCACCTGGGTATATACTCGATTTTTGGGAAAATGTAATAAGATATGCATTCAATTCATTCGAGCATCTTCTTCAATTTTTTGTGAAGGTATGTACTTCGCTAGATAAGTATATACATTCTAATTCAAAATGTGTTGTGATTGCAAAAGTGATTGCAGGAATGACTGCCCCTAAAAAATTTGATACAAAAGTATCTCATCATTTCATTCTATAATTGAGCTTGAGGTATCCAATTGTGTACATGATTGAATTTACAAGGCTCTTATGAACTACTTCTATTTCCAGAATGGAAGGGTAAGCCTTGGTGACTCGCTGTACAAGAGCATAACCGGGGATAACTTCGACCCCGAGCAATTCCTATCAACTCTAGACCTGTCAACCGAACACAAGATTCTGGACTTCAAGAACCGGATAGAGGCTTGTGCCGTCATATGGAAGAGGAAGGCCACTTCCAAGGATGGCAAGTCTTCTTGGGGATCTGCTGTAAGCCTCGAAAAGAGGGAGATGTTTGAAGAAAGATCAGAGACTATTCTAGTCCTCCTCAAGCACAGGTTCCCCGGCATTCCTCAATCAACCCTCGACATCAGTAAAATCCAATACAACAAGGTAAGCAATAAAAATGGTTCGATGTATACATCAATTTTTTCACTACCTAGACGGTTAAGACTTCTCAGTGGATTTTGTTTTTGTTTTTTTCGGGCAGGATGTGGGGCAGTCCATACTAGAAAGCTATTCAAGGATACTCGAGAGTTTGGCATTCACTGTCATGTCGAGGATAGAGGATGTTCTCTACGCAGATTCACTCACCCAGAATCCTTCACTAGCAGAATCAAACAAGCAACCTCCAATGATGGATACCGAGTCGGTTCCAAACCATAAAGAAGAGATTGAGAAGTTAAACTCTATGGAACCTCCAGTATCTATGACGCTTTCAGATTTCATGGGATGGCATTTGGACCAAGACAGTGATCAGAAGAAGGACTCGGGAAACTTGGATGATTACTTGGGCACAGATAATGAGAAGTTCATGAGTAAGCCTCCTAACATAGTGACCAACAAGAAGGTCTCATATATAGAGAAGCTTGAGAACCTGGGTGGGTTGAGAAGCCCAACAGCCCGTCATTGAAAATCAGAATGCAAAAAAAAAGAAACTAATGAAGAGAGAACATGAATTCAAATGTAAATACTTCAGATCCATAAAGAGACAAGCATGATTTTGGTCTTATATGTTGTGTCTTCTGCATTTTGGTTCTACCTTTCCATTTGTAATTTATAGAGGGTCTTTCAAGGCTTTGTAGTAACTGGTATCTTCTGTTGATGTTGGATTCTGACTTTCACATTCATCTCTTAATGATACTATGCACGGACTATCTTAACATGTCAGGGAAGTTGATGCAGCCCAAACCTGATGCAGATTCATTAATGGAGGCGTAGAAGCATCTGATGAACCTCAGAAGTGGAGCCAACTGACCAGAAATCATGGCGGACATTTGATAGGCTGTATTTGTCAGCTATAGCATGCGGATGACTAATACAATAGGCCAGACCTTTTGGATGCCACTCAGAGTTGCAAATTGCTTTTCGGGCCGAGTGCTGACTCATTGACTCCGAAGGGCACAACTAAGTGACAGAGGCATGACGTGTGTTACATCATGCCACATCAATGCCATTATAATTGTGGGGTGTACCTAGGAGCTGAGACTTCTCAAGTGAATCTCTGAAACCCTAGGCTATGGGATTTTTAAGTTTTGTCCATAAATCCAAAAAGGAAGCTTATGACTCATTAGGAGTTCTATGGAGCTTGTATCAAGTCTTCATTATGTAATCCTAGATTAGTTGCAACTTGCAAACTCACTTCCCTTGTCAGCCATAGGAGACTAGGAAATGTAATCCTGGAGAGCTTACATCCATTGTACATAAAATGATTTCCTTCCATGACTACATAAAATGGTGATATGTGCACTAATCAAAGCCATTGTATTATAATTAAAATGAGACGTAATCATCCACACATTGAATCCAACAGGGATTACAATCAACATGGACAATCAAAGTAAATGCAGTTCCAAATGTATAACATACAAGAGATGACATAAAATCACTTTAAGCACTACTTACATGCCAATGACTACACAAGGGGTGGGGACATTTATATCTTGTCACGCGGCCCAAGCTTTGGTGGAAGCTGAGGGCCCTTCTTGATGGGGAGAACATCTCCGGTTGCAGAGGAGCTGACATAGGCGAGGGTTGAGCCACCACCCAGTATCAAGAACTTGAGTAGTAGGCCTCTCTTGGTGAATGGAGCTGCAAATGTCTCAAAGAACTTGCTCTGCATTACGCCCAAAGTTCCCCACCAACACAGAACATGAATATCAGTAAGCATAGAAGCAAATGAAAGCAGAGGATTTCATAGCACAGCATCACATGCATACAAAGGATTCAGATAACCTCTAATGCGAATTATATTAAAAAAAAAAAAAAATTAAACAGCACCTTAGCAAGGCGCAAGGCCGCAAGCTGCTTCCAAAATAATTTGAAAAAACACACATATTATAATCATGCAATAGTAGATATCGGTTTATGGCCTGCATACACAAGGATTGCTTTGTGGGATTAAGTTAGCTTTTGGAAACGCGTTTGAACGCGCTTTTGCTTTTTAAAATAGCGAAAAGCGCAAACATGTTTCCAAATGTCTTCACAAAAGGAAACTTAATTTAAAAAGCTTTTAGTACAAAAAGTATGCTTTAAAAAACACATAAAGTGAGCTTCCCAGGAATCGATTTTATTTAAACTACTTTATTCAAAATCATACTTTTCAAACATGTTTCCAAAGGCAGCCTAAAAAGAAATGGAGAGTTTTTATATTTTTTGAAGTCTCTACATCCAAAATCGAATGTTTTAAACATCATACCATTCAGTGAACCAAAAAAACGATTGGATAAAGGGGTTATAATTTCAACCGTCGTGTTAACCAGGATTGTGACATAATGAATATATTAATTATTGTTATTATAAAAATTTTGCAAAACAAATAAAAACTTTAGAATTTTCTTTTACAATTATATGTCTTATCTTTTAATATTCTTTATAAGTCTATATAACATCGCAATAGCATGTGATGGTATGATTTAATTATGTGAAATTTTATTAAATTCAATATTTTAAGAAACAAGAAATTACAACTTAATGAATAAAACCATAAGAATTATATATTTAAAACGTTTTTTCTTTTTGGGTTTTGTGAAAGTAGAATGAAAGGGTAAGAACAGAAGCCCTAAGGCCCCTTTGATTTTTTATGTTATTTTTTTATATAGTTTAAGAATTATCTTGTTCAAGCAACATGTAGCTCATTCTCAAAACAGTCGGTTGAACCTGGTGGATGGACCGGTTTTTAAAATTTAAGTGGTAATTGTACACTATCAGTTTTTTTTTTTTTTTTTGAGAAAAAAATACACTACCAGGTTTTGAGAGTGACTAGGACCGGAATCCAGGCAGATGTATGATTCAACCAGTTGAACCAGCCGGTTCGGACAAGTTTTAAAATTAATATCAAGATTTGTTTAATGGACGGACAATATGGTTTGTTATAATAAAAAAAAATACTGATACAAGTGTATTTTATGCTAAAATGGTCTCCTTTTCAAATACACAAACTCTATAAGTAATGATTCTTTCCAAAAAAAAGTATTAAAATGTTAGGGGTAACCAATCCTCTATAGTCACTTTTTACAATCTCAACAAATTTCAAAATTTTTATGCACGATATTTATCTAATGAAATACATATTTTCACAACAAAAAATGAAACACATACTCAAATAATTTAATCACTCACCTAACCTACCATATAATCAAACAGAAAAAATCATATACTCATTAAAACTACAGGAATGACTGCGTATATCAATGCCTTTTATGAAGTTACTCATTTACACTTGCATCACTAATTCCTTAATTTGGGTACCCAAAACTACCCCTAAAAGACCCAAAAAAAAAAAAAGTGTCGTTACACACAATCCATTTTCTAGCTCCAATTTTAGTCTCGTATACTTAATTAAAGTCATATATTTACATTAACGAAGTATATACTTCAATTAAAAAAATTACATTTTCTCTAAATATATCCATGCAATTCGAGTATATGCTTCATTTTTCATAAAAGCATTAACTACTGCTTTATAAAAAATCAAAAACATGTATTGACTGAAAAAAAATCACAAAAACTACAGAAACAAAAACAAGAAAAACTAAAAAAAAAAAAAAAATGAGAACCTGAAGGGGGTTGTAAGGGGAGGGCGCATCAGAGCCGTACAAATCCCACTGACCGGTCGTGTTAGGGATGTCGTCCAGGTCGAAGTACACGCTCTTATCCCCGTATTTCGCCACCACAGCTCCTCCTCCACCCGACCTTCGACAACAAAGCCATCCAAACAGCTCTCGGTATAACATTATACAAGAATAACGAATAACACACACACACTCTCTCTCTCTCTCTCTCTCTCTCACCTGACTCTGGGGCTCCGGAGAGAGGAAGGCCTGACGGAGAGGTTGGTCCCCTTCAGAGAGCTCCGGCCGAGTCCCTTGACGGTCGCCGGTTGTACGGTCATAACCGTCGCCATTGACGCCATCGGTTCTTTTGAAACACTCACTGTGAAACTGTGACTGATGGACTTTTTTGTTTTTATTTTGGGTGGATTTTTTTAGATCGGTTGGCTGAGGACGTGCCACGTGGCATACTGGGTTTGGATTGTTGATGGCCATTGATGGGGTGACACGTGGTTGATGACTGGATAAGCCTATCCTTTCTCGTGGTCTTCCATGGAAGTTGGTGTTTTTCTTTTATTTTAAATTAAAAAATTATATAAAAGAGAGGTTGAATATATATAGTTGAGATTATGGTGTGAAGACACAATGAAATAATTAAATAATAATAATAATCGGACCGAAACTCAATCCACATCCAACTTTCAAACAAAGACCATGTCCCATAATTGGAATTGGTTCGCATTGGATTCCTATTTGCTTTAAATAAGAGTTGGGTTCAAAGTTAAACTCCATTCTAAATACTTCAAAGAACTTCAAACTTGATAACAATAGTAACAGAAAATAATCATTTCAAAAAACCCATCGAGGGGGTGATCGGATAGAACAGAAAAATGAAACCATGTTAGTGTGATAAATATTAGGACAAAAATAATTGGTTACCTCAATATTTCATTTCACTTGAAATTGTCTAGATTTGATGGAACCATTAAATTTACCACTCACCTCATCAGGATTGGAAAGAAGTAATCAGATCCCTCAACTCAAATCCAATCCAAATCGGATTCCAATTTGCTCGATTCGGGTTAGGTTCGCCCACTGAAAACCCGCTCAACAGTTGGGTTGGATCAAGCTCAACCCGTCCAATTGCACCTCTAATGCCTGGGGAGACAATGGCAGTGCAAGCACCAATCCAATACCACTTCAACTTAACTCACCAAAAAGAGGTGCTCATTTGACAACCATCAAAAGTATTCAAAAGGTATGCAATAGCACAGAAAAGAAAAGCAAACTAGAAGGCCTATTCATCAAACAAAATTTCCCCATTAAAACCCTCCAGAAAATCAGTCCAGAATAACCGACCAAGAACAGACATTGTTGATGTTGATGGAAAGATTTACTCCACTTTTACTCCGTCCAACTCACCAATTATCTCTTCAAACTGACACAACAAAAGGGACAGAAATAATTCAGGACATAGGGAATTAAAATGAGTTGCTCATGTGTAGCAACAGAAATACACATTTAGTACGAACCTTCAATGTCTGGAGCATGAAATAATCACCGTATCGCTTAATTGGTTTCGTGTCCATGACATGCACAATATCCTTCAATCAAAAATATATACCCAAAAAAATACACTGGATGAGTCCAAGGGCCTTCAGAAAAAGACATACAAGATATAGGCAAATAGTATTGTTTCATCATATGAAAGGGCATTATCCATTGATATGCCCATATATCACTAAGTGGCAACAAGACCATATTAACACTCCATTAAACTTTGGATGAGATCAGAGATGAGTGATTAGTTACAATGTTTTTTTAAAAACAATATGCAACCAATAAATGGCCTGATTATAATAATTGATCCGAAAGGGACTCGCTGTATTACTCTCAAACAAAGCTACTTTATGAAATAAAATGGGGCTTTTTGCATGTATACCATCTAAAAATATATTAATTGTTTTTATATCACTCCAAATAACTTATTTATTTTTATACCATTGAAATATGTAAAAATTATGCATATTTATTATCCTAATTAACTTCCATCCAAATTTCTATTAAAACAGTTAAAGTCATGCATAAATGACCAAATTACTTTTATTTTTTTATTTTACATATTTTACCTTACCAAATATAATATTTGTAAAAATAAAAATATTAATTTTAACATGAAAATGATAAATTTCATCTAAATTCAAACATAAAAATTAAACACACAAACTATTTATTATCTAAGACATAGTATTTAGTAATATTTACTTTTATAGAAATGAAATAAAATTATTTTGAGAATAATTAATCATGTATATTACAAAATGACAAATTTAAAAAAAAAAAAAAACTTAAATCTTGATTGAAACAAAAGGAAAGAAGGGATAAAGTTGAATAGTTCATGGTTGATTTGGAAAGAACAAAAGATTAATTAGGTTATTATGTTTAATTATTTACATTATGACAAATATTTTTTTTTTGTGGGTATTATGACAAATATTATGTTGAGTTTAATTATGTCATTTTTACTTCTTGGTTAAGATCTAACTATGGTTAAGTTTCATTTTGGCTAAAAAGGATAAAAGAGAGGCACATTTTTTTATTAAAAAAAATTCTAATGGTATAAAAATAAATAACAAATTTTTTTATGGTATACACACAAAAAACCCAATAAAATGAGAAAAAACAGAAACAACAGATTTATTATTAAGCTATTAGAGTCCAACAATATGTCAGCCCAACCTGTAATTTTCAATTCAAGATGAACAGAGATGTACCTCATTGATGTAAAAGTCCACATCCGCATTAGAGATTATTTTCCCAGAACTATTAACTGCATGCATCTTATGCTTGTAAGTCATCAAGATGACCCTGAAGGAACACAACAGCAGCAGCATCAAATGAGGGGCAAGTCTACATGGAAAATTAAATCGCATTTTAAATGGTGGAACATCAACCTCAGTGTGGATTCATCAACTTCCATATAAGTTGCGAGCTTCCCAAGAGAAATGGTCGAGTACAGTTTGAGGTAATTGCGAACACCTGATAATAACTGTTGTTGCTTCACTTCATGAAGGAAGAGCTTCAGCTGAAGTCTATAGGCGTCCTGAGCATATAAAGTCCACAGATATATATTGGCTCAGGAAACATTGACAAAGGTAGGAGTGCTTTATTTCACTCCCAGGGGTCTCCCATATCAACATGAACAAAAGACACCAAGCAAAAACAAAGCATCTACCATACTTTAAATAAATAAATATATAAAAACCTACCTGGTTGTAATTTACTATGGGTTCTTCATATATTGGGGCAGATGGTGTAATAAATTTTGGGCAGGCATAAGAGAAGAGCTCATCATAAAGAGCAAAAGCCTCATCATCATACCTCTGCATCCTTGACATCTTCTCACCATATTTCTCTCTCAGTTGAGTGTTGACATTCTCTTCAACAAGTTTGACTTGGGGACACAATGAGAGACAAATAGCCAGTAGTGCATACATCTGTTCATTTTTCTTCAAGATCTGGTCAAACTGTGGAGATTTCTGATGATACTGCTTGGTTTTCAAAATATACAGAAGAACTTTATTGAACTCGCTGATTGCCTCCGTATACCTGTATTGAAGATACTTATCAACCACAGCAAAAATGAATTCAAAATGCAGTCAGAGAAGATAACGAGCATGAAAGACAATATATTACACATCTATAAGAAAACCCGTATAAGGTGCTGGCATAGTGGCATGATGTAACTCAAGTATTCAGAACAAATTTGAGGTAAGTTGATAAACTGGATATAAATTGGGGAGAAACAAAAGGAATAAAGGCAGGAGCTTAAAATTTGAAAAGAAGGGACAGGGAACCACTGGTGGATCGATACTCAAAGAAGCTTCCTAGTGCACTTGAGTATTGGGGGACGTGAGGCCCACTTGAAGGCGGTTCTCACTAGCTCCCCACAGTTGTAAATTTTCAAAATCCCAATCAATTGCCACAATCTTTCACAGGACATATTAACCGTCCATGTTTTTAATATTGATTTGCTACTCTTTCTAAACTCGGCTATACCATCCCAAAAGTAACATATAACTTCTTGAAAAGGATGGGAAATTAATAATTACATTCTTATAGAATGTCCAAACAAACCAGAAACAGGCATAACAATTAAAAAAATGGACCAGTTTGCATTCAACATAGACAAGTGATTATCATTGAAAATTTGACTTTACCTTCGCAACATTAAATTTGCAAATCCATAATGATAGATGGTTGTGATGTAGCTTCCAATTATGATAGTGTAAAGGCCCTGCTGACTGATATCAATGGGGGCTAAACACTTGAGACCAGTTTGATAATCGCCCAGAAGACAATGCACACGGAGCAAACCCACCATGCTGTAATAACCTAACACTTTCAAAACATTGCTTCCACCATTGTAGTCATAGCCATCATTTGCTGTAAACTGTTCCAGACCTTCTTTCTCCCTTTCCAGAATCTGGATGATCTGGGACTTCTCCATAAGGGCTTGCAGGTAGTTGAGCACACCATAAACATTCCATGCCTACCAAAAAGAACACAGAAAAGGAGATACTATGATTAATTTAGACCCTATATGATCGTTGATATGATAGCATATGTAATTATAATGGAAATGCCATTCCACAAGAACCATTGTGCTTTACCGAATACATGCGCCACTGTGCTCCCAACAAATGCATGGATCAACTTTTGTACCCCAGGATGGAATTTTGTGGTACAATGCCTATTGTTTCTTTTTAAGAAAAAAAGAATTGCAGTACTTTGATTCAATTACTGTGAGCATTTGGGAATCTGTGACATTGGTCAAAATGCATGCAAAAATAGCCCATGAAGTGTACTAACATAAATGTGTCATCATCCAATAAAACAACCTTACAGTTTCCATATGGTGAGGATGAAAAAAATAATTAGAAGTAGACAGAAGCTTCAAACCCTCAAGCATTACATATAAAATAATGATATGTACCATATCCCCATTTTGATTCGGTCATGCATCTCAAAAACCAATACATAAAAATAAAATCAGTCCCAACCACATATCATAAGAGATTAGAAACATCAACTGGGCAAAGAAACAAAAACCCCTGCTGTTTTGTTGATGTGCCACAATAAAATCAGTGGTTTTAAATTTCATTGGACTTAGATGTCCCAGTGATCCAACCGTCCATACACTTGCTCGATGGGCTCCCGCGATTGATACGACGTGCGCATTGTGTGGTCAGGAGATGGAGATGGTGGATCACCTCTTTGTGGGGTGCCCCATTGTCCGGTAGGTGTGGAGGTGGTTGAGTTTATGAGGATTACTTTTGATGATGTGGAAGGGATGTGGGAGGCGGGTAGGAGATTGCGGACACCTGGTGATCGGTCTTTGCGAGCTAAGATTCCCAATCCTATATCTCGGCAGTCTTTAGAGGCCAAGCTGCTTATGCCGAAAAAAAATTGGGAGATGGCAATTTGTTTCATTTAGGAATGGGGAAAATTTTGTGGAGGGGCACAGTCAATGAGGGTGTTGGGGGGAGAGGTGATGATCTCGTGATCTCGTTCGGAAGGGGTCGAGAGGGAGGAGTTCATCTTACTGTTTCATGCATAGAGCTCTCTTCTACCATTGTCACATTAAACGCAGGGTCTCTTCACCTCGCGTTCCCTTTGCTTGGAGATCCTTGTGTTATTTATCTTTAATTGTATCTTCTCTTTGGGCTTTGGCCTTTTATTAGTACAAAGGTGATAGCCTACCATTACCATAAAAAAAAAATCCCTACTTAGATCTCCCAACAGTCCAACAGTCCAATTGATAATTCCTTTGTTATTCCTTTGCAAAAAGGAAAATATTAAGGACAAAAAAGTCATTCCTGCAATCAGTTTTGCAGTCCCAATACATTTGTAATTTTTTTGGTAGGCATATATCTGTCTAAAAAATGAAAATATCTCACAAAATATGAATTATATACAAGAATGAATATACTCGATTCGGTTAGGAATTATGATCACAGGCATGATTGCAAGAATATCTGAGTGTCTAGGCGCCCTTTACAAAAACACTCATCTTAAACAAAAATTTCACATATAAAAAAGTTAACTAACCAAAACAAAACAAAAAGACACCTAAACACAAAACCTAACTCAAACAACCATAAACCCAGCAAAAATCCAATTCAACAGATATACCTGATCGTACTGCCTGAGCAGCTGCATCTCCTCCTCACTCTTGTTCTTCAGCTTCGCCCGATACTGGCAATGACTCTGAAACTGGTACACGAACTCATCCACCATGTCCCACAACCACTGATTGGGCAACTGCATGTTCACCACCCCATGAAGCACCACCCCAAACAGACTACAATAGTTGTCCCAAGACTCGGCCCTCTGACGCGGGCCGGGGTTCCCCCTCGCGTAGAGGTGGCGGAACCACATCTCCTTGTAGAGGAGGCAGAAGACGTGGTCGTTATCGACGTAGGGGGCGACGGCCTCCGTCGACGGCCAGGGGGACTCCTTGAACATCCGTTCGGAGAGCCTCTGGAAGGAGCCCTCGTACATCTGGTGGATCTCGTACACGTTCTTCTCGCGGATGTGGCGGTAGAGGTGGACGACGAAGGTCTTCACGGCGTCCGGACGAAGTCCGGATCGTAGAGGGACTGGGAGCCGCCGCCGCCCTGGTTTTGGTAGTCGGAGACGGAGGTCGTCATCGAACGCTCGTCGTAGTCGTAGCTCGCCATGGATGGAGGGATCTTTTTGGGGGAAATTAGGGTTTTTAGAAAGAGAGGAGAAGAGCAGGTTAGGGTTTCTGATCGAAGGAGAGTAGAGAGAGAGAGAGAGAGAGATCGGGTTGTTATGGACTTGGCGGTTACATGGGATGTGTGGGGGTTCGGGCCGGTCCATGGACCCAAGCGGGCTGAATTGGGCCACTACTTCCATCTTCCACTCGTTACACAGTCCATTTTTCTATAATTTGACCTCTGTTACAGTATTATCCATGCATCATAATTTTTTCACATTTATTACAAATAGACTCGTAAAATTCATTGTAATATGTGTTTTATTTTATAAAAATGTATACATCATTTAATAAGGTATACTAATTTTAAAAAATTTAACACATGTCTGGACTGAAATTAAGGATTAAAAATGGATTGTATGTAACATTTTTCATTTATATACTCATGTAATAAAAATGTAAAAAGAAATGATTATATTAATCCTATGAAGCTGCAATTCCACCAAAAAAATATTTAAGGGAGATTACAATAGGGAAGAAAAATAGAAGAGAGGGGGGAGAGAGAGACGAGGAGGGAGGTGATGGTGGTGGGCGAGGAGGGCGAAGGGAGAAAAAGAGCCAAGGGAATTGACATCCTCCTCCACCTGCACCCTATCTGCCTCCTCCACCTGCACCCTATCCACCCCTTCACCCCAGCTCTCTTTCTCCCTCCCTATCTCCCCATTTTTGACATCCTCTGGCTGTTTCTCTCCTCTGCCTCCTGCCACCCTCCTCCACCTTCATCGCTTCCACTCTTTGCCTCTCACTCTGCCCATCTCCCTATAATCCTCTTTTTGATTGGTGGACTTAGTTAATGGATCAGTGGAGATAAATGCACCCTTCTAGAACCGGTGGAAGGTTTGAAAGTGAATTTGAATTAAGCATGACTCATGCAAAAACAAGATCTATACAAGTTGACCACGCATGATTCATGCGTATTTATATTATATTTCCTATGAGTATATTTACGATATACACTGGAGGGCACATGGAAAACAAAAAAATAAATAAACAAATAAGCAAATGCTCTGAAACTTCAGATTTTCCAGGTGCAAATATGGGAATCCAAGAACCAAATTACAAATTGCGTGGAACTCCCCATCATGCTTTAGTACATTTATATACAGTCAATCAATTCAGTCCCCCACATCACAATCACTCCCACAACAGAGCAGACAGATCAGTCTCCCAACGTATCCAGAACACACACACACACACAAGAAATAAAGAACAGAAAAAAAAAAAAAGTGAGTGAGTGCTTGTTCTATACATCTTATCCTTCATCAGTGTTTCTACGCAAATCAGAAAACCTGAATCACGAATCCCCGAGAAAAAAGACAACTCAACCATTATGCCGATCAGAGTTCATATCAATCGTGTAAGCTGGGGCCTCCTCATAATCATCTGGTCGATCATCATCTTCTTCGTCGGATGAGAGCAGTGAAGAACCCATCCAAGCTTTAAAACCCTCACTGACCCGCCTCTCCATCTCTGGCGTCACCACCATCTGTTGAGACTCCAACATCTCGACCCCGAGATTCAGGCGCCCAAAGTTGCCCTCGTCGAGGATGAGGGCGGCTTTCCTCCTCAGGAAGAAGGCGGTCCCACCATAGAGGGTTACAAGCCCCCATGTGGCGATTTCGTAACACCAGAAGAGGGGGATGGAGCAGCTGGTCCCCAGGGTGAGGATGCTCGAGCCGAGGAACAACGCGAAGAGGCCGAATATCACCGCGAATACGATGTTGAGGATCGCCAGGCAGCGGACACCACCTGTAGATGGATGCAGGAGGAGCAAAGGCTACTTACTGCTATTATTATTCTTACTGTTATTGTTATGTTACTGTCATTCTTTCTTATTGTTCATACTGTACTATTATTCTTAATTTACTATTATTGTTATCCTTGATTTCGGTGCAGCTGTAGAAGTTAACCTCATAGCAACTCAATCCAAATAATCTAAATGGATATACAGGCTCTTCTGTGAGTAAATAGAATTAAATAATCCGATTATGGAAGCCACGGGAAAAAGTCTATGCCTTGCCACTAACTGTGAAGAATATTGAGTCCCAAAAATGATTTTATTCTTGCAGAAATAGATATTACATCTAATTTGCAAAATCCATATGGATCATTATCTTCATTCTTTGGCATTTTGACTTCATCAGACATGAACTAGATATGGACATATAACTTATGCTTGCAAAGTTTCCCTGGATTTACGAAATTTATGTTCAGAGAAAATCCCTTGGTCATGACAAAAAATGTTACCCAGTTATTCTTTAATTTATCTAATTGAGGGCATCAACTTCCCCGCCTGATCTACATATTCAATGACAAGTACATTTGCGGAAAAAACCAATATCATAGAAAATCTCCTAGCTAAGGTGACAATCACAGGGAAAACATACCTCTCTTTGAAGCACAGTAATTATTTTCCACAACCTTGAGGAATGCATGCCGCCTTGGGGCAGAATATGCAACAACCATTCCTGCAGATTACTGAAAACCATGAGAAGCCTTGATTGGAAGGAGTGACACAGACAAAAGGCATGATAAAAAACGTGATAGTGACTCATCTTTAATATCTGTCTGTAGGAATAACTTCATATATGGCCCAGAAGCCTCTTTCATATTTAGAAATTAGATGTAGATTATTTTTAACAAAATTTGAGAAGAATGCTTCTAACTTGCATTCTTCTTCATAAATGTTCAAACATTAGCTTTAGTCCATATCCACTTCCGCTGATTATGACTTAAATAAAAAAAAGAATGATGAAACCATGCTAATGGCATCACAACATCAAAAAGAATGTAACAAAACTTAACACACCCGATTCAACAAATCCATATTCTCATCCTTGATTCACATGCTCAATACACCTTATATAACAAGATAACATTACTCAAAATTTTGACATAGTTAAAGTACATTGTTTACAGCCATGTCTAGAAGTGTCCATACACATAGCCGGGCAATCATGAAGTATTGATTGAAGATCTCAATTAATCTTTCAAGCTAAATTTCCGTTGCTTCCAAGATATTTAGAACAATGTGATTTTGTTTCTTAAAGATTGTGCACATTGAAGATGTCAAATAGACTGAAAATAATAATGCTAATCAGCTGAAGTTTAGCATTTCATTAAACAGTACTTCCAACAATTAAAACTCTGGTCCCATTTTCCTAGCTATTCAGGACAGCAACTTTTCCAATCCAGCTGCCACTCGAGGAAATTGTGAACTGGACTACAGTACAGGTTTCTTTCATAGGCATTACCATAGTAACAAATATGGGATTTGGTAATCATTCGGTTGGTTTAGTTCAGTACGGTTCAGATTATTCGGAAAAGGATTAGGTGAAAAATTCGTAAAAATTTGGGGATCTAAAAACAGTCTAATGTATCATCGAATGGCATGTAGTTGAACTCAAGTACATAAAGGGCATGCAGATAACTCAGACAAATGATCAAGCAAGTGATGCGCGTAGGTGTTCTAGCTGGTTCAGACAAATGATCAAACATTTGGTAAGTGGAGGTGTAGAGAATCAACAAACAACATTGAAAGAACCTGCCGTAAGCCACAAATGTTGACAAATCAAGTCATACGGGGGTGCCATGAGAGCAGGCTTATAATATTGTTGAAACAACATATTAAACAAACGGGGGATAAAGGGAAACCAATGAAAAAGGTCCATAAACATCATGTTGAAACAACATATTAAAGAGGGGGAGAGTGAGAAACACATAAAGGAGAGGGACATTCGGAGAGAGGGAGAAGTCATGGAGAAACACATAAAGGAGAGAGAGTATCGGAGAGGGGAGAGTGCGCCGCAAGACATCTTCACAAGTGTCAATTTAGATTTAGGGCTTTCTTTACACTGGTTTTAGGTTCCTAAAATACCCCGATTTTTACCAAATTTATCCGATTTGACCCGTATTTCACGACCTACGCCAAACTGACGAATCTGGCAGATCATCGGCGACTTGTTTGACAGCGCCTTGAGTCGGCATATTTTACCGAATATTCACGACTAAATCGGCGACCTTGTGACTACGGGCATTACGAGCTGCATTAGATTACCCTCTTATGACTATTATGTTTCTGCTCTGCTACCTGATAAATTCATGCATTGCCACCTATAATCCATCATTGCTAATTTGCTATAAATCAATGATTTGCGGTTCTAGTTTAACTACTCTTATATCTATGGATTAATAAAATTTGACATGAAATAAAAATGCAGAGCACATTTGTGAAAAGTAAATAAAATCAATATCTTTTACATGTCAGATTGATCTAACCATTTATGTGGCTCATTGATGTAGATGAGCGTATCATATATCATAGACACTTACAATTGAAAAAAAATGAACAAGAGCTTCAGAGGTAACATACCCATGGAAAAAACAAATGCAGATGTTTGTTTTTTTTGTGGAGATATCAGTAATGAGCAGAGATGTAATTTATGCTTTATGAATACTAACTGATAATTTACCAGCAAGCATAATAAAATAAAAATAAAATTGATAGAATACCAACAACGCAGGTTATGCTTCATAAACATAAGTTATATGAGAAAGTGAAGAGTTCATGTGCATGGAAAAAGACTTCGGCATGCTAGGTAACAATCAGGGAAGATATAACAACTGAATGTGCTAAAGAGATGACTACAGAAGAGTCTAAGAATAAGCGGATATTTACAAGAGATTTTTGAGCAAGACTTGAAGATGAATATGAACATCTACACGCTTGTGGGATTACGAATTTGAACAAAAACGAATGGAAAAATTATACCAAAGACCCTGACATCTCAATGCCGGTAACAACAACAAGGTTCTAATTTGACCAGCATATACCGGGTAACCATTGAGAACCTCATACAGTGCAATCTTTTGCAGCTGAGACTTCTCCTTCAATAGGACCCCACCTATATACACATAATTCACATTTTGATACAATATTTTCAACCTAAATCACCTCCTTAGAGGCCACCTAATCCAACTGAAGATTATGCATACTAGGTGACAGATTCAATAAGAAACACTCAATCATCGACCCAAAATAAACACTGTCTCAAAGAATAAACCCACCCTATTATTGGCTTCATAGCATCCATTAAGTCCCTTTTTTTGCAAACGGTGAAAATTTAGATCCATAGAAACTCAATTGGCTAGGAATTTTTGAGACTGAACATCAAATAGAATTTCTGTTGAGTCCTTATAAACCCATGCTAATTAAATTCATATAAATTAAATTCAGCATTCATGAATTACCACTTCCTTCGAATCCAATGATAAAATGATATCAAAGTAATATAAATTCTCCATCAAAATCAAAACTTTTTGGACCAACTCACCCGCCAAGAGGTACACCACGGACGCCAAGAACACTATCAATGATGGCACGAACACGACGAGCCAATAATACTCCGAGACCTCCTCGTCGGTCAGGTAAAGCGACCCACGGTAGAGATCGGGCTCGTCGTCCACGTTCACCGACAGTGGATGGATCCGTCGGTCACGACAGAACGGCCGCCTCCCGCTCTCCGGCGGGAAGGCTATGGCGAGGCTAAGGTACACGAAGCCCGCGATCGAGAAGGTGACGGCCGCCGCCAAAGCCACGAAGAGGGGCCTCTGGAGGCGGCCCCACACCTTCTCCTCCTCACGGAGGCTCTCGTACTCCCGTTTTGGCATGAACGCCTGACGGAGCGCGTCTCCGATGATCGCCATCGAATTGGGGAAAACGGATTCGATTGAAATTAGGGTTTCTTAATGTGAATCCCAGAAACCCTAACCTTGACTTCTGGGCGGAAGACCATGAAAGCAGAATCCCGAACGAAAGGGTTTTCTTCGAGTGGAGGTGAAGATCAAGCAACCAAAATTCTTTTAGGATTTTTTTATTGTTTTTTCAAATATATACTTTTTTAAAAAAAAATACTTATAATAGCTTATGATTTCTTAAATCACATGTATATTGCTTGGGAACAGTGTGATAGATATATGATTCATTCGATAGATGTGACAGTTTTTTAAATATGTGCGAGTCTGTTAGGTGAGATAAATTTTTTAAAATGACATAGAAGGATATTTTTATCCATTGGCATAGATAAGCCTGGATAAGCAATTCCACCATTTTCTTAGAATAGTTATCAAGCTTTATCCTAGCTTATCCAGACATAACTATCAGGGTTTCATCTATCTATCAAAACAAACAACTTTTTTTAGCTATTCTCATCTATTCTTCATTATTCTTGCTTTATGTTCCACGTCATACGGGGGGATAAGTTATAAACATAATAACTTTTTAAATGCATTCTTCTTAATTCTATTTTTTGTTTTGTTATTTAATAATAACTTATTATGATTAAATAGGGGATAGTCGATTAGGGATTTTCATATATATTATTTAAACAATGGATTTTCACAAATTTTATGGACTTTCACGTATTTTTGTATACTTTCAAACTTTCTCATACTTTCACATGTGCACTTTTACATACTTTTATAAACTTTCACAGACAACTTTCACAGACTTTCACATATAAACTTTCATAGACTTGTCTTTAGATTTTTAAAATAACAAATTCAAACACAAGTTTATCCAACATATCGAATGTGAGAAACACATTTAAAAAATAAGATTTTGAATAAAGTTGTTTAAATAGACTTAATTACTGGAAAAGCATATTTTCTGCGCTTCTTAAAAAGCAAGCCTTTTGTACTAAAAGTTGTATGTAACTTTTTAATTAAACTTGTTTTTTAAAATGCGTTTGGTGACTACTTTTCAGCTTTTTGCTTAATTAAAAGCAAAATCACTTTATTTAAGTGCTACCAAACTCCTCCTAAATCAAATAACATTAGATTTTTGTCTATGACTTATTAATGTCTTAATCAAATAATGTTTAACCTTTTGTCCACGAGTTAATGTTATAATTGAATTAAATCAGGATTTAGAAATCCATGAACATGGGCTTTTTGTTCATAAAAATCCTAAGAGTGCTGATACACACAATCCTTTTTGCAGCCCGTTTTGCAGTCACATACACTATGATAACGTAGTATATACTACACTATCATAGTGCATAGATCCTATCATACTATATAACCCTTTTTTTTCATTTTTTTACCATGAAAAAAAATACACTAATGTATCTCAATGTATACTTCATTTCATATAATAGTATGCACTTCAAAAGGTGAGTGTATGATTAAAAAAAAAAACAGAATAAATTATAATTGGGGTTGTAATGGAGGTTACGTGTATCTTTTTCCAAATCCTAATCGACTAACCATCCCTAATTCACTATAATTAATGCCCGGAAGAGAAAAAAAAAAAATCTTATACTAAACAATGATAAATTGCTTGTTGTTTTTCTCTTTTCTTATTTGCCTTTAATTAAGTGAAAATATATTGAATTTTCTATGACTTTATTATTTCTTAGTTGATATGGGATTATCATGTATATAAAATAATTATTTTTTCTTCTAATGTAATCAAATATAAAGAAATCCAGTTGCTGTTGTTTTTGTTGTGTATATATACTGCATATCTCGGTTGAATTACATCATTTTTTCCCCAATATTTGAAAAAAAAGAAGTTATATTATGAATATAAATATTATATTTTATAAAATAATTATACAAAAAGTAGTATACGGATTTTTTGATGTTCATGAAAATATTTTAAAAAAATTGTTAAATGTATTAGGGGTAGTTGAGTCATTTTAGTATTTTCCTTTCTTGTACTATAAATATTAGGTACAAACCCTAATAACATCTAATAGTTCATTCTCTTCAATTCTCAATTTTAAGATGGTATCAGCGCCTCCACCTCAAAAATCATGGATCCACAAAAGATTTTTTTATCTTTTCCACTCTGATTGAGGGAACTTCAATTGGAGAGGGGGAGGACTTTTGTTTGAGAGATCTCGATGTTCAGCCGTCCATCGCTTTGTTCATGCCTGTCCACGCGTCCTCCTCTGTGCCACCACGTGCCCTCCGTGCGCGTCACATGCATCTCCACGCGGATCTGTGCACCTCCCAACGCCTCTATGCACCACCGCGCGCATTTTTGTGCCTCCGCATTTCTCTGTGCATCATCATGTGCCTCCCAGTGACTCCGCGTGTCGTCGCGCGTCTCCCCGGGCCACCGCGTGTCTTCCATGCATCCTTGGAACCCTCCGCGTTGTCCCTTGCCGTGCGCCCTACCTGTGTGCCCGGCCATGTGTCCTACCACGTCCCACTGCACCCTCTATGCATCTCCACGCGCCTCCCTAGGGCCACTGTGCACCTTCAAGGGTCACCGTGCGTCTTCTCGGACCAACGCGCGCATGCCTAGCCCGTGTCAGGTGCCGTCGTGCCCAAGCACATGTGTGATAGATGCGTAAATGCGTCTGCGAATCCCGAACGCACTTTGTCAGTGCGCGCAACAGAGCTCCACGTGCCAACTCCTGAACACACTTTGCCATCTCGCTTGACAATGCGTGATCTCTGCGTGCCAGCTCCCAGACCAACCGCTTGCTCACGTATGCAATTCCGCAATCAGCGCGACCTGTTGCGCCAGCTCGAGCACGCGCCAGTGCACACCAATGCGCTAGTGCCCCTGTAGATACCCCAATTTTGATCGTCCAAAGAAAAAAAATTACTTCAAACAATATTTTAAACAACCACATGTGGATCAGATAGAAAACATTTTTGATGAATCAGATGGAAAAGACAAGAAAGAAAACACAGCCCAACACTTAGAAAAATTAATGGCCAGAAAGAGGACGGCTACTTCAAAGTAGCCACTCCTCCTTCGACGGCTATGAACAACACCCCCCCCCCCCCCCAATCGCTTCCCAGAGATGGGACATAAAGTTGACATTTTAACCGCCCCTCTCTGACGACTCAATCCTAGTAGCCGCCATAAGCTACCACTTGTCAGAGATGGGATATATGACAGGTAATGATGCAAGACAGTTTGTTCAAACCAGCCATCTAAGCCCAACGATTCAATCCAAGGAGCTGATTTCTGCCTAGACCAAGTTTCAGAATACAAAGATTTGATGGGGGTCAAATCAACCACCCTATTATCCAATTTAATATATTGTCCAGAGATAACTCCCTTGCATTATTTTTTACTATAAATAGAGGGGGTTCAAAACTTTTTAAAAGGCATCACAATCTCAATCAAGCTTCCTTCAAATTCCACTATTACATTTTACTACTTAAAACCCTTGTTAGAGAGAGAGAGCCTTAGTTAAGAGAAAAGGAAACCCATTCCCACTAAGATGTACTCTCCATAAACCCTCTCCAAATCCCTAGTTTGACCTTGTCCCTAGCCAAGCCTAAACCAATTTCCTACCTAGGTTCTGCCCAAATTTTCAAAACCAAGAACCAAGAACGAGACGGCTAACCTAATCAGCCGTCGAACCCAAACGGCTCAAATCAAGTAGTTGGCGCCCATCCCCCCATTCAGCAGCCCCCTTTTTTCAAATTCTAGTCAAGTAAAAAGGATTCCCCATTTTTACCTTTGTGTACGGCCGACCGTGTCTTAGAGAGGAGAACCCACACAATCTACTCTCGCGAGGCGATCAATTGCAAACACTAATTTTTTCTGCTTTTCAAGAAAGCAGGTGGCGATCACACCCAATTCGGGTAATTCTAGGAGGTTGTTGGGCAATTCAGAAGCGACTCTCTCCAGGCGGTGATCTGATCAGACCGTGAGGGGGATTAGAACCAAATTCGAAGAACCCCCAAATTTTTAATACTGACAATCCCCTGTCCCGGATGTCCCTGGATCCTGTCCGAGACACCTCCCCAGCGCGCCCCAACACCACCCTGGACATCCCGGAGCCATCCCCTGTGCACCCTTGCCACCTGCGCGTGCCACCACCCACCAGCACACGCCACCACCGGTTGTTGCCCTTTATCGCCGGCCACCACTGGCCGCCGCCCTCCGGCCACCTCCTCCCAAGCTGCCTCCAGTGCTCCCTGGTCGCCCTTCGGCACCCCCTCCGGTCGCCCCTGGCTGCACTCCACCGCCTCAGGCCACCCTCCGACCAACCTCGACCACCTCTAGCGCTCTTTGCCTCCCTCGGCCGCTCTCCGCCGACCCTCGACTGCCCTCGGCCGCCTCTGGGAGCTCATTTGTCACTCTCTAACCGCCCTCCGCCACCTCCAGCGTTTCTCTAGCCGCTCTCCAGGTGCCCTTATCCGGCTCTAGTGGCTACCTCAGGATTTCAAAACACTAAATCGGACCTTATTTCATATTCGAATGTCCAATTAAGGTGTTCCAGGGGTCCATTTCAATCGACTTTTCTTCCCCGACATCATTGTTTGTTTTTTTAGCCTCATTCCGAAGTTTATCGACAAACTCCTCCTCCTTGCAAACTTGCACACCTCCACACATCTCCCTACAGCACCGACCGCTCTCTTGCACTCTCCATGCAATCCACGACGCCCCTTGCACACCTCCGCACATCTCCCTGCGGCACCAACTGCCCTCTCGCGCTCTCCGTACAATCTCGCGACTCTTCGCGCCATCTGCGCACTGTCCTCTCCTCGCGTCTCCACGAGCTTCTGCATCCTCTCCTTGCATATTCTCTGCAAGCCTCCTCGCCCTCTCCTCCCGCGTTTTCTATGGGCCTCCTCGCGCCTCAGCGAGCCTCCGCACCTCTCTCCTCACGCCCACAAAGAGCCTTTGTGCGTCTCCATCAGCATTTGTAGTGTTTTAAAAAGACTTTGTTACACTTTGCTATCATTGTTTGCAATGTTGTAGAAAGGCTTTGTTACGCTCAACCATCAGCATTTGCAGTATTGTAGAAAGACTCGTTACGCTTCGCCATCAGCGTTTGTAGTGTTGTAAAAAAACTTCAATCATTTTCTTCTTCTTCTGTGTCCGCATCACTGTTAGCATCGCGTGTCACCGTCTGCATCGCATTTCTTCTGCTGCTTGCCTACTTCTTCTTTGTCCGTGCGCCCATCCACACCACTGCCAGCCGCCACCGGCCACTCGTCACTGCCGTCTGCCTCCGTACACGCCTTATTTTGTTGTGTTCTCTATATCCTCTATGTTTGTTATTTTTATCATTTTTTTGTACAAACTCCAAAGGGTTCTATCGTTCAGAGTTTGGGATTAGGTGTTAAATGTATTAGGGGTAGTTTAGTCATTTCAATCTTTCTTTTTCCTGTACTATAAATATTGGATACAACCCCTAAAAATATCTAATGATTCATTCTCTTCAATTCCTAATTCTAACAAAATTAAAAAATAATTAGAAAGGTAAATATGCAAGAAATTTATAAATTTTAATTATATGAAAATAAGTATACATTTTTGGAGATTATATATGCAAATACCCCATTTAATCGGATCAAAAATGGAAACCTATGTTTAAAATAGCGAGTTCTATTTTAATTCTCAGTAACTAAGAACTAATTAAAAGTATTAAAAAATAATATTGAATCAATAATTTTTGAGAACTCACAATATGTTAGTTTATTGAAAGGGTCTTGCTACATGGGCCTCAAAATTTAAGCCCCATTGTAAAGCTTCAATAAATGTCATTATCTGATTGGTTCCTGTTTGATTTTTAAAAAAGTTAAAAAGAGCAAAAATTTTACCACCCTTCCTTTATATTTGAGTTCTTCACTCTAAAAAAACAATCCCTCATTAATAAGGATTATATAAACGTCTCCTAGCCCTCTCTTATTTGAAAAATCTGATGCATCCGCCATTTCAAAAATTTATTTCGGCCGGTCTCACAACCGACGCATTACCATCTTTGGATTTCTCTCATCGCTCTCTATCATATGAGAAGTGGATCGGCTACTTTTTAAGTCCTCTTCCGGCCTCCACCTCCTCCAACCTCTACCGTCACTTTTTTTCAGATACAGCTACAAATACAGAGAATAGTTTAGAGTTTCAGATACATATGAGTATATTAGTTTTTTCATATACATATACAGATTTGGATACAGTCCTATATTAGTTTAGTTTTTCAGATACATATGTATCTACAAAATTTCAGATATAAATACAATCGTCAGAGGTATCTTATGTACATTGTTCATTTTTGTATATGAGAAAAGTGATTTACAAACATGTATATGATTAATAAATATATTTAAATATACATGATAAAAATAATTAAATATTATTCAGATACATATTAATCAAATCATCCGAACAAACATAACATACAACACATTGGGTTGGATAAATTATTCAGATACACATTAATCAAATCATCAGAACAAACATGACATACAACACATTGGGTTGGATAAATTATTCACTAGAATCGTCATAAAAAAATTTACATTAGACAAATGTATATGAGTTAAAAAATGATCATGCAAGATTAGAATATGCCGAATGATTCCACATGCATAATTATACTCATAAACACCAACATAAATAATTATACAAATCGTACATAAACACAAAATGCATATAAAATCCAGATACAACAGACATGTATCTGAATTATTCAGATACACATTATGTGTATTTGGAATCGTCATTAAAAAATTTACATTAGACAAATGTATATGAGTTGAAAAATGATTATGTAAGACTAAAATATGCTGAATGATTCAATATGCCTAATTATACACATAAACAACAACATAAATGATTATGTAAATCATACCTAAACACAAAGTGTTTATAAAATCCAGATACAGCAGACATGTATCTGAATTTATATTAAAAAAAATCTGATCTCACAAATGTGCATAAGGATTAAAAAATGAATGTAAAAAATTAAACATTTTCGACTCAGATCAAAATGTTTTATTTAAATCGAAATAGCCTAACATGAAATGATAATAAATTTGAAATTCAAGAGAAAAAGTTTTTATATCTTCTTCATAATTTCCCTACAAACAAAATGAATGATAGATGAAACAAAAAAAAGAAAAAAAGAAATGACAGATAGAGGAAGCAATTGTCTTTGATGCTGCAGAGTATATATGCATCTCAGATGGTGGAAGTGAAATAACAATAATACAACAAGAGTTGGTCATAGAACGTCTATCATTTGGCATAGCCGTCCCATGTTGGAGTCGGACATTAGATGAACATCTATCTCCATTAGTTGTTTCACCAGTCGTAGAACGTCTATCCTTATGGTTCATGAACCCCATTTTTTTAATCCAATTAAATTGATTGTTTTTTAAAAAAGAAAGAACAAACCAAATCGTAACCATCTCATAAATTAAGGGATCATAGGTATAAAAAACACAAATTACAATGAAAGGTATATTGAGGATTTTAATCTTGTTATCTCATGGGACTTAGAATGGAGTCTATAAATTGGTGTCCAAAAATAATTATTGTTATTGAAAATATAAACTATTTTTTTTGGATGTACCAATTGACGTTTACCACCCCTACCAATTGCACAAGATACAAAATATCGGGAGTATACTGATGAAAAATATTTGTATATGGTGGAATGTTTAAAATGAAAATCTATGTGGTACCATTTCAATTATTGATAACCATGGTTATCCATCCAAAAGACAAATAGTTAAAATGTAATCTGCATTAAAACATCTATTTTAAAATGATAATAGAAGGTTTTTTTGGATTTCAAAGAGTAAATTTAGGAAATATCTATATAATACCTGCATGTTTTTCATAATTATATATTTATTTTAATTCGTAATTTCATTTGTAGATAATATTAATAATGTGAAAAATCTAGCTCTAATACTCAAGCTCATGTTCACCTCCTAAAATTTCGCATTTAATATATTAATTTAACAAAAATAGGACCCCTTATAGTGTTTTAACAAAAAGATAATTAACCCATATATGAGATGAAAAACCGTACATACAATGAAAGATTCATAAATTTTGACACAACTCCACATATTAAATATATGAATTGAAATGTGTTAATCTCTCATCCAACATTGAATGGATCACATCCACTAATTTTTTCATAATGACATAATGGCTATAGTCACATATTACTGTTCTCTCGTATTGAACCATCTTACACGTGCACGTTATAACCCTTTTTATAAGAATGTATCATCAGTTTGTATTTGTTTTTGCTTGAACCCACTTCATTTGATCAATTTTAAGTCATATGATTAATCCAGAAATATATAACAACTCAACAACAAACTGAGGATCCAAATTTCCTTTTCACATGCCTGTGGGACGTAGGATGCCGGCCCGGCCCGGATCTTTACTGGCCGTGGCGTGCCAGAATGACCCAATATATATAAACGGGCCGGCCCGACCCACCTTAGTCCGTCCGATCAATGAAAGCAGAAAGCATTCGGTACACCTCGTCGTATGTTCCCTATTTTAAAAGAAGAGCGAAAAAGAGACAGAGCAAGTTTAGACTTTTTTTTTTGGAAGCTTTTTTTTTATTGTTTGCTTCAATGGCTTCTTCTCTGGCGTTCTCGCCGAAACGCGTCTCTGTAACCCATCCCGTTACGAGGACGGAGGGCCGCGTATCGAGTGGAGGCCTCCGCCGCATCCCCAACGCATCGTTCCGGTGGCGCGGCCCGTTCAGGCGTTTCGGGCGGTGGACCGACCCGAAATCTCTGATCGAGGGGAGGAAGAATCCCATCTCAGGTGTGTTTGTGATTTGAACGCTCTGATCATCTCTGGGTTGTCTTAATTTAATGTTTTCTCTCTGTCTGTCAGTTTTTGTTCGATTTGGGTAAAGTTTGTATTGTAGATTGACTGTGTGAATGTTTCGTTGACAGGTTTTGGAGAAGTGGGTGTCAATGAAGTTCCTCTGTTGTCATGTTCAGAGGTACACAACTACACAGAGATAGTTTTCACATTTGTATGTAGATGACTATCAGACTATAGATAGGCGAATTGAATTTTGTTGTTCTAATTTTGAATGTAAAATGAGAAATCGTGACACTTTTACATGTTTTGCGGAAAAGTTAGTTCATAAAGGGGAGAGTGTGTTGTATAGTCAGTTTGTTGATCATGAATCGAAATAGAGAAGATAAAGAAAAAACCACAAATTATACGAGTCAAGATTTACGATGTTCGATAAAATATTGTTTACATTCATGAAGAGGTAGAGAGTTTTTTTTTTCTTCTTCTTTGGGAGGTTACGGAGACATCCTCTCTTTATAGATGAGAAACCCTTATTCAAAATAATATATACATAATACACCCACATAACACAAAAATTATAGATCTGCCATTGAGTGTACAATCATCCTTTGGGTGTGGCTCTTCTTTGATGTCCAGTCACTAAAATGCAACAAATCAACTCAACATAAGTATATAGACATGGTCCCGCAACCACTTGATGGAAGTTTATGTGACATAGTTAAGTGTTTTTTTTTAATCAAGATTTATTCTTTGATAGTTGATTATTTTACTTGATCATTCGAAAATGGTGTTTATGTTAAGTAATACACTAATAATTGAATTCTTGTTTTCTTTGATGAGATTGGTTATGCTTTGAAAATCTCCTTTATTTTTTGTGAGTTTGAAGTTTGAGACTTGTATGAATGCCTAATATTCAGTAATTGATTTTCACGTGTGGGTTCAGGCTGCCTCAACCAATGTTTAAATCAAATAGAAAACTAGAGCAAACGGATATCGACACTTTTTATTTATATCTTCCGTAGTGGCAATGAAGATCTATTGGGATATTTGAGTAAGTTAATGATTACTAATATATCAGAGAAACATATTAGCCATGCTTTTGGGGATACATTATTTGTTTATTTCTTAGGTATAATTTTTCTATTCCAGTAGTTCTTTAATGACTATAATGTGATGGATTTTAAGGTTTTGGAAAGGCTAAAAGAAAATCAGGAAAACAGAACTGGCAAGCAAAAATACTTGGCCATGTACTCTAGTGTCTTTGGTGGAATTACTACCGATCCCGGTGTGATGGTGATCCCCATGGATGATCACATGGTCCATAGGGGGCATGGTGTTTTTGATACAGCAGCTATAATGGATGGGTAAGATTTCAGGCATCTGAATTACCTCACATATGATTAAAGAAATGTAAATAAGGGTTGCTAGTGGTCCAAGATTGTTTAAGATTACTCTCAAGCACTGTTCTCTGTTTCATTTAAAAACAGTTGTATTCTTGTTATGTCGGTTTTTTCCAATTAAGGAGGTCTAATGCTTTTTTTTTTTTTGCCTCAATAACATCATCAGGCTTTTTAACACATCACATCCATCCAAACAAAATCCTCCTTCTGTGTGTATATGCCTCTGTTATGGATTTTTTTTCTTCTGTAATTAAATTTTTTTACTGGTTGTCAAACTCTAATATTGTTCTTCTATAATCCAAATATAGATTCAACATGAAGATACCTCTTTTTAACCCAATAAATGTTAGAAAACAACTGGTTCAGCAAACACAAAATCATTTGAAAAGGAAAGGCACAACCCGTCTCATTTTAATCAATAAGTGCAATACACTCTTTTCCAACTCAAATTGCTTATTTAAGTTTTTTTTTTTTTTTTCCAGTCATCTCTATGAGCTTGACCAACATCTAGACCGCTTCCTAAAATCTGCATCAATGGCAAAAATTGGCCTCCCTTTTGAACGTTCGAGGATTCGAAGGATCCTCATACAAACAGTAAGTGCATCAAACTGCAAGCAAGGTTCACTTCGGTACTGGCTCTCTGCAGGACCTGGTGACTTCCTTTTATCGCCATCTGGATGTACAAAACCCGCTCTCTACGCCATTGTAATCCAAACTCTGTCTCCGGCTGATCGCAGAGGTGTCAAAGTGACTACTTCAACAATTCCAATAAAACCACAGCAATTCGCAGTCATGAAGAGTGTGAACTACCTACCAAATGTGCTTTCCAAGATGGAAGCCGAAGAAAGTGGAGGATTTGCAGCGATTTGGTTGGACGAGGAAGGTTATATCGCTGAGGGCCCTAACATGAATGTTGCATTTGTGACAGAGAACAATGATCTTGTGATGCCACAATTCGACAAAATACTAAGTGGGTGCACAGCGAGGAGAGCATTGGTTCTTGCAGAGAGGCTCGTGAAAGACGGAACTCTTGCTGGAATTAAAGCAAAAGATATAACGGTGGAGGAAGGAAAGGCGGCCCGTGAGATGATGCTCATTGGGAGTGGGATTATTGTACTCTCAGTCTTGCAGTGGGACGAGCATGTCATTGGGAATGGTAATATTTCTGTTTATTTTCTTATCCTTGCCTTTTCTATTGTTGTCATTTATTATCCCTAAACATTTTCGTTGAGTATGCTCCTCGTATATGGTTTATATAACAAGGATGCATACAAACATCATATTCAAGTTTGCATGCATACACATGCATGCACATTTGTTTATATATGCATGTGATGCTTTCCATAAGCGTAAAGGTAAAATCATATATCAAAGACACATTTCCATCAATCATATATAGTGTAGTGTAGGTTCAGGCATGGATCTTATATATATGAGTGTTGTTACACACAATTTTTTTTTCCAGTCTCATATGTGTCCCATATGCGTTGATAGAAAATCACCAAAATATCTACTTACATTAACGAGGTATATACATCGATAGAAATTTTTCACATTTTCTATAAATGCATCTATGCAATTCATTGGAGCATAGCATATGATTCATTTTTTATTATATAAAAGCATGGAACTCATTAGATGATGTATACTATTTTTGAAAAATTCAAAACATGTTTAAACTGGAATTGGTGTTGGAAAATGGACTGTATGTAACATTATCCTATATATAATATTGTGTAGGTTTAGGCATGGCAACATAGACAATGTGCTCTGCTTTTTTATTACAAAGGGGATACAATTTTCTCTTCTCATTAGTTTTTTCATGGTGGTCATAGTTGGCATCACGCCTCTATTAAGGGGGAATTTCTTATGCTGCTCAACCAACCCACATCAACTATTTGACATAAGTTCAAGAAGATGCGAAAATCAGGTCAACCACCGATTATAAAACTTACTTTAATTGGATAGATCCTTTTTTCAGTTTTTACTCATTCTAGAATAGCTCCCTAGTTAGTCCAGATGTTAAACCACCTCTTGGCAGATTGATAGAGGCACCCCCTTTTTCACTGAGGGGTCTTGAGTTGAGGTCTTACTCTCGATGATAGGAGAAGATTTAACCAGAAAAAAAAAAAAATTTAGTTCGGGACTGGATCATGTGGGTTACACATCTTTATTTTTTAAAAAAGGTGAAGCATATATCTGGGCTTTATTGGGGGTATATAGGAATTAATCTACTTTTAGTGTGGATTGAACTATTTGCCTGCCTCATGACAAGCTAACCTGAAGTGCATTTGTAATCCTGTTCTGTAGACACGGTAAAGGGGGCAGTTATTACCATATTAAATTATTTTTTTGTGTATTGGGAATAACCAATCCCACCCCTACACATCCTAACCCACCCCCCAACACCTCACCTACTCCCTCTCAACGACCCTCTCGACCATCCCCACCACCACAATGCGACCCTGGCCTCTTCTGCCGCACCACCATCTCCTCCTCCGGACCACTTCTTTGGTAGTCACGACCATTACAATGTTTTATGTCCACACCAACCCAATCATGCCTGTCGTGGAGAGGTGGAAGCTGGCGATGCGGGAGTCGAGCCCATGCACGGAGACACACTCGATTGAGGAGAGCTCATAGGGAAGAGGGAGGAGATCGAAGGCCTTGATGAGGCAGCGATGCGGGAGTCGAGCCCATGCACGGAGACACACTCGATTGAGGAGAGCTCATAGGGAAGAGGGAGGAGGTCAAAGGCCTTGATGAGGCAGTCCATGACGATGGACTCCATGCATTGAAGGAGGCGGCCGAGAAAGTGGAGGGCGTCAGCGGGGTTATGGAGGGGGATGGGTAGGTGGTGGTGATGGTAGTGGTGGTGGGTCGTCAGTTGTTGGGGTGGTTCTTGTGTTCTCGGTGGAGGAAGAGTGGCAGGGGGAGATCCGGTGGCATTTGGATTTGTAAAGGAGGAAGAGGTGGTAGGAGGAGGAGCTTGGTGGAGGGGATGGATGAAATAAGTGAGAGAGAGAGATGAAGAAGAAGGAGAAGAGGGAAATCAGTGGATGAGGGGGAGGAGGAAGGAGAAGAAGAGAGAGGAGGAAGAAGGGGTGGGTTGAAAAGGAATAAATCAAAGTTTTTATGTAGGAGTGGGTTAGAAATATATAACAAAAACAGCTGGGTGGGTTAGCAAAAGGGGTTGGATGAATAATTTATGGGGTGGATTTAACATCCCTCCCCCCCCCCCCCAACTGTAAATAGCCATTTTATGCCATAATAAACAAGATCCTAGTTTAACCATGCCTGAATTTAAAATTGTTGTGCTGATTATATTTTATGTTTGATGAGGTTTTACAACCAATTAAAATCATACATTACATTTTAGCTAGATTGCGTTGGTTTGGATATTCCTTGTACTCTAAGTACTTCATTTGATTTTTCGGTAGTCTTAGATACTTGTGACATTTCAGTGACTACAATTTAAGACTTTTAAATTTGATAAATAAAAGGCTGTTATTATGATGCACATTTTTGCTGATACACATTCTTTAATCAGTAACCTTGAATTCATATTATTCATTAACAAATACTAATCCTTCTTATATATTTATGGGGATTTTTTTTTGAATTTTTTTTTTATAATGGTGGTTATCAAGTCACCTTCATATCTAACCAAGATGACTATTCAGTTCGTGTGATGTGCATTCAAATTGCAATAAATGTGTAAGTTTTGACATGAAACTTTGGTATCATGATTTAACTATAAACTCATGTTACCAATCCTAAATTGTTGCAAATGTTCAAATGCCTGTGAAATCTGATGCATTGCAGCATCTGCATGTGTTTTTACAGGTAAAGAAGGTCCTGTGGCTCAAGCTCTGCTGCATCTCCTCTTGGAAGACATAAGATCCGGCCCAAGTGCGGTCCGAGTACCAGTTCCTTGCTGAAGCTTTTTTAAAGATCTTTCATGAGGTCGACAGGTATCCATGTAAATAAATGCATTGAACTTAAATCATGTTGGATTTGTTGTTCAATCTCTCTTGATTACTGCATCTTAATGAAATATGGAAATTAGTAAAGCATGGCAGATGCATTGGAAATCACTTGTTATCTTGAAAGGCTGATGTGGAGAATTTATGATATGATTATGGGTATAATCATAACCAGTAGTCACTCATGGAGACCGTTTGCTTAGTTAATTTTGATGAACTTCATATTCTTCGTTACTTAAAAAGCCTAATCCTAATTATTGTTGCTGTTTCGTGGATGTTGCATATATATTTCTCATATTAATGATCAGAATACATCTGAAATTAGGTTCATTATTTCTGTATTTTCACCTTATTTATTTACCAGAATGAAACTGTGGTTGAATATTTTCCAGACAAGAACTTTGTACTGTAATCATAACATTGTCATAGAAGAGTTACCCTGTTGTGCTTGTGGCATCTCAAAATCAATAGTCCCTCCTGTGCGAGAGGATTAGAGTATACATTTGCCTTGAAATCTTGGTGAAACTGATTCATTTCATGGAGCATGGTAAAATTTCAGTCCATGCCAACTAACCACGGTATGTTTAACAATTGTTTTCACATTTATTAATAAAAATTTGATCCTATATTAATACTGCTTATATATGTGTTTGGAATTGGAATAGCAATGCCAAGTTACTGTCAGTTTTGTGAAATCTCAACCAACTCAATTCCATGTTTACTGGTCTAACCAAACTTTTATGAGATTCTCAAAATACCAATTCCAAGTACCAGTTTTGCATAAAAATATAGTCCCAATTCCAGTCAAATCCTTGTATCCAATACGCCTACCTTGTTAGAATTCTTATTCTTGTTCATGGAATATATTCTTCAAAAAGGGTTAATGTACACGCATACAAAAACATCATCATCGATTGACTGAGAAACCCAAAGAAAATGTTTTTCTGCTATTTAAAAGAGTATTAGTTTCCAACACTCATACATGAACAAACCCAATGAAAATTTTTGATTTATTGAAGAGATGATGTGATCCTTCCAACTTTCCTCTTTTATATATATATATATATAAAATATATATTTATATTTTATAAATCATGCAGAGAATTTTGACTTTGTTGTTGCTGTTTATCAGTGCAGCCAATCTTGTCATCCAAACAAATAGACAAATCATGTCAAGTTGCTTGTCATGATGATTTGACTTCCATGGTATGTCTAATGGTATAAGCTTTGATAATGCAGCATTATTTATAATAGAAGGATATGATTTACGTTAAGATCCTGCAAAACAAAATTTAAATCACAAGAAACAAAATTTAAAAGAGATAATTTTATTGATTTATAAACGTTGTCTTATATGCTATAAATATAAAAAGTTGCTATCTAAGACATACTATAACTAATAATTGAAATATATTATGTCACTAAATCCAATACCCTCGTAATGAAATAATTGAAACTTCAAAAAATAATAAAATCATAATGAGAATCTTAAAAATCCTATTAAGATCTTAAAAATCTTAAATTCATATTTCACTTATATAAATGTGATTATTATAATATTAAATAGAGCTATTTGTTAAAAATATTAATGAAATTATATATGAGATATGAAGACATATTTAGAATTTATTATTTTCCAATGAATCCTCTCCAAATCGCCAAGGTATGTTTGAAATTGTTTATTTGCTCTGTCTATGTGATTAAAAAAAAATAAAAAAATTCATGATATAAAAATATATATTTAATGATTGATCTCTCTCTTCTTCGTCTTTGGGTTTTAATCCCCAGATTTAAAGAATAATTCATGAACAGGTCCCTCACAGGGATTAAAAAATAAATTAAATAATTTATGGATAGGTCCCTCTCAGATACTAAAAAAGAACTATCATTTAAATCTAGAGATTAAAACCTAAATACGAAGAAGAGAATGATCTATATTGTACTGTTCACACACATTCCAAAACATTACATATTTTGTGCCTTGGCGTATAATTTCAAACATAATTATCATTTAAACAACTATATATTCTTATTCATCACCAATTTTATCTCATTTTATCATCTATGACAAAAATACGGATCTATACATTTTCAATCATAATAATAATAAAGAAATTCAACAATTTTTTAGTACTGTACTTATTGTTGTTTATCATGAATTGGTCATGCATGACTTATAGAAGTCCCACATCACTGGTAAAATCTTATAAATCAAGCGCTTGTAATTTTGTGTCATTTGTTGAGTTTTTATTTTTTTGAAATTTTTATATTTTGTTAAGTAACATCACAATCGTAAGTTTGTTATCAATCATTTAGTTATGAGTAAATTTTTTCATTTAATTATATATAAATATAAATATAAAAAAAAATTGTCTAGTGAAAATGGCCTTCTCAGATATTTCTATAATCCTTGAAGTTTTTTTTTTTAGTATATACTATTTGACAAAATAATTTTTTTTTGAAAATAAAATATATATTTATTAAATTGAATGTTTATATTTTTACATTATTTTAAATAAAACACAATAATATATATATTTTATTAGATAATTTGCGTTCCACAATGACCATATATTCACTTTAAATTTGATTATAAAATGCAGTATGGTCTCTCAGAGCCATTAAAAAGGAAATAATTTAAAAAATAATACTGATTAACAAAACAGCAATTTATAATGATGACACCATGATTTTGAATATCTGTAACAATAGTATTTCAAATCTAATATTTACATATTCTATAAGTGGACCACATTGAATAAAAATAATATTTTAAAACAAATTTTTTTATATTTTTTCCCTAAAAATCTCAATCCTAAAAATCTTCCATAATTTTCTCTTTACTAAACTGAATATGTTAATTTTTTTGTTCAATAATTAAAATTTAATTAGTAACATTTTTTTTTTTTTTTTATAAAATGAATGGCTATGATGATTAAGTAACGTAGACGTGCATGTTAAACATGTTTCATATTGGACACGTGGCCGATTTTGATTGATTGATTTTTTAAAACTTTCTCTAAGAAAAAATAAAAAATAAAAATAAAAACAAAAATATCAATCACTCTTGAAAGGTCGAAAGAGTGTTTTGAGTTTCGAAAATCGCTTCCGATTATCGTAAATTTTTTTGGGGCCGGATCTGACCGGAACCGCCGCCTCCGCCGTCCGTGCCACTGCTCGATCGGTCCAGTCCGAGATGGCGAGCTCCCTTGTCGATCGGGCGACGAGCAACATGTTGATCGGTCCGGATTGGGCGATGAACCTCGAGATCTGCGACATCCTCAACCGCGATCCAGGGTTAGGGTTCCCCCCCCATTCAATCGAAGGAATTTTTGAATTTTTTTAGGGTTCGTCATTCTTGAATTCTTTTGGTGGTTGATTTGTTTGTATGATTGGATTTTGTGTTGATGATTGATTGAGCTTAGAATTATGTAGATTGATTCAATTTTCGGGTGTGTGAAGCTAGGTAGGGTTTTAGTTGAACTGTTGGATTGAGTGGTTGTGGTTGGGAAAAAAAGATGATCTTTTGAGAGAGAACAAAATTGGTTGAAAAAGGTGAATTTGGATGACCTACCAAAAAAAAAAGAAAGAGAATTGGCGAATGTTTGATGAGTTGTGCTCCGATCCGAGGTTTTATGTATTGGGCACACACTTTTGTCAATGCCGGGGTTATCATGTTTTCTTGGTAACGAATCTTAAACCCGATATGTTTTTTTTTTTTTTTTTGAAAAAACGGTAGGCATTCATCTTCTATTCAAATAGGGATAAGTGCCCAAATGGGAATACAAAGTTTTAAAGCCGAAAAAAGGCATGGTCCAGTCAGAGAGAATCCAACTGAAGTGCCCCGACCCTCTACCGGATCACTCCTGAATTACTAACTCCCTCCCCTGCAAATGAACAGACGTCGCCCCTGCACAGAACCTTCCCCAATCTCGAATGAATCTGATGGTCGATTCCCACACGTTCTCCGCATACGGAGATTCGCCTCGAAATATTAAACCCGATATGTTGAACATCAGAATGACTTGTTTTGGCGCAGTTGCTGGGATGGGTGATTTTTCTGAGATCATTCACTCTATTGACTGCTCACTTGTTTTCCATATAAAGTTTCACTTCTAAATAATGTATTCATACCCATAATTGTAATTTTTTATATGAATTAAGACTTGCAATTTTAAGAACGGAAAATGATGCGGGCTCTTTTGTTTTCTCTACATGCCTGGAAAGAATCATTACATTGAACTGCTTCTTTGTAACCCATAATTGTCATTTGTTGCAATTTTAAGATCGAAAAATGAAAGATTTAAATGTTAAAAAAAATTTATGGCAAGAAAATAATATCATATTGTTATTTGATGTGGCTTGATGTTTGCAATTTGCAATATCTAACATTAATATGTTATCCAAATTTTTTTTTCCTGCTTGATAACATTGTTAGAGGATGGGTGTGTTCTCCAGAAATAACATACATTTTTACAATTCTTTTCAGGAAGTTATAATAACCCGATCTCTACTTCTCCTGTTGTGTGACAGTATTCTTGTATCCTGTATTCTGTATTATGCACGCTAGAGAGACTTCTGTAAAATTTTTTTTTGGATGATATACCTTGTTTGTTTTAATCTCTTGTTATCTTTGGATGAGCAGGCAAGCAAAGGATGTTGTAAAAATACTCAAAAGGCGCATTGGAAATAAAAATCCGAAGGTTCAGCTTCTTGCACTAACGGTAAGCATTTCGACATCTCGATTCTCTTCTTGATTTTTGGACAATGTTGGATTTTAACAATGGCAAGTCGATGGAAAATAATTGAGTATTTCGATAGGTCATCTGTCTTTTTTCTTAGTAAAGAAATTATTCATGTTTATTCTTATTCAAGCACATTAATAGGATGAGAACTGTCCATATTCCAGTTGTTGGAGACAATGATAAAGAATTGTGGGGACATGGTTCACATACACGTTGCCGAGAGAGATGTCCTACATGAGATGGTTAAGATAGTTAAAAAGAAGGTTGGTTCTTTTTCCCCCATGGTATTGAGTTATATATCATTATTTAATGTTACTTTGTGAAGGGTCTTCATGTCATTGTTTTCCTCATGCTTGCAGCCTGATTTTCATGTCAAGGAGAAAATACTGGTTCTAATAGATACCTGGCAAGAAGCATTTGGTGGCCCAAGCGCAAGATATCCACAATTCTATGCAGCATACCAAGAATTGCTGGTATGGTTTTGAACTTCATGGGGCAAAGTCCTCCATTATAATGGTATCATGTGAACATGATAAGGGTTAGTAAGACCACTGGTTCATTAACTTAACTATATAAGGGCCTATCTTCTGTAAGCTAGTATCCTTGAATAATGTTTGGTAAATGGTTGAATGGATCCAGTTTTCTATGATTATTTTGGAAATTAAAATGAAAGAACTTCTTTTGTCTAAAAAAAAAAGAAAAAAGAAAAAGAAAGAAAAAAAGAAGAAGAAGAAAAAAATGAGGTTTACGAATGCCTTCAATCTTAAATAATTTCACAATTGTACACAATTGATTTGGAAAGCAAAATTTCAATTCTTTTGTTGAAGGTTGTTTCCTTTTTCCGTATTTCCTATTGTTCAGACAACCTTTTTTTTTTTAACATTATCTTAATTTCTTTTCTGTTCAGCGTGCTGGAGCAGTGTTTCCTCAGAATCCTGAAAGGGCTGCACCCATATTTACTCCTCCACAAACACATCCTCTGTCATCATATCCTTCATCTCTAAGAAGTCCTGATTATCGACAAGAAGCACCGGAGTCTTCTGGGGCCTCTGATTTTCCAGCTTTGAGGTACATTGGCACTTTGGCAGGCTTCTTCTTAAATATTTACTAATTTTTCTTAAAGCAAAGGATAAATTTCTGATAATTATTTTTTTCCATCTTATCTACCTCTCAGATGTATCTGGTTCTTATGAATGCACTTTATAGAAAGAAACAAACAAACATCATTCTTTTTCTGCCATGCCATTGATAAAAATCTCAAAAATCACTAACCTTCTAAGTTGATATATATATATATATATATAGCCAGTACATTTTTCTTCTTATCAGAGTGTTAATCGTGTGATATTTTTATTTCGTGTACTATATATCCTGTGGCTGCTGCTAAATTATTGTTAGAACTTCAGATCCCTTATGCTGTCTGTATCTCTATCTGCTCAGCCTTACAGAAATTCAGAATGCCCGGGGAATCATGGATGTTCTTGCAGAGATGCTAAATGCTTTGGATCCAGGGAACAGAGAGGTGACACACTCTATGAAGCATAAAATTTGGGAATCCAAATCATTCCTTTCATTTCACAAATTATTTGTTGTGCATTTTAAATTCCACCTTGAAATGCAAGTAGGCAACATATATTGAACTTACAATGTTTCCAAGAAGAAACAGCTTCCTGCCATTATCTAGGTATTGATACTTTCAGTTAGAAAATATCGTTCAACTTTTTACACTGTAAAACACTCAGTCCATGGGATCCCCAGTTATGATCAAATATTTTATTTATGGCAATTTACAGTGTAAGCTTTTTAGGCACTGATCAACCTGAAATAGGTATTGATACTTTCAGTTAGAAAATATCATTCAACTTTTTACATTGTAAAACACTCAGTCCGTGGGATCCCCAGTTATGAGCAAATATTTTATGGCAATTTACAGTGTAAGCTTTATAGGCACTGATCAACCTGAAATATGTTGATATGTTTGATAGAAATATCCTTGAACTTCTTACACCGTAAAACAGTCATTCCATGGGATCTCCATTTTTGGTTAATTTTATGGCAAATTACAGTGTAGTTTTTTCTAGGCACTGATCAAACTGAAATAGTGAAATGTGTTGAAACTTGAAAGTATACTATTAATTTTGTTTAACATATGGTTTGTATGTTAGCCTCAATATGTTTTCACTGCATTTCATGTTATGTTAGCCGCAATTTTGTTTAACATGTGGTCAATCTTTACTGACTCAATTTGACTCAATTTCTTTATCACAGGGACTAAGACAGGAGGTTATTGTTGACCTTGTTGATCAATGCCGTACATACAAGCAGAGAGTGGTTCAGCTTGTAAACACTACTTCGTAAGTACAGTTTCTGCATATTATCTTTGGTAACACTGACACCTTAACAGTGCATATGGAAAGTGGTTGATTACAACAAACTCTCTCAAAAAAAAATAAAAAAATGAGCTGTTCAATTTTCTGTTCTCGATTTTCTCTCATCTTGCATGGTGCCAATACCTGTTAAGAATTGTTTTTGAGAAATTCTTGGATCATTTAGGGTAACTGCATGGTTGAATTAGCAAGTGGGTAAGCTTCCTTCTAGTTTGCTGTCTGTAGAATGGTTTTCATGCTAATAATCTTCTACTTATAGGGATGAAGAGTTGCTCAGTCAAGGACTTGCCCTAAATGATGATTTGCAGCGTGTACTAGCTAAACATGATGCAATTGCTGCTGGGATCGCTGTTCGAGTAGTAGTAGAAAAGAAACCACAGCCACCGCAGGCCCTTGTTGACATTGGCAATGCAGAAAATACCAAGCAAGCAGCCCGAAGGTACCATATGTTTGTATTAAAAAACATGGATGTTATTTTTAACTGTTAACAATCACTTCTTTTAATGTTCTTAAAGTTCATTGGTATACACTTCTTGTCGAAGCCAAATGTTGAATTTAGGTCTCCATCAGTGGGACCCTTTTAGCCTTCAATATCTCCTTGTTATGATAACAGAAAAGGAAACAACAAATTGCAAGTGGTTTCTGTGTGCAGGTCCACTGCAAGTACGAGTGAACAACCACCTCTTCTTGAGCAACTATCACTTCCTGCTCCTCCGTCGGCAAAAATTACTTTGACTCCACCATCAAAGGTTGATCCCCATATAGACCTCCTCAGTGGTGATAATTACAATTCACCTACAGCTGAGAACACATGGGCTCTTGTTCCTGTCAGCCAACCAGTCACGACTCCCACATCTGACAACAACATCCTGGCTCTGGTGGACATGTTCCCAACCCAGAGTACCCAGAATAATAACCCTGCCAATTCTTTTGATTCTCAAGCACTTCATCCAGCGCCACAGATGTATCCACCTCCTATTCAGTCCCAACAGCTTCCTCAGTCACCCACATTCTATTCTAATGGAGGCACTCCAAACCAGGGAACCCCTCGATATGAACAGTCGTCACCATTTGCCCAACGTCCTCAGTTAAACCAAACCAGTCCCTCATGGAATGGTCAGGTTGCACAAAGCTTCAACCCTCAACAACAGGCGGTTGCTTATGGTAAGATGCAATTTCCATATCGAATAATTCTACCCGGTCTTTTTCGGTTCATTTTACACTGTTGCACACACTCCCTAGTGTTGGTACTTCCTATTCAATTGCGCATTTGGAACAAACAATCAGGAGTATTCCCAACCCTTGTTACCAAAAACTTGAAATGATTGATTCATTCACGCACTAAATGTGCATTTTTCAATAAAAGTTTAATTCCCATATACATTATGCTCATCAACAATAAATGTCATATTCAATAATTCAAATGTTATAACTGTGGTTTGAAAGTCCTTGTATTGTTTCAGTGTCTGACCATCATCAAGAATCATGAATTTGGTTTAACATTGCTGATTTTGCATGTCATAACTAATATTTCTATTTTCATAATTTTTTTTTAATTTTCCCAAACTTTTCTCAAACCTGACACAATTATACCTAATGTGAATATTTTATCCTTGCTGAATGTGATATTGTCCCTTTCCCTTGAATAGGTACAAACTCTCAGGAGGGCGGGGCGCTCCCTCCGCCACCATGGGAAGCTCAACCGACAGCGCCTAGCCTACCAGCTGGCCCAAGTGCTGAACCAACACAGAGTGGCCAAATGGTAGGTATGTATACGCAGCCCATGCAGGGTGGGCAAATGGTCCCGAATACATATCCCCAACCCTTCCAGGGTGGACAAATGGTCCCAAATATGTATCCCCAACCATTCCAGGGTGGTCAGGTGAACATGTATCCCCAGCAACCGATGCATGGTGGCGGGATGATGAACATGTATCCCCAGCAGATGCAGGGTGGACAGATGATGATGATGGGTGGGTATTCCCAAGCGATGTATGGGGGACAGTTTGGAGGATACCCCTACAATCAGCAGCTACAGCAGGCCCAATTCATCGACCAGAGATCTGGATACGCGTACGCAGGTCAGAGTGATATATCGCAGAGGATGTCTGGTCTGTCTGTGACTTCTTATGCGACGACACAGCCTATGAGGCCATCAAAACCTGAAGATAAGCTGTTTGGAGATCTTGTCAACATGGCCAAGACGAAGTCCAGTAAACCTGGTCCGAGTTAGCTGTCTGTAAAGTGATTGCTCATTCTTTTTCTTTCTTTTTTTAATTCTCATGTTTTCCTTTTTTTATTATGGGATTTTGGTATGTATGTTTGTGCATTTCTGTTGATTTAGGTCTTGTATATTCCACCTTTGGTATATATAGGAAAACAGAGAGGGAGAGGTCAATTTATTCTGAATTTGAGCTGATTGGATGTTTAACTTATTAGCTGCTGGAAGGAGTTTTGTTTTTTCTTTTCGTGTCCTTTGTTTGTGTGACGGTTTTTCTTTCCTTTATCCTTGTTTCTTTGTTTGTGTGACGGTTTCTTTCCTTTATCCTTGTTAATCCCTCCCCCCCCCCCCCCCCCCTTCCTGGTTTAACTGGCTTTGAACTACCACTTTCGCAAAAAAAAAAAAAAAAAAAAAATTAGCTGGTGATATGCCTCACTTTATGGAATAAGAAATGACTAAAAGCAGTGAAACTTTGAAGTATGTCCACTCCCTTTGCTTAAATGTGATTTGTAAGTTATATCCTATGGAAGGCTGAATCAAATTTATCCTAATTGAGATTGGATTATTTCAAGTGAACTTCATCTTCATCGTGACTGATTCAAATCGTTTAGTTTTAAGGTGAAAGGTCGTCCTACTGTTTCTTAAAAAAAAAAAAAAAAAAAAAAGGTGAAAGGTCGTAAAGGAAGCAGAGAAAAAAGTTGGATCTATATATTTGTTATCAAAATTATTTGATCAGTTTTGAATTTGAAAAATAAAAAATTATCTGGCATTTGAATATGCAGAATGATTTAAAGGCAGTTACACCTTTATAAACTATTTTGATATCATATATAATTATATATGTGTTCTGAATATAGTGGATAACCATCACTTCTCCAAGCCATAACCTTTCCCACTCTTTTATTCCATAACACTCACCATTATTGCCCCACTATCCCCCCCTCACCTCTATAGATTTGTAACTCACACCTTTGGGATTCCTCTATGCACCCTATAAATAGAGGGGTTTCTCATGTATTCCACAATCAACAAATATTGAATAAGAAATCTCTTTGTGTACTTTGTTTATATACTCTTATATATCATATTCTATTTAGTTGACAACACGTTATCAGCACGAAAAGCCCCTTATTAAAGAGAAAGGTTTGTATCGATGGGTTCTTAATAATCTATATAAAAAATATACTCCCTTTTGATGTTATGTATTTTTATGTAAATCATCTACTACATACATATGATTAATTTTTTTCAATATGCATGGAACCGTATGCAAATTATGTGTAGAACCCGTATACATCTATCTTTTATTTTCATCTGATATACTGCATACATCTATCTTTTATTTTCCATGCATGCAATCCCCGTGAAAATTTTCCATACATATGTTATGATATGATTAATTTATGAAAACTAGTATGTAATTTTCGCATACAACAGTATGCGGCATCTATCATTTGATTATTTATTTTTCATGTAACTGTTCCATGTTTGTCATCTTTTATTAAAATTTAAATATTATACATCTATGTGTAGAACCAGAAGTTCTCACAAATATCAATTAATTTGATATTTATATTTGATTTGAGATTCATTTTAATGTTACAATGTCATGTGTCCCTATAGGATCATACAAAAATTGTATTTACATGGATCCCTGAAGGACCATGTAGAAGTTATGAATAATGTGTCCCACTAAGACCATCAAATTTTATTCTATCCCTGAAGAACTACAAAAATTATTACATGAATCATTGGAGGATCATGTGAAAGATATGATTAGAATGTGTCTCTGAAGGACCATATAATTTTTATCCCTGAAGGATATATATACACAAATCATGATTGCTCGTGTCCCTGTAGGACCAAACAAAAGTTATATGATATATTTTTTGGGTCCTTGAAGGACCAAATAATAATAATAAAAAAAAATCCATGTATCCCAGCAGGAACATGTAAATTATGATTAGATTTCACCATCATCATCATAATGAAGAGGATTTAAAGATTAATACCTCATTGACAAAGGTCCACCGGCCATTATGCCTCAAATATGCTCCAGTTGTAGCAATATTGAGAGCATCAATTTTATATATTCTCGTTGCCGAACAACGATTTTTTTAAAATATCATATAACTCAACTCAATGGCATAGCATCATTACCCGAAGTAAATGCATTTTATTTTATGTTCGCCATGGAAGTTGTGGTCATGAATGATGAGATCATGATTTATATAGTTGAAAGCACAACAATCATAATGTTTGTAAAATATCTCAAATCACTAGAAGTGATTTGCTATTAAACAAAAGCATAATTGAAGGGAAAAGGGTTGCAGAACAAACCCCTAACACAAGGAAAATGATTGTTATGTATTTGGTGCTTTAAAAATATGGTCACGTACCTGATGTACGATCAGACTTTTATAATTTTTATAATTATAATTTTTCTTTGTTATCTAAAATCCATTTTTCTTATTTTTATATTTATCTTATTTATTTCATTTTTTTTTTACAAGAATGGCTATGGTTGGTGACATTTGTCTAGCAGACAGCGCTACAACACATACGATCCTACGAAATAAACAATATTTCTCGACATTGACATTAATCAATGCAAATGTTAATACCATTTCTGGTACTACGAAATTAATTGAAGGCTCCGGAAGAGCAAATATAATATTACCAGGAGGTACAAAATTTTGTATTAATGATGCATTATATTCAGCAAGATCCAGAAGAAATCTGCTAAGTTTTAAGGATATCCGTCTTAATGGATATCATATTGAGACTATCAATGAAAACAATATGGAGTATTTATGCATTACTTCAATTGTTTCAGGCCAAAAACATATTAGAGAAACTTCATGCTTTCTCATCTGGGTTGTATTATACAACCATAAAAACAATCGAATCATATGCTGTAATGAACCAGAAGTTCTATGATTCAGATATTTTTACACTTTGGCATGATCGTCTCGGGCATCCAGGATCTACAATGATGCGTCGAATAATTGATAATTCATTTGGGCATTCGTTAAAGAACCAGAAGATTCTTTTACCTAATCACTATCAATGCACTTCGTGCTCACAAGGAAAATTGATAGTTAGACCATCCCCTACAAAAGTCAATGTTGAGTCACCAACATTTTTGCAAAGAATCCAAGGGGATATATGTGGCCCAATCCACCCCCCATGTGGACCATTCAAGTATTTTATGGTATTGATAGACGCATCTGCTAGATGGTCGCATGTTTGTCTATTATCCACTCGGAATGCTGCATTTGCAAGACTACTTGCTCAGATAATCCGATTACAGTCTCATTTTTCGGATTATCCTATAAAGTCAATACGCCTTGATGGAGCTGGTGAATTCACATCGAAAACTTTTAACGACTATTGTATGTCGCATGGCATCGATGTTGAACACCCTGTTGCTCATGTGCACACCCAAAATGGATTAGCTGAATCATTTATTAAGCATCTTCAGCTAATTGCACGTCCTATGCTTTTGAGGACAAAATTACCCGTTTCAGCTTGGGGTCATGCTATATTGCATGCAGCAGCATTAGTTCGCCTTCGGCCAACTGCTTATCATCAATATTCCCCTTTACAGCTCGTACTGGGTCATCAACCAAATATTTCACATCTTCGAATTTTTGGTTGTGCTGTACAAGTTCCTATTGCCCCTACACAACGAACTAAAATGGGCCCTCAACGTCGATTGGGAATTTATGTAGGCTTTGATTCTCCTTCTATTATAAGATATCTTGAACCATTGACAGGGGATGTTTTTACCGCTCGATTTGCGGATTGTCATTTTGATGAGACAATATTCCCGTCGTTAGGGGGAGAAAATCCGTCGCCAGAAGAACGACGTGAACTTACATGGAAAACTCCATCTTTGTCTCATCTTGATCCTCGCACTAATCAATGTGAAACTGAAGTGCAAAGAATCACCATCTTCAAAGAATTGCGCATCAATTGCCAGATGCATTCAATGATGCAGCAAAAGTGATGAAATCACATATTCCAGCTGCTAATACTCCAGCTCGAATTAATGTTCCAATAGGAAAAACTGTTAATATGCCGGCTAATGAATCAACAAAAACACGCCTGAAGCGTGGAAGACCTATAGGCTCAAAAGATTCAGCTCCCCGAAGGAGAAAAACAATGAAGAATAATTCTCTAGAAGAGTATGAAACACTTGAAAGACCCACAATAATAACTCCTACAGAGGAAGAACGCCCTGAAGTGACACAAGTCCCTGAAGAGACTGACGTCCCTGAAGTGACGCCCGTGCATGAAGAACAAGTACATGGAAATGAAGAAATTTCCATAAATTATGCAAATTCACAAATATTGTGGGATCGAAAGCAAGTGCTTGTTGATGATATATTCTCATTTGCAGTAGCTACAGAAATCATTTCAGATAATGATTTAGAACCACGTTCAGTGGATGAATGCAGACGAAAAAATTGTTGTCCACAATGGAAAGCTGCTATTCAAACAGAATTGGATTCACTTGCAAAACACCAAGTATTTGGACCAGTAGTCCTAACCCCTGAAGGTGTTAAACCAGTAGGATGTAAATGGGTGTTTGCGAGAAAACGAAATGAAAGAAACGAGATTGTTAGATACAAAGCTCGTCTTGTGGCACAGGGTTTCCTGCAGAGACCTGGGATAGATTTTGAAGAGACATATTCTCCTGTGATGGACACAATCACATTTCGGTATTTAATTAGTCTTGTAGTCTCAGAAGGACTTGACATGCAGCTAATGGATGTGGTTACTGCATATTTATATGGAAAATTAGATACCGACATTTATATGAAAGTTCCTGAAGGACTAAAATTGCCTGAAGCAAAACCACGAAACATGTACTCAATCAAGCTAAGACGATCCTTGTATGGATTAAAGCAATCTGGACGAATGTGGTATAACCGTCTTAGTGAGTACTTAATAAAAGAAGGATATGTCAATGATCCAATATGCCCCTGTGTATTTATTAAGAAAACGGAACTCGGATTTACCATTATTGCAGTATATGTTGATGATATTAATCTAATTGGGACTCCTGAAGAGCTCGAAAAGGCTTCCGAATATCTGAAAAAGGAGTTTGAAATGAAAGATCTTGGAAAAACAAGATACTGTCTCGGCTTGCAAATTGAGCAAAGTTCAAATGGGATACTTGTTCATCAAACAACATATGTTGAAAAAATCCTGAAGCGTTTTAATATGGACAAATGTCATCCATTAAGTACTCCAATGGTAGTAAGGTTACTTGACCCAAAGAAGGACCTTTTTGTCCAAAAGAAGATACTGAAAATCTTCTTGGTCCTGAAGTACCATATCTTAGTGCAATTGGTGCCTTATTATATTTGGCCCAATGCACTAGACCTGACATTGCATTTTCAGTTAATTTATTGGCCAGATTTAGCTCTGCACCAACTCGAAGGCATTGGAATGGTGTGAAGCACATTTTTCGTTATCTTCGTGGAACGTCAGACATGGGTCTATTCTATGCAAAGGATTCCAATAATGGTGCACAACTAAAGGGTTATGCAGATTCAGGATATCTTTCAGATCCTCACAAGGCTCGCTCACAAACTATGTATTCACTTGCGGTGGCACAGCAATCTCTTGGCGATCTACGAAACAGACTTTGGTCGCCACGTCTTCTAACCACTCTGAGATTCTTGCACTCCACGAAGCAAGCCGGGAATGCGTGTGGATAAGGTCTTTGGTTCATCATATTCGTACTGCATGCGGACTATCTCTCATTACAGATGTTCCAACAACTATATATGAAGACAATGCAGCATGCATTGCTCAAATCAAAGGGGGATATATCAAGGGTGATAGAACGAAGCATATTTCTCCAAAATTCTTTTACACTCATGAGCTCCAGAGACATGAAATTGATGTTCAACAAATTCAGTCAAAGGACAATCTTGCAGATTTGTTTACTAAAGCTTTGTCGACATCAACATTCAAGAAGCTGGTGTATGAAATCGGGATGCGACGAGTTTGCGACCAAAATTCTTGAAATCTTGTACTTATGAGGGGGAGTAATTTTTTATGACATTTTGCGAACTGTACTCTTTTTCCTTCGCCTAGGTTTTGTCCCATTGGGTTTTCCTGGCAAGGTTTTAATGAGGCAGTGTCAAACGCATACACTATTATACGATTAAGTTACATTGTACTCTTTTTCCTTCGCTTTGGTTTTTTCCCATTGGGTTTTCCAAGCAAGGTTTTAATGAGGCAATTTTCTTAGCGTGGTGGTCATCCAAGGGGGAGTGTTGTGAATATAGTGGATAACCACCACTCCTCCAAGCCATAACCTCCCCCACTCTTCTATTCCATAACACTCACCATTATTGCCCCACTATCTCCCCCTCACCTCTATAGACTTGTAACTCTCCACCTTTGAGATTCCTCTATGCACCCTATAAATAGAGGGGTTTCTCATGTATTCCACAACCAACAAATATTGAATAAGAAATCTCTCTACTTCTCTTCTCTATATACTTGTGTGCTTTGTTTATATACTCTTATATATCATATTCTATTTAGTTGACAACAATATGCATATTATATATAATTATATATGCTTGCATTATATAATGTTGAAATTTGATTTTCTTATATGATTAAAATAATCCTTAAAAACTAAATAACCCATGCCTTTTTCTATAAAATCTGAAAGAGATACAAACCTTAAAATCCGAATTTCCCAAAAACTATGGGAAATTAATTAGGGGACCTTGACCATACCTCCATATTAATGATTAGTCCCTGCAATGTTTTATTTTAACCTAAAGTCTTCAATCTCAAAATCTATTATCTTTAGGTCCCTCTGACTAACAGACCCTCAAACGTCTGTTAAAAATACCTATTCTACCCTCCCAAATAAATCGACCCTCTCCCAAAAAAAAAAACCCTAGCCACCGCTCTCTCCAAAATCTCGCTAACTTCGCTGGCGGGTGTTGTTGAGGAGAAGCTGCTCTCGAGATTCACGTCGGAGATCAATGGGCTGAATATCTTTGTGATCGAGGCCGTGTGGGGATCGGGTCTATTATATGATGAGTCATGACGAGGTTTATGGAGGTGATCGCAGGGGATTAAAACTTAAAAGTTAGAACGTCATCAAAGGGTATGCATGAAAGGTATCTTTTATGTGTTTTCAATGTGTTTTTTATATTTGTTGATACATTGTTTCTTTATTTTGAACTTTTGGTTAATTTAGGGAAATGATCAGTGGTATGCAAATTTTTTATTTTATTTTTTCAAAAAAGTGTTGCCCATTATGTAATTCATGAAAGCCATGTATATGTTTAATATTATTTTCAAAACGGTATTAAGGGTGCTTTTAATATTCTTTCCAAAACATTATGCAATTCATGAAAGCCATGGGTCATGTATTTTTATATATATTTAAAATGAGTTAAAAAGTCATGCATGTAGATAGAGTAATGTAGTAGAACTTCAAATTTAAGGCTTCTAGGGTTTGTGAATATAAATATGAGGGGTTGATGAGATGTAGTGTATAAATTTATTTGAAAATTTTAAATAAAGAAGGAACATTTCTCGAAAAAATAAGGAACACTTCATGCTTAAGGTGTCAATGCTCATATTCTCTCTTATTATTCAGGTTTCTTTGTAAATGGGGGTGGAGAGAGCATGTGCATCTCCAAATTTTGAATGAGAACCGAATATCTTGATTTATGTGGAATATGCATAAAATTAAAAAAAAATTACAATTAGTCGAACAAAAACATAATGAAACATTTCCATCATTCCAATTTAAGAGAAGAAAAAAAACTGTGTATATAATATCTTGTTAATGTCCTGTCTTGGTGGTGGGTCTGCATATATAAATATGTGTATATATTTGTTTTTATTCAAATATATATAATTCTCTATATATTTTGAAAGATAGAGTACAGTCATATCTACAAACAAAACTCAATGTACACTGTTATGCTCCTCTTGTACATTGTTATGCTTCTCATGTACACTGTTATGCTACCCCCATACACTGTTATGCTACCCCTGTAAACTGTTATGTTCCTAATATGATATATAAAGTAGCTTAACATTGGTCATCTTAGTATCTAGGACTCTAATTTGTTAGTTTTGCTTTGTATTATTTGTAGTTATAGAGGCATCCACATGACAAAAGAATTCCAAAATTTACTATTATGTTCCTCTTGTACACTGTTATGCTATTCCTGTACATGATTGTCAATTTAGAAAACCCAATTATAAGTTGAGATCCAAATCTCTATTTGGCTATATTGCTCTTGTCTTTGTGGGCCAAAACTCTTTCTAAACATTAAAAGTAGAAGCTTGAAAGAAATATGAATAATCTATATTTAAATTATCCATATTTAAGTAGCCATGTATAATAGATGATAGTTTATTGAATTCCTACGTGGAAAATATTAGATAATGGAGTGTGGAGAATATTTCTAGATCTAAGGATAGAAGCCATCCTACATATTAATGTAATTATGGTACTCACTCCATTTACTAGTAGGTATCCAACCCACTTCATCTCTTTGGTTGTTTTTTCAATTGTGATTGTTGCTTAATGACCCATATTCTAAGTATGGAACGTAAGTTCATCAAACATCACTTTGCATTATATGATAGCATGTTCTTAGAATTCATTCCATCCCACAATTGTATTCCTCTATAGTAGTTGAAGTCAGTAGAAAATTGTGTGCGTGAAGCATCATATTACTATTTTAGAGTATGAACATAGTACTGCTAAGGCCTTCTATAGATAACTCCTCCATGAATCTATATTACATCTTTAGTGAAAATGGAGGCTCTTTTCGATAGTTTCTCTTATCGAGTTCATGAAACATCAAGTCATGACTTGTTGCAAGCCGAACTACTTCCTCTTCAAAACAAATTTCAAACCACTGTAGGTGTTTATTGTTATGCGTACACTCTTATTCTTCTTGTGTACACTATTAAATCTGCATTTGATCTGATTGGCAATGGTAAACTTACGATATATGGTAAAAACATGATATTGGGGTATATGTCTATATGCATGTTAACTTCTATGTACAATATTGTTATTTATGTGTATAATGCTATTATTTCAATGTATACCTGATGGGGACATCAAGTCAATAGATGCATTTAAAGGTTATCAAAGGAGGAAGGGCAAGAGATCTAATCTTATTCTTATGTGGATAGAGATTAGTTAGGTTTTTTATTTTATTTTGAATAAGAATTATAGGATTTGATTTGGACCATTGATTTTTAGGATGATCGATAGCCTATATTAAATAATTTAATTTATTTGTTATTTAATTTAAGTTATTGTAGGATTCAATCTAGACCATAGATTTTTAGAATGATCAGTGGACTAGATTAAATCACTTTCTCATTAAATAAAGTTGTAATCTCTACGAAGAGACAGATTTTAGAATGAATGAAAAGTTTCCTTTTGAGATATCCCGCGATGGGATTTTGTGGGGGTGTGAAACCCTAATTTTCTTGCGTGTAAAGCCTTAGGGAGTGAAACCCTAACCTTCTTGGGTGTGATGCCCTAGAATCTATCCTTTTTAATTTTATTTTCTCAAACCACGTATCCTCAACCCTAACCCTAATCATCATCACATAGCCCTCCATCGTATCCCATCCTACATCAATTTTGGTATCAGAGGCAAGCTTCCTAGGGTGTGAAACCTTAGATCTAAGCCTCCAACAGCCCCTGCGGCTGTTGCGTGGGCCTCCATCAACCCCTGCTGCTGCTGCCTGGACATCCAACTGCCCCCGCTACTGCTGCCTTGGTCTCCATCAACCCTGCTGCTGCTACCTGGACTTCCAACATCCCTGCTGCTACTGCCTGGACCTCCAACAGCCCCTGTTGCTGCTACCCTGGACCTCCAATAGCCCCTGTTTTGCTGCCCTTGTTGCTGCTGTGCTGCCCTTGTGTTGCTGCCATCAATATTCTTCTCGTGTTGTTGCCCTATTGTTGCTGTGTGAGTCCCTCCTTTGCATCTAGATCGGCAATACCATCGAGAGTAAAGAAGAAAAAAAAAATGGTTGATTCTATGTTCGTTCTGAAAACCCCTAATTTACTTACCTAATAGAAAAGGTGTTTCCTTGATTATCGATGAAAGTCTCGAGAAGAATATGATTTCTCAAGCAGTTGTGGATATGTTATCTAAAACTAGGGAAATTATTGTAGAAAATCAAGCTGCTTTTGTTGAATGGTCTACAAAACCATCGTATTTTGATGGAGCGTGGTGTGACATGTTTTCATCATCCAAACGTTCTATTATATTGGGTTAGCCATGGATAAAAGCTCGGAAATGTATATTTGATTATGAAGGGAGATCATGCACCATACGCCCGCTTTGTATACAGAAGAAAATTATCCTTAAAGGATTACTAGATGCGAGATCATCAACGTCAACAAAAGATGCACCTCCAGAGAGTCAACATAAAAATGAAATTCAAGAGAAGTTTTATGTTTCATTAGTGGAAGATCAGATACCTATTTCACAATAACAACCTCCTATGCCCATTTCACAACAACCGCCTCCTATGCCTGTTTCACAACAACCGCCTCTGATGCCTCTTTTACAACAACCACCAACTTGCAAGGAAATTGCTATAGAGATCGGCGATCCAAAAGAAATTTATATGGTGATAGAACAACATGTGGACTTAATATCTCACTGACAAATATTTGGTGAAAGTCAGCAATTGAAGATTTTATTTTTCCATCAGGATCCTTTCAGATACATGTAACAAGAACCTCATGACCTTTGAGTTATATCATTCTCTAAAACTCGAGGATGAGTTTTCTCAAACAAGGGGAGAATTGATGGGGACATCAAATCAATAGATGCATTTAAAGGTTATCAAAGGAGGAAGGGCAAGAGATCTAATATTATTCCTCTGTGGATAGAGATTAGTTAGGTTTTTTATTTTATTTTGAATAAGAATTGTAGGATTTTATCTGGACCATTGATTTTAGGATGATCAATGGCTTAGATTAAATCATTTAATTTGTTTGTTATTTAATGTAAATTATTGTAGGATTCAATCTAGACCATAGATCTTTAGAATGATCAATGGACTAGATTAAATTACTTTCTTATTAAATAAAGTTATAATCTCTACAGAGAGACAGATTTAAAATGAATGAAAAATTTCTTTTTGAGATATCCTGCGATGGGATTTTTGTGAAACCCTAGTTTTCTTGGGTGTGAAATCCTAACCTTCTTGGGTGTGATGCCCTAGAATCTATTTTTTTAATTTTATTTTTGCAAACCACATATCCCAACCCTAACCCTAATCATCATTACATACCCTTCCATCGTATCTCGTCATGCATCAATACCTGTTATCATTTTGGTTCAGAAAAATAAAAGTAATCAAGTCCATGTAGAATCTGATTTTACTGTGCATGCATCACGCTAAAGAATATTCCTTGAGGGCTTCCATATTAGGCTAGTCTAACTTTGCAAATGAAAAAATAATGATCTTTTCTTTTTTCAGCTTTAAAACAAATTGTGAAATTTATAATCCTAATCTGTTTGGAAAACACTTGCTCGGATGTTAGATGGTAATAATTGAATTCTGGGACTTAGAATTTGTTATTTGCATATAGAACTCTTATAAAATATGATTAATGAGTTGAAACAAATAAAAATACTATGTGAAAATGTGTAGCTCATCTATTTAGATTTATAATGAAAATATATTTTAAATTTTAAAACGTATGTTATATGTTAATTTGGTTGTGGAGGTTTGATTTCCAATGGAAAGTGTTGGTTTGATGTTTACATTGTCATTAATACACTGTTATGCATCAATGACCTATAACTGCTTCTACACTGTTATTAGTACACACTTCTCTAAACTTATAGGCTCTTGTACACTGTTATGCTCCTCTTATACACTTTTATATTTTCTGTTATGCTCCTCTTGTATAGATTGGTGTGTATATTTTATATTTAATATGTAAAATCCTGATATGATATAGAAATTAACTTAACATTGGTCATTTTTTTTGCATTGTTTATTTTGACCTAGATGCTCAAGGAGTTACTTAAGCTGTTAGGCATAAGTTCACAGTTGGAGCTATGATCTCCAGGACTCGCTACTTCATCTTAGTATCCAACTATGGGAAAAATGTTACTTAGGCTGTTAGGCATAAATAAGAATTGTTTGTTTATCTAATTTACTAGTTTTGCTTGTACTCTTTGTAGTTATAGGGGTATCCACATGACAAAAGAACTTTAAAATTCACTGTTATGCTCTTCTTGTACACTGTCATACTCCTCCCGTACACTTATATTTTCTTTGTTATACTCCTATGTTATGCTCCTCTTGTACATTGTTATAAGTATATGTGCGCTCTTAATCATATCTGGGAACATTGTTATTTTGTTTATGATGATGTACATATCCTATATTGATAGTGTGAGATTATAACGTGCAAGTTCGGTGGCTCAAAATATATTTCAATTTGTACCATTTCATGCACGATGTTGTTAACTGACTAATAACAAGGGATGATCGATGGGTAAGTGTTATTGTTATATTTTCATGGCTCAATGTCCCCACGTACGTGATACAATATTCATTTATGACATTTTCAGGGTTGATTGTAGTATGTTTGTGATCAAATACGGCAAGCACTTGATAAAGGGAACTAGCATGAAATTTGGACAACATGACATTCCAAGGTTCCAAGAGGAGAATGTAGCCAAAATCATTCGAAGAGTGAAAGACAGTGAGACTCGGATAAAGGAAATCTAAAAAGAATGTGAAATGTATAAACAACAAATGTAAATATTACTCTATGCTGATTTTGTAATTCAGTGGTGGTGATTTAAACATCAGATGCATACACTACGCATCTGTTATCAATTTAAATGTTTGATATATCAGTTTCAAATGATGTTTAAAATGCTTGTTCGCGATTATAAGTTAAACATGTTTATATTGACTATTCTGCGTACACCGTTATGCACAGTGTGTACATTGTTATACACATATAAAAAGACTTAAATACACTCTTGTAAAAAGAGAAGATGTTGGGGTTAAAAAGGAAAGAAAAAATGATAGGGTTAACTCTGGATGGATGGAAGGATCTAAATAAAATAGATGGATGGATAAAGGGACTTAAAGAAAAATATAAAAAGTCAATGGACCTATCTTCAGGGACTTCTGATTAATTTTCCCTTTTTTTTATTGGACTCTCTCACACGCATCACTTGATAACCCAACAATCCAATCCGGATAAAATAAATAGCGAATTCAAATAAAAATATCTATATATCTAGGAACAAATGTGAATATGAAGGTATCTGACCGACTTAAAACTATATAACTGAGCAAAGTATGCAAATGTTTGCATTATAATGGATCATGGTGTTTGAAGTTTGGTTTGAGAGGGAGAACAACTGTCTCCATTTCTTTTATTAAATGAATGAAAAATACTTCATTTTAATTTAACATATCATTAGTTTCAAGAGACTATGAAGGCTTAAACTGAAAGAGCAAAAGGAACCATTTAATGCAATGATTTGGGTCAGATTTGGAAATCAATGACACAACCAGAGAGTTTCTCTGCAACCTCCACTCCAGACACGAGCGTTCGACGAGCCAAGTTTTTATTTGTCAATGAAATCTTTCTTTGACTCGAGTGGACTTTCGGAGGCAGACTTCGAGCTTTAGCATCCGATGTATCACTTACTGTCATTTTCTGAGGATGAATCTCTGTTTATTATAGGAGTTAGAACAGTTTGAAATTAAGTAGAGTTAATAAATATTTTGTTTTTACAGGTGATCAGATATGAATACTGCTGATAGTTACCTCCAGACATGGAAGATCGTGTGGGATGAGTTGAACGCAAAGCATTTCGTGTCACACATAGCCAAGTTCTTGTCTCTGAATCATGTTCTTCTCGTATCGGGACATGCCAATGGCCTTTCGCAGATTCCTGAAGTTACAAAATCCAACAGATGATATAAATCCTTTTTCTACTTTCAAATTTCTCAGTGTTCTTGAATCAATTTTTGACTGCCGGTCATTTTCACTAGTGCACTGATACACTTGGTCATTCCTGCGGTACTAAATCGGTATATGAAATCTGTAATAGAATATATACTCTATTGTGTGATTATATACTTCATTAAGGAAAATGTAAAAGAGATTCTTTTAATTCATTTGAGTATATACTTCATTTTTAATGAAAGTATGTAATTCAATAGACAATGATATACTTCAAAAGAAAAGAAAATCAAAACATGTTAGACTACAAACGTGACGGTAAGATTAACGGTTCAAGTTTAGACAATAAAGGTCCTTTTAACAATGAAATACACCAAAAGAGGAGATCAATTAAATAGCATGATATGATTAGGTTTCTTATGCATAAGTGGATCCTGACCTGGATAACGACGGAGTAGGGAGGAGGCATGTGCAACACCGGGCCATCATCATCGAAACTGAAATGTACCTTTCATCAAAGAGCACTGTCAGTATTGCGAAATCCATATTTACTCATAAATAAATAATTGCTATTTGTAATTATTCGAAAAATGAGCACCCATCAATAAATTATATTTTCATGTGAGGATAAACCTCATAATAGTTAAAGAAAAATGTTATGATGTTGTCCTGCATAATGTCGTGTATCCAATGTGTGTCTGAAATTGATGAGATGTGTCACATGTCGTATCATGTCCCATGTTTGATACATGTTAGACACTGACAAGTGTCCATGCTTCTTAGATCACTCCTTGGTGGCTTCTTGTTTGAGTCAAACTCTGCTATAATGAAGAAGCCATGTTTTTTACATACCTGATGTCTTTCTTTCCATTTGGGGAAGAAATCGTTTCCTAGAACGTGGAACAAATGGTCTCTCATCTCATCATTCGTCACAATCAAGCACTTACACTTTATAGCTGCATATAACCAGAACCTGAGAGACATGTTATTACCTTTATTGTCTTAACGTGGTTAAGGAAAATAGATGCATGTTAAACATAGTCCAAAAGGCAAATCAAATTTTGAGAAATCCAAAGCAGAAAAAAAGCACCACTCGATAACTTGCATTGGCCATACTTTATGTAATGCCAACTTGAGTTGCAAGACATTGAGAAAAAGAAGACAAAATATTCATCAAAATGTCTTAATATGAGCTACGCTGTGTTTCTCTGATCCAAACAACTTGTACCACCTCTCAAAAACAAATCTTTATTATTTATACTTATATAAATACTGGCACCAAATTACATTCATCAGTTCATTGAAAATATGATTTTGTCAACTAAGAGTAGTGTAATCACTTTTCCTTCATCACCACTTTGTATGACATATCTTTTCCCTTTAATGAAGAGTATAAATCAAAGTGTATGAATAAACGGAATTTATGAAGAAATTCATTCTTTTTCCTTCATCCAAAGAGGCAAGTCTCACCAGTCATCATTTGACCCGGTAGGAGTGGCATAAACCGCATCCGCGTTCTTCCATTTCTCAATCTGTTTCTTGTTTATCGTTTCATTCATCTTGCCGGTGCTTAGACGCTTATGATGCACAATGATCAGTGGCCATTTCTTCGATGGAAGTTTCTGTCGTATGCAGTTGACAATGGCGTTCACCTAAATGAAGAATCACACCAAAAAGTTGAAGCAACAGAACCATTTACAGAGAATATAATTTATATTAAAGGTTCGACCTGCAGTGCAAACCTTGGTGATTGAGAAATTCCTTTGACAGAACAGCCCAACATTAGCAGCATCTACAACAGCTTCAAAAGGGCCATAGTATTCCAACCATTTCTACACATCCCAACAAAATCAAGTTCAAGAAATTCACCAAGTCAAATGTTACACTTGTCATTCCAAAAGTCACTTTTGCAAACTGAACACATTTTGATTTTTTTTGAAGTATAAACTTGCCTAATGAATTACATGCTTTCACAAAAAATGAAGTACATTATCAAATGAATTGAACATATACACTTATTTTTTCGTAATAGAATATACATACTGACACAGTAGTATATATACTCTATCAGAGATTTCATATACTGCATTTGATGATGTGACATCTGCAGGAATGCGTGTAGAAGTGTCTGAGTGTATCAGCGCCTTTCACCAAATATGCAAAACTTCCTAGTTCATGTAATAAAAACTAAATGCGATATAAATAAATAGAATTGCACAAGCTCATTTGTTTCTCACCTGGAATTTCTGAAAGTTTGTACTCTGGTCTCTCTTCCTAGCTATCGATGCCACCGATTCTGCAAAATTTTCAGTCTCAACCGGATCAATGTCTATGGTGGCCAGTTTTTCTCCGCACCCTTCACAAAATCCATCATTATTGACATGTGTTTGTATAACACTCCATTTTCCCTTACCCAACCATCCCACCCCATGCCACCCCCCTCCACCATTCTCCATTTCTCGTGACACCAATCTCTCATCCCATTTTCTTTTCCCCACTCTCGAAGCGGCCGCACTTTCAAACCATCTCACAATCAAATCTGCAACAGACGGAGTAACTTGTCTAACACTTGTTCTAAGCTTGTGCATTACTTCATAAACCCTGTCTCCCCTACCAGCTCTAACACCCACCATTAAAAGCGCCTCCAATTCAGGCTCTTCCGGACAAACACCCGAGTCCAACATGTGTCTTTCGACCTCAAAAGCCTTCTCAACATTTCCCTTGTCACAGAAAAGATACAAAGCCGGATCGTAAGACCTCAACCGTGGAGTTAGGCCCAAGCCCTTAATCTTCTTCACCATCTCGAACGCCATGTCTCCATCACCCATTGACACAGCCAATCGTGCCACTGATGTCAAAGCAGCTTCACTCGGAGCAATCTCACCAGAGCACATCTTTTCATAAATCTCAAACCCTCTCTCGCGCGCATAATTCCTAACATCGTCACTGACTTGAATTTCATGCCCAAAACCATCATCTGAATTCAAGTCCGTTTGGATTGAATCCTTACCATCAATTAGTCCATTTGAAACCGGAAAATTAGTCCCACTTTTCGCGGGATGAACGACTCCTACAGCAGCCGAAGAACATAAGTAAAGAAGCACATTGTAATGGTACTGCTCCAATTTCAATCCGCTTCTCATCGCCGAGTCATAAAGAAATATTGCCCCCATCACATCCCCTCTTTTGGAGCAAGAGTCCAATTTGATCTTCAGCTCAATCTCCCCCGGAACAACCTCACTTTTCTTCAGCTTCTTCTTCTTCTTCTTCTTCAACACCGTTTCACCCAAAAATGAACCAACTTTGGTTTTCCTTGAAAACCCAGTACCAGTTTTACCATCACTTCTAACACTCACATTGTTTGATGAATCTTTTCCACCTTTTCCACTATGGGTTCTAAAAGATTCATTTTTTCTCAACTGGGTCTGCTCAATTTGGTCCAATTTTTCAGCTGTGTTAATGGAATGTGACCTTACAATAATGAGAGCAGAGGATGCTCTGAGAAGTGTGAGTTTGGGTGGTGTGCAAGTGAAGAGATTATACAACAAATGGAAATTTTTGAGGCCTAATTTTGATGGGTACTTACAGTGAGTGATGAAGGAGAGGTTCTCTTGTTGAAGAGATGGGAAAATTATGGAAGAAGAAGCCATGCATATTGCTTAAGGGATGGCCACACTCAGTTTTGATAGAATAGATGATATGATATATGGGATTTTGAGGATAAACCCAAAAGACATAAATGCCCCTCTTATTAATCTGGATTTTTGAGATCCTACATTTTTCTGATTGTCAGCACAGATTCTAAATTGTTCTATTTTTTGAAAGGTTAAAAAAAATGAAAATAAAAATTTGCCAAATAATTTTTTTTTTAAATTATTAATATGTAAAAGAATAAATGAATTTACAAAACATACATGAAATATAGAAAATTAATTATAATAAGAGTAAAATATTTTAGGCCACTAATAAATAATATGTTATCATAATATTATTTATATATTAATATTATGCATTGAATCTCATCAAAACTCTCATTTTTGAACGAGAGTAGTACTAACATGAAAAGTCTTCATTTCAGTTTGATGTTTATTTTTATTTTATTAAAATATTAAAAATAAATATGTTTAAAATATTTTATTCTTGTTTTTATTTGTGAACATGATAAATAATTTTTTTTTCCCATATAACCTATTAGAATTAGATTGTTAAGAATTCTTCCTTCAGTTACTGACCAAAATAAATGTGAATGAAGGATGATAGGGTATTTTCGTAAATTCAAAAAAAGGCAATGGTATTGTCAATAAAATGTTTTAGCCCGCACTTTCTCTTGAGAGGATGAGAGAGATATTTTCTTCTTTAGTGAGAGGACTTGAATTCGAATCTTGTCGCTTGCTGATAGGGGAAGATTTGATCAAGAAAAAAAAAATTATCCAAAAAAAAAAAAATGAGCGCTGTTATACTCAATTTTTTTTTCAGTTCAAAGCACAGTCTTATATATCATGTTAGAAATCCAGTGAAGTATATACATCGTTAGATGTTGTATATATCACATTAAATATTTTCTTACACTTATTAAAAATGGATTCACTCAACTCGAAATAGAGCGTTATCAAAGTATATACTTTATTAGATGATGTTTACTATTTAAAAAAAAATCAAAACATGTAAGACCTGAGTTTTAGTTAATGAATGTGACTCAGTATTACATTTTCCATGAAATATCTACTCGTTCAGAACATGTGAGGTCTCAAATTAGTGGGCAGAGGTAACCAAAAATCCTTGCTTTTTGTTCGTATGTAAATTGCCCTCCACATTTGGTGATTGTTGGATTTCAAAATAAAAGAAACCCCGAAAACTATAGTGTCTGATTTATTGATTTTGTTGTCCATAGTTTCTTCATCCAAGTGGGGGCATTCAATGGCATCCACAATTGCAACTGTTTCTCCTTCTTCTATGCTAATCTTTGGTGGGAACAGACCCTTTTTGGGGAACCTCCAGAGACTTCCGGTTCTCCCGATTTCAGGTGAGCATCTTTAGAGAGAAATTTTGGTTCTTGAAATTGAGGTTTTTTGGTTGACTCTGTTTACAGAAAGAGTAATGCAGACAGACGAGTTTTTGTATAAACATCATAGTTTCGCCATAAATTTCTGATAATGGATTCTAAACTGGTGTTTTAAAATTTTTAGCTTTTGGTTTCAGATTTTATGTGTTAAAATGTCAACAAAACAGAGTTAGATGAAAAAGCTGGTTGAAAGCAGCTTTTATGAAAAACAAATACCAATTTTTAGAAAAAGCTTATGCCCTAAATTGATTAAATATAATCATCTGGAAAAGCTACTGTCAACCAAATTTTCCCATAATAGTTTTTTTTTTGTTGAGCTTTATATCATAAAAATATAAAAAAATCTGATACCAAATGCTGAAGTGCAGAAATACCTGTTTGGAACTTATTATCTGAAAGCTGATTCTGTGAGAGCAAAATCCGTTTGACAATTTTAGTTCCAAATGGGGCCTATTTGTTTGGAAACACATTTGAAAAATAAGATTTTGAATAAAGTGGTTTAAATAGACTTGATTCTTAGAAAGCACATTTTTTGCGCTTTTTAAAAAGCAACCCTTTTGTATTAAATACTGTGAGTAACTTTTTAATTAAGTCTGTTTTTAGAATGCGTTTGACAATACTTTTTAGCTTTCTGTTTAATTAAAAATAGAATTACCTTATTTAAGTGATACCTAAATAGACACACACTCACTGTTAATAATGAGTTATACTGTTCATGATCAAACATTTTATACTTACCTCAATGTATACATTATGAAAATTAGGTAGGCAATGATTAATCAATGCACATGAGAAATTAGCAGCATCTAAATTGGAGATCATAAAAAAAAATGTTAGTTGTTTGATGTGTTAGGTTTGTGGAATGAAATATAGGGAAATCCTGTGAGAATATTTAGAACTGGGAATTTGGATTGGAATCTATTCTGACATATAATTTATAAAGTCACTCATAGTGGAAAGATTGTGTATATTTGATGCTTGTGTTTCATTATTGCATGGATCAAATGATCAATTTGAATGATGCAGGAAGAAGGCAGAGTGTGGCAATTGTTGTAAAAGCTGTCACAGATGGTTCTAATTCCTCCGAATCTGAGAGTATCGTGAAATATGTTTCAAATGCAGTATGTTATTTTCACTGAATATACATGCTTGGTGCTATGATTTTCTTTTGATTCTGTTAAATTGATGAAAGACAAAAAAACTCACACAGTGAACACACTTAGCATGTTTATTTGATGTCTCTCTTTGACACAGTGGAGCACGCCTGAAGATCGAATTGCGCTTGCTGGTCTGGGCTTTGCTGCCATTGTAGCATTATGGGCATCTACAAATCTTATAGGGGTAATTTTCAGTTTTTTTTTTTTATAATTATTATGGGCACACGAGTATGCAATTTTATAGACAAACCTTGTTGGAAAATAGGCATGCGAGAAGAAGGAAAACTCACAAATCACATGAAAGGAGATTTACATGGTACATCAGAGGATTCCCTACGTCCACAAAGAGTAAAGAGACATTACAAATCTGACTCTCGCTCTCAAAAAGAAAAAAAAAAATACATTGTCATAATGCCTCGACACATAATACATGAATTATAGAACTGTCCTTGCACATTAGAATACAGGTGCACAAATAAATATGAATATTGTTACCTTTTTGGGGAACTTCAATTCATATTGGCAAAAAATGTTTCGATCATGGGGCAACTCCTTCCTTGATACCCAAAACCAGAATGCATGACATAAAACCCACAAATCAATTTACCCTCTAAACATTTGATTTTAACAGAGCACATAAACTTAACATTGTTTGAAATTGGGTGGTTTTTGCAGGCCATTGACAAGATTCCCTTTGTTCCCGGTGTCCTGGAATTCATTGGAATTTTGTTCTCTTGGGTGAGTAGTCCAAAACATTTCACCCATACCTATCCAGAAGTATAAATGATTTACAGAGTTGTGGTCTCTAAAAGTTTGTGTTTTCTTTATTTTGCAGTGGTTTGTATATCGCTATCTACTGTTCAAACCTGACAGGTAACAAATACATCACAATGAAGCACAGTTTACGTTAAATCTAATAACATCATGAGTTCCATTTTCATTTCTATTTGCTTATGAACCATAGCTTCGTGATTAATTACTTGATTTTCAATTGCAAGACAACTCGAACTCAGGTTATTCATCCAAGAAAGTATTTTTGGTTTGCAAGTATAATGTAAACTGTATAGTGGAAATAATTCACTATGCAAATAAAGGTGACATGAACTAATCCATTAGGATGCCATCTCCTTCTCTAGGATTATCACTAATACATTGAGATTGAGATCACTTTGATACCAATTGTTGGGAATATTTGTGGAAGCCCGTAATAACACTAAGATAAATAAACACCACATAAAAAACACAGACTTGCGTGGTTCGGCCTAAGCCTCAATCGGTGAATCAAGTTCTGAAAACATAATGGCCACTTTAATATAGATGATATAACAAACTTACAAGAGACTTACAAAACTCCCATGACATCTCTCTCTCAACCTCTCCTTGGATCCCTCTACTTATTCCCGTGCCATGAAAATGACATTTTCATAGTCTCTCTTGATGTGATATTTATATAGATAAATTTCAACAACCTCCTTGATAATATGAAAATTTACTTATAATAATATTATCGAAGAGATAAACTTAATCAAATTAATAAGATCAAATCTTAACGTTGTCAAAGTGCCCAACTACAATAACATATGATGTGGGTACACTGAATGCAAGAGACATAATCCCAACATGCTCTATATAGGGTTCTAATTTGTTAGGACCGTTTTGCCTCAGAAGTTCATTAGTCTCATTTCTCACATTGTGCTTGGATTCGATATCACGTGCCTACCCTCTGTGTCAATTTCTCAGGGAAGAGCTGTTAAGAAGTGCGAAGAAATCGATTTCAGATGTTTTAGGACAGTAAGAAAGATCATGGAAGATGCTTTGCAGCAGAAAATGTAACTGAAAATCAAAGCCAATATTTGCATCCGGGACAATAGGAGATTGGTTTAGTCGTTCTTGTCGTTTACTATGTAAAAACCCTGTTACTATATGAATGAAGATTTATATTAATAGAGATGTGCCAATTTTCTGGTAATTATGGGTTATTTTGGTATTTATTCTCCTTCTAATTCTGCCAGAGTACCAAGGTAAAGAATGTTTGAAATTCTTCATTCTTTTGACCATTTCTTTTTTACCCTCCTCCACATGAAATCTAACAGAATTGCAGTGAAAAGAGGAATTCTCTTTCGAAAGTGTTATCAAATTGACCATTAAATAATGATCTCTCATTCTGGGTTAATGAAAATTGCAGTAGTCTTGACAGAGTGTGAATTCACCTAGCCGAGTATATATTTCATTGTCTTATTATATATGTTATATCATGGAAAACATAAAAATATATAAATTCAATTCACATGTGTGTATATTTGAATGTTCTCCGTTAACTAAGTATAAGCTTCAAAAAAATTCAAATGTGTGCGGGTTGTAAATAGGATTGACCGCAAACAAAATTGGACGTATTATATTTGAAACACGTTTTACTATGTATAATTAATAAATATATATTGTGATATATCATCTGCCATTTTCTTTTAAAAAAAGAAAAAATTGATATCTTCAACCCTATTGGCAATCTCAACCATTTTAACTTTTTAAAAAAATATATAATCATATAATTACATACTATTTTGAAAAATAGTACATGCCTAGATAAACAAGTACATTATTTAAAAAAATAAAACTAAAAGATTTTAATAGAGCATACGCTGCATTAGCGAAGTATACACTACACCAGAACAATATATACTCTACCAGTGGACTGTTGTATGAATCCAGATCCTCTGCTTGTTTTTTTTTATATATATTTGTATCTTGCTGCCATATAATCATGTATAACATCATGTGGTTGTAAATGTATAAAGTGAAATGAATTTTTTCTTTTTTTTATATTTATATGCATTTGTAACTATCTGATTTTTAATATGATGATTTGACAATCCCACATTAAAAGTGAAGGAAGATACAAATATACAACATCCAGTAGACTCTACTGCAAAAGGGAGATGGGTGCGGCTAAATGCACCCCTCTGTTTACTCTTTATACCCCTTTTAAATGGGTTAAATTTTGAAGATCCAGGTATAATTGGGTATTAAATACACCCATTATTTACACATCCATGGACCCATTTGTTTCATTTCTTTAGATTCTGTTGCATACCCTCCACACCCTCCCCTAGTATATAATCTCATTTATTCATGCGCTCCCACGCGCTCGAGAGGAGGGGGAGGGGGAGGGGGAGAGGAGGAGGAGAGGGGGAATGGGAGGAGCATGGCTGGCCAAGACGGGAGGAGAATGGTCGGTCGTCAAGAGGAAGGGGAGGTTGAGGGTTGGCGGATTTGGTGTTGAGGAGGTGTTATAGTATGGCGTCTTCTTCTCCGAACAACAATGAGGTAAAAGATTTATGTAGGATTGACTTTGATTTGGTTTTTTTTTAGGGTTTGAGGTATGAAAGCTTGTCCAGGGTTCTTCTAGGTTTGATGATTTTAGTGATTATATGCATCTCATTTTTTTTTATAACAATAGCTTTTTATTTAAACTCACATGCACATTTGAACTTCGATGAATTTTGTTGTAATTGTTTTTCTATTTTTATGAAATTGTATGAGTTTTGTTTAAAATTTTTATGTTATGTCTGATATGCATTTGAATGTGTGTATGAAATAATTAAGTTCTCACTCATTTTGAAAATTCCAAATGCTCATTCCTTTATCAAATAAATGTTCTCACTGATCGTTAAGCTTTTTTAGGATCATGTTGTTGATGCAAATAATGAAATTGATGAAGTCATTAACTCAACCAAGCAATTTATGACTTCTATGGTAAGAGTTATTTTCATCATCATACTTTTTATAATAATTGTTATAAAATAAAAAGGAAAGAGATATAAACACAAAATAAACACAAGAGAGATTTAAGCACAAGATAAAGTATTGTTTTTCCAGAACTTCTCTTTTTTTTTTTTCCATACATTTCATGTTTGACAAAACCCTAAATTTATAGGGGTAACAATCATAATACACCATTCATGTATTTATAATATACATGAATTTACAATTAATTTTGACACTCTAATAGATGACAATTAAGGTGATATTATAATATATACATGCACCATATGCTCATTCATATGGTGCATGTATATATTTTACATGCATCCACACTTATATGCTCATTCATATGCATATATTTTACAACTCTCCCCCTTGGATGACCATTACACAAAAATATTCCTTGTTAAAACCTTGCTAAAAAAACCCTGTGGGATAAAAACTTAGCGAAGGAAAAAGAGTACAATACTTGTACATGTTTTTGTACTGCTTTATTAAAATATTACCAGAAAAACCTAGTAGGAAAACCTGGTCAAAGGAAAAAAAGTACAATATACATATTTTTTGAATTAAATTACTCCCCCCCCCCCCGTTTAGCATGACGATATTTGAGTTAACACATTCCAATATTTTTGCATTAGCTTCTTGAACGTCGAAGTTGGTAATTCTTTGGTTAATAGATCTTTGATGAAACTTCCTTTAAGTTATGCAATACATGCAGCACTGTCTACAGAAAATTAAAATGTTGGACTATCTTTGACCATTAGTAAATCCTTTTAATAGAATATACCCATATATGCTGATTTACGAAATAAAAATGCTTTACGCCATTCCAAATGACTTTTAGTTGGCGCAAAACTGTATTTTACCAATAAATTTACAAAAAATGCTAAATCTAGCATTTGCAATTATCAATTGCACTGAGATATGATTATTATTCTTTGTTCTCTTTTAGACGAAAATGATTTTTCTTTACATCAAGTGATCGAACAAACATGAAGGAATTTAATGAATGAGCTTTATTCATATAATAATGCTTCAAAACTTTTTCTATAAATGTAGACTGATGGATAATAAAAATTTCACTTGATAAATATTCAATTTGTAGTCCAAGACGAGGTCTTTCATCTCAAACTCTTCTTTAAGTGTGAAACAATTTTTGTAAGCTCTTCTAGAGTTCTTGTATATTTAAATAATGATCATATATTGTAATTTCAGATTCTAATTTCTTCATAAAAATACAAGTACAAATTAAATTGTTATCATATCTTTCTTTCAATAAATATTCGCTGAGGCGATTATACTATATGTGCCCAGATTACTTTAACTCATGTAAAGATCTTCGTAAATTGATAGAATATATGCTTAAGGATAATTTAAATGCTTCAGGTATTTTAAATCCTTCAAAGATCATAATATATATATATATATATCACTATATAGTGTTCCGTATAAGTATGCTTTATCTACATATCTAGTCCTTCTAAGACTACCAAATAATAAAAATCAAAATGTGATTGCATCCATTTCAAGAGAATGTCTCTTCATTATATACCAGGTCATTGTGATAAACCTTTTCCCTCAAGACATGTTTTATATCTCAAATTGTCATTTTTTTGTCATTAGGCTTTCTTACAAATATCCACTTGTATTATACAGGCTTTACATCTTCAATTGTTCGGACAACAAGTCCAAATATTTCACATTTCGCTAGCGAGTGTAATTCTATCTGTATTGCTTCTTTCCAATTTGGCCAATAATTTTTACGTCGACATTTTACAATGGTTTGTGGTTCTGGATCCTCATTATCTTTTATAATAGCAAAAACAACAATATATGAAATACATTGTTGACAATGATTTTATTATATCCCATCTTTCTTCTTTATTATATAATGAGATATTATTGTTTACATGTGCTTCCTCATGGACTACCTCTTCTAGAGTTATTTTTTTAGAAAGATGAAATTGATCAATTGCTTCTGTTGCTTGTATTGAGGTCTCTTTGGGACCATTAGCCTCTTTATTTATCTTTTCTTGTGCCTTTCTCTTTCTGAGAATTAATTTTGTCATTTGCATTGATCGATCGGTCACGCTTCTGGCATTCCTTATATTCATACGCTGAATATTATTCTAAATCATGATTTTAGCGGCTATAATAAAATATATCATCAATGATCACTTGTTTGTGATCCCACAAGATCTTTTTGTATTTGCATAACTGATGAAATTTCCTCATTTCCATGTATTTGTCTTTCGGGGACATGTTACTTCAGGGACGTGTGCTTCTTCGAAGATTTTATCGTATGCAAAAGTTAATAATGTGGATCTTACAAGTATTTCAGGCTCTTCTGGAGCATTATTTTTCTCTTTCAGGAAACATAATGATATTTTGAACATATAGGTCTTCCTTGCTTAAGGCATATTTTGTGAATTATTTAGCTGGCATACTGATAGTTTTTCAATTAAAACACCAATCCGAATTGGAGTTTTTACAATTGAATATGTGACCTAGTCACTTTTCTATATGAGTAAATGCATCTAGCAGTGATGCTCAATTCTCTTAGGGATGAAGTTTTTTAATAAATTTTACGTCATTCTTCAAGCGACGGATTTCCTCCCCCAACGGGAATATTGTCTCATTATAATGATAGATCACAAATCGTGTGATAAAAACATCCTCATTACTAGACAAAAGAAACTTCTGGTTCTTTGTAATTGAATTTTCAACTGTTTAAAGCATCATTATGTATTAGGAGCCTTTAATTAAATTTATAGTACCAAAAATAGTACTAACATTTGAATTAACTAATATTAAACTCAACATAATAGGACAAATAGAAAAATAAGAAAATGCATTTCAGATAACAAAGAAAATTATAAAATATAAATACATAAGTGACAAAATTCTGATTGTACATTAGGTACATGGCCATATTTTTTAAGCACCACATAAATAACAATCATTGTCCTTGTGTTAGGGATTTGTTTTGCAAATATTTTCCCTTTAATCACGGTTTGAGATGTTTTAGAAACTCTATTATTGTTGTGATTTCAACTAAATAAATCATGATCTCATCATTCTTAACCACAACTTCTATGGCAAAAATAACAAAAAAAGAATTTGCTTCAGACAATGATGCTACTCAATGAGTTGGGTTACATGATTTTTCTTCAAATCGTTATTTGACAACGAGAATATATAAAATTGATGCTCTCAATATTGCTGTAACTACAACGTATTTGAGGCTTAATAGCCTGCGAACCTTTGTCAATGAGGTTAATCTTTAAATCCTCTTTATTATGATGGTGAAAGCTAACCATAATTTCTTCTTTATTATGATGGTGAAAGCTAATAATAATTTCTTCTTTATTATGATGGTGAAAGCTAATCATAATATACATATTCCTGCTGGGATACATGATGTTATATATGTGTCACTTTTAGCCTGCTAGTAACCGTTAGAGCGCCCTGGCAGTTTTAAAAATTTTTAGGGTTTTCGATCGGAACCGCTAATTTTTGGACTGTTAGCTATCGTCCTGAGCTAGAGGACTCCGATTGGAAATCTAACTGCATATTTGGTGTCCTGGTGCCATTTTAGACCTCTCACGAAAATTTCATTGAATTCTGGCATCGTTTGCAAAAATTTCACAGTTCCGGGGCGTATCCGGGTTTTTAAGTGACTTGTGATATGAATGGAATTTAAAATCGAGTGTTACTATTCATCGTCTTCCCGACTTGATCCCTCTCTCTCCTCTCCTCCGTTTTTCTTCCGTTTGAGCCCCCTACACCCCTCAAAATCAAAAACCTAAAGCACGGGAAGTGTAGATCGGGTCCCGATCTACACTCCGGTGTCTTCAAAACCCGATTCCGACGACTCTAGCCACTCCGTCCCCCTCTCTTTGTCCTCTGATTCGGGCCATTTCGAGGGCCGTGGTAGATCGGGGCGTAAGAGAGCCTTTGGGAAAGGTTTCGGCGCGCGGAGAGCACCCGGTCACCCCTTCCTCCCCCTCGGTAAGCTTCTTTTCCTCCTTTTTCTTGCTTAGATGATTGCTGGGGGGGGGGGGGGTTTGTGTTTGGGGGTGGTCGGCGGCAGTGGGGGTCGTCGGAGGGTGGTTGGAGATGGTCGGAGGTGGTCGGCGGTCGTGGGAGGGGCGTTTGAGGCGCTCGAGCAGGGGCTGACCCGTTCCGGGCAGCAGGCAGCAGCGGCAGCGACCCAGGCGGCGCGCAGGCCGGGCGCGCGCGGGCATGCGCGCGTGCGTGCGCGGGCGTGCGTACGCGCGGCGCGCGCGCGAGGTGCGCGCGGGTCTGGTGCGGGGAGCTGCTCGGGTGGCTGTGTGCGGGGCTGTTCGTGCGGCAGGTGCTGGGCGGCTGGTGCTGGGCGGGCTGGTGCGCGAGGTGGTGGCTGAGGCAGTGGAGGTGCGTGCGCGAGGTGGTGGTTGAGGCAGCGGAGGTGCGTGCGCGAGGTGGTGGCCGAGTGCAGGGTGCGCGCGGAGGGCGCGGCGAGGCCGTGGCGGTGCGCGGAGTGCGCGGCGAGGCCGTGGAGGTGCGTGCGAGGTGTGCGCGAGGCGCAGCGGGGCAGGCGAGGTGCGTGCGAGGTGCGCGCGAGGTGCGGCAAGGTGGCGGAGGTGCGTGCGAGGTGCGCGCGAGGTGCGGCAAGGTGGCGGAGGTGCGCGCGGGGTGCGCGCGGGGCGAGGCGCTGCGCGCGGGGGCGCGCGGGGTGCTCGCGGGCCGGCGCGAAGCGTGCGGGGTGCGCGGGCTGAAGCGCGGCGGTGCACCCGGGCGGTCGGGTGGCCGTGTGGGTGGTTGCCGGAGTGCTCGGGCTAACGTGCGTGCGGGTCGCGTGCACGTTTGCCCCAGTGTTAGGTGTTTGTTGTGGGTTTTGGGTATTTATTTGTGTATTTAATAATATTTGTGGATTTATACTTACCTAATAATACCCTGTCTTGCAGATCTCGACGGACGGTCGCGCGTTGATCCGAGTTCCGGTGAGTGGGACAATCCAACCCAGTAGAGAGGGGTTATACGCACTTGGGCGTATACCGACCTCTCCTGGGGCACCGTGGATAATATTAACCTGTAATAATATGTATTGCATGTGAGCATGATGTTAAATGTAGAATGCATGCTACCCTAGGCTTTTATGTTAGGGACTTGCACCCATAGGATAGGTGTAAGAGCCATGCACCATGCCCCCTGTTTTCATGCTAGGAAACCTCGGCCTATGCATGCGTCCTACTAGTTTATTTATTAAATTAAATGCTAGTGTATGTTAAATCGCATGCCTTAGGTAATATTATCGGGAGGAGCCTTGCGAGGACAGCGGTGAGACCCGTGTTAGGGTACTCCGTGTTCCTTGTTTGGTTGTCGGGATGTCCTGTATCGGGACCTCATGCTGCTCTCCCAAGGTTTCTAGTCCCAATAATATTATAAGTAATGTTGTATGTTTGGTATAATTATTAGCATGAGTAGTGAATATTATAGGGGAGGGGCCTTGCGAGGACAGCGGTGAGACCCGTGTTAGGGTACTCCGTGTTCCTTGTTTGGTTGTCGGGGTATCCTATATCGGGAACTCACGCCGCCCTCCCGAGTTTCTTTCCCCCAGTGATATTCCAACACTGCTTTTGATTGTACTTGTTTCCCCGCATCTTGGTTATGCGCGCTGGAGGAACTCTGAAGAGTTCATGACATTTGAGTCGTAGAGATGTGTTGTCGGCGGATCCGAGTGGATCATATGCGTATGGTTAGGCTGTTCTGTTCCCTTCGTTGGATCCGGTAGAGACTACCCCAGCGTTAGACAGGGCCTTCCTGACAGAGGGCTCTCATTAGTAGGCACCTCCTGATTTGGTGACGGACTGTGCTGAACGTGGGAGTAGACCAGGCGGCCTACGGAGTGGAGGAGAGACTATCGGTGGACCAAGGGTGACCAACAGCCTAGTCAGTCCCAAAATCCTATGTCACCCGTGGTAGGGTGAGGGTGAGGGTGTAGTGGGTTGGCGATGAGCGACCTACTGGATATGTGAATGGATGATTATCAGTCCCAATAGCCTATGTCACCCATTGATGGGTGAGGGTGAGGGTGTGGTGGTTCGGCGAAGTACGAACCACTGGATCATGTTATGTCTTAGAGGCTGGATAAATAATGGAATTGTGGTAAATATTGTCTGTGATGCATGGGTTGTGCTATTCACTGAGCGTGTGGCTCACCCCTCGCATATGTTTTTCCCCAGTGGTCACTGAGCCTGAGCTAGAGCCGGAGCAGCAGTTGGAGCTTTCCGAGGGATTCCTTCAGTAGCGGAGCAGCGCCACGTTCCGCGAGTGCCAGAGGTTATCAGCATCCCTTCTTGTCTGTATGTATTTGATTTCCGTGCTTGGCACGTGTTTGTAGATGTTCAGTTGTTACTATGTATATTGGCTCTCACAGGACATATGATTGTGTATCGAGTCTGTAATATGTTTTGGATTACAGACTCAGTTTTAGCTTCCGCATTTGGTGTATATATATCATGTCAGTTCTTTTGTTGCATGTGTGTCATTCTAGTTGTCTGTGTATGATATATTATTGATCTCCTGTGTTGGCTTCTGATATGATATATACACTTGCCGCGTCCCTGGGTTGGCCGCCCTGGGGCGTGACAAAAAGTTGGTATCAGAGCCTGGTCCTGTCAGAGCCAATAGTCTTCCTTTCGTAGAGATGAGTCCTAGGATTTCGATATGAGTATTCTGATCCTAGTGTCTGGTTTTCTTAGGGTGCTGATATGCCTCCTCGCAGAGGACGGCGCGGACGAGGTCCCTCTCGGTCTTTGGAGGTTTCCGGACCTACCAGAGACGAGGATGCTACCGGAGAGCCCTTGACGCAGGAGCCACCTGCTTGGGAGCGTGCTTTCGCTCGGTTGGCTGATTTGGTGGAGACACAGACGAGGATGTTGGCAGAGCAGGCTAGAGAGATTCGGGAGCTGAGGGTGACCCGCGAGGCAGTTCCGCAGGTCCCCTTGGCGGCAGATCCGCCTGTGGTACCTGATGTACCCCCAGTTCCTGTGGCAGTTCCGGCAGTAGGAGTTGAGGATCCCCTGCAGAGGGAGGAGGAGCTAGAGGCGGCAGCGCGAGTGCAGCAGAGCGGCCTCAACGCCTTTCTGAAGCTCCATCCTCCCGAGTTTCATGGGCAGTCGGCAGATCCACTTGCGCCAGAGCGTTGGTTGAGGGAGGTGGATGTGATCTTCGCGGCCATGCTTTGCACCGATCGCCAGCGAGTCTCTCTGGCCACCTTTATGTTGAAGGGTGACGCCGCCGACTGGTGGGCTACCCGAGTGGTGGACATTCCAGAGGGAGTGGCGCGGCTCACATGGGCGGGTTTCCAGGGGCATTTCTTGGAGGAGTATTTCCCGTTCTCGGCGCGGCAGCTAGTGGAGCGGGAGTTTGAGCAGCTGACTCAGGGCACTATGTCCGTCGCTGACTACTCTACGCGCTTCACGAGCCTTTCCAGGTTCGCTCCAGCCTGGGTGAGCCGGAGCAGCAGTTGGAGCTTTCCGAGGGATTCCTTCAGTAGCGGAGCAGCGCCACGTTCCGCGAGTGCCAGAGGTTATCAGCATCCCTTTCCTTGTCTGTATGTATTTGATTTCCGTGCTTGGCACGTGTTTGTAGATGTTCAGTTGTTACTATGTATATTGGCTCTCACAGGACATATGATTGAGTATCGGGTCTGTAATATGTTTTGAGTTACAGACTCAGTTTTAGCTTCCGCATTTGGTGTATATATATCATGTCAGCTTTTTTGTTGCATGTGTGTCATTCTAGTTGTCTGTGTATGGTATATTATTGATCTCCTGTGTAGGCTTCTGATATGATATATACACTTGCCGCGTCCCTGGGTTGGCCGCCCTGGGGCGTGACACATGAATCCCTTTCTTTTTTTTTATGGTCCTACAAGGACACAAGTAGCCATGATTTGTGTATTTTTTTTAGGGATAAAAAAATTTCATAAAAGTTTCATAACTTTTGTATTGTCCTACAAGGATCCAAATAACCATGAATTTTATATAATCCTTCAGGATAAGAAAATTGTATGTAGTCCTTCAAGAACACTTTTAATCATATCTTTTACATGATCTTTGAATGATACATGTGATCATAATTTTTTTTTTTATGGTCCTTAAAAGGATCCAAAAAAATTTCATTTCTTTTGTATGGTCCGAGTATGAATCATAATTTTTCTTTTTGTATGGTCCTTCAAAGATCTATGTAATAATTTTTTTTTCATCGTCATACAGGAACATGATTTTCTTTGTAACATCAAGTTGGATATCTCATCAAGTATCCATAAATATAGGCTTGCAAGGAATTGAAAGAAAAGAACTCAGCCTTGATGTATCCGAATACATGATATTTTATTAAGAATGAGACATCTAGATAAATTGAATTAGTGTATAAAATATAATACCAAGACAAATTTGACTTTCCACCATCATGGACATGCTATTCCACCAGCTAATATATATATAATCCATATCATGCAAAGATGATGCAACCAAGTTATTTGCAAGCATAAGAGAAAATGAAGCGTACAGTAATTTAATTACCACAAAAAATAAATTATTTGCAAGCATATCCTTTGATATCATATAAATTTAATAAATCATTTAGCAACATAATAGCCTCAAGAGAAACAATAGGAATAAGAGCACAAAGAATTTAATTACTTGCCACATATTATTTGTAAGCCTGGAGATTAAGGGCATGGAGTCCATAGATCTTTTATAGCAAAATAAAATTAAACGAATAAGAAACTCAATTATATAACATTAATTTCCATATTAGATAGTTCTATTCATCCGTATAAATGTCAAATAGTTTTACGTGTAGGAGATTCTATTCACATAAGATAAACATATACAATTAGCCATATAAATAGAACTAGCATTGTCACGCCCCAGGGCGGCCGTCCCCGGGACGCGGCAAGTGTATATATGATATCAGTAACAGGAAATCAACAATATACCACAACAATCACTAAAAAGGACAACACAGATAAAAGCAGGGCTGACATAATATATACACCAAATGCGGAAGCTAAAAAGACTGAGTCTGTAATCAAAATATACTACAGACTAGATACATAATCGTATGTCCTGTGAGAACCAACATGTCTACATATATACACAAATAAAATCCATACATAATCCAACTAGGTGCCCAAGCACAGAGTATATACATACAACTGAAAGAAGGGTGCTGATGGCCTCAAAACTCGTGGGACGCGGCGCTACTCCTCTACTGGTGTAGTCGCTCGGGAAGCTCCTCCCTCAGAGATCACTGAAAAAGACAATATGCGAGGGGTGAGCCACACGCTCAGTGAATAGCACAACCCATGCATACAGTTCATATTAACCACATTTAATCAAACCATAAGCCACAAGTGGCATAATATCTCAAATCCGGGGGTTCGTTACATCGCCGAACCCCATACCCTCACCCTCACCCTCAACAGGTGACCTAGGATGTTGGGACTTAGCGGGTTAATAATCATTCATACATAATCCTGTGGGTCGTCGCATCGCCGGCCCACCATACCCTCACCCTCACCCTTAGCAGGTGACATAGGCTCTTGGGACTGACTAGGCTGTTGGTCACCCTTGGTCCACCGATAGTCTCTCCTCACTCCGTAGGTCGTTTGGCCACTCCCATGTTCAGCACAGTCCTTATCCAAAACAGGAGGCGCCTACTAATGGGAGCCCCTGCACGGGACAACCTGTCTAACGCTGAGGTAGTCTCTAACAGGATCCGACGAAGGGAACAGAACAGCCTATCCATCGCATATGATCCACTCGGATCCGCTGACAGCACATCTCTACAACTCTAATGTCTTGAATTCCTCAGAATTCCACCAGCGCGCATAACCAGGATGCGGGGAAATAAATATGACATAAAGGGGAAATAGAGACCTTGGGAGGGTAACCTGAGGTCCCGATGTAGGACATCCGACAACCAAACGAGGAACACGGAGTACCCTAACCCGGGTCTCAATGTTAACCTCGCAAGGCCCCCTATATTCCCAAGGCATGCTAATATTTATATCGCAGTTTGCATTTAATTAAATAAATCAAACTAATAGGACGCATGCACAGGTCGGGTTTTCCTAGCATGATAACGGGGAGGCAGGATGCATGGCTCATGCACAATCCTAAGGGTGCAAGTCCCTAACACACAATCTAGGGTGGCATGCAATTCTACACACACATCATGCTTACATGGGTTATAATTGCAATAATTAATACAAACTATACGCCCCAGGGGAGATCGGTACACGCCCAAAGCATGTAACGCCTCCCAAACTGGGTTGGGTTGTCCCACTCACCGGAAATCGGGTCGACGCGCGACCGTCCGTCGAGATCTGCAAGACAGGTATTAACTGGGTAAGTATAAATCCGCAAATACTATTAAATACACAAAAATACACCAAAACCCCAAATCAACACCCAACACCCCCGGCAACCACCCGCACGGCCACCCGACCGCCCGGGTGCACCGCCGTGCTTCAGCCCGCGCATCCCGCGCTCCGCCGGCCCCTGCCCGCCGCCTGGACACGCCACCGCACCAACCCCGGGGCTCCGCGCGTCCACTGCGCGCCGCCGCAGTAGCCCGCGCGCGCCTCGAACACCTCGCGCCGCCCCGCGAGCACCCCGCACGGCCCCTGCGCGCAGCACCTCGCCCCGCGCTCACCCCGTGCGCACCTCCGCCGCCTCGCGCGCACCACGGTCGCCTCGCCGCGCCCTCCGCGCGCACTCTGCACACCCTTCCGCGCGCACTGCCTTCGGCCACCCCCTCGCGCACGCCTGGCCTTCAGCTCCTCGCACACGGTACCCACACGACCAGCTCCCCTGAGCGCACGCCCGCGCGCACGCTCGCACGCACGCGCGCGCGCACAACCGGCCAGCCCCTGCGCTCGCTGCCTGTGCTGCCTGAGGCCCCCAGCCCGAGCACGCCTGCACTGCCAGCCCGTCCCGCGCGCCCAGCACGACCGCGCGCACGCCGCGCGCACGCACACCCGCGCACGCACGCGCGCATCCCCGCACGCGCCCCGCATGTGCGCTGCCTGAGCCGCTGCCGCTGCTGCCTGCGCCCGAGGACAAGGCCTGCCACTGCTCGAGCACCTCCACCACCATCCGAAAGCCTCCAACGGCCTCCGACCGCCTCCCACTGCCCCCGACGGCCACCCACCGCCTCCGACCACCACCCAACCCTAGATCCACCTCCCTAGCATACATCTATGCAAGAAAAAGAGGGAAAGAAGGCTTACCGAGGGGAGGAAGAGGCGTCCGGTGGCTCTCCGCGCGCCGGAACCTTTCCCAAAAGCTCTCCTACGCCCCGATCTACCACGGCCCTCGAATCGGGCCAAAACAGAGGAGAAAGAGAGGTGGTCGGAGTGGCTAGAGTCGTCGGAATCGGGTTTTGAAAACACCGGAGTGTAGATCGGGACCCGATCTACACTTCTCGTGTTTTGGGTTTTTAGTTTTGAGGGGGTCTAGGGGCTTGAAAGTGAGGAAAAAGAGAGAGGGGAGAGAGAAAATGCAAGGTCGGGGATGATGAATAGTACCTCAGGAATTAGATCCCACTTATTTATAGTGCGCGACTTAAAAACCCGGATACGCCCCGGAACTGTGAAATTTTCAAAAACGATGCCGGAATTCGATGAAATTTTCATGAGTGGCTTAAAACGGCACCAGGACACATAATATGCAGTTAGATTTTCAATCGGAGTCCTCTAACTCGGACGATAGCTAACAGTCCAAAATTATGCGGTTCCGATCGAAAAACTCAAAAATTTTAAAACTGCTAAAAATGCTCCAATGGTTGCCAATAGGCCAAAAGTGACACATATATAACAAGCATGACATGCTTACAGCCACATGACATAACTCCAATAGTTTGATGTAAAATACCCACCAAAAAAATATAAACCTAGAATTTTATTGTTCAAATTAAATTGAACATGACAGAAACGGGGTTTAATAAACATGTAATTTGATGTATAAAGACGGATCATTTTGTGAGCAATTGGATCATTCATAATTATATTCATACTACAAAAAAAATGCATGCATGGCTGAGAGAGAATAATCAATTATAAAAGAAGGAAAACAAACAATGCTCCACTTCGAATAAAAAATATGTATATTCCTTTTAAGGAAGAACATGGGTAGAAACCCAATGGATAACAAGGTTACGCGGTGATGCGACCAATCTCATCCTCACCCTTACTCCCGGAGGGAGACTCTTGGGACTTTTGGGGAGAGACCATACCGTTTGTCGAAGAGACACGGAATTACTGGTCCACACAACACTACTGGATTATCTACATCGAGATAACTGCCCAACGATGTCTTTGAACATCGTTACATAATCGGACCCAATAACTATGGGAACGGACGAACAACGAAATGGGTCACGCGGCAACGTGACTTCAACTCATTCTCACTGTTATATATGTGTCACTTTTAACCTTCTGGTAACCGTTGGACCATTCTGGCAGTTTTTCATTTTTTTCGTTTTTCGGTCGGAACCGCTAAAATTTCGGGCTGTTAGCTATCGCCCTGAGATTGAGGGCTCCAATTGAAAATCTAACTACATATTATGTGTCCTGGTGCCATTCTAAGCCACTCACGAAAATTTCATTGAATTCCGGTAACGTTTCAGAATTTCACAGTTCCGAGGCGTATCCGGGTTTTGACCGAGCGAGAAGTCATTGGGAGAGTAGACTTGGTCAAAGTGGGCCCATGGACTTGGTCAACCCCTTTTGTTTTTATTTGTGGTTGGGTTGACCCAAGTCAAAACCCACTTAACTCATCTAATCATGCCTTAAGCCCTAATTAATCTTGATTACCCTAATCTAAATGGGGTTTGACTTATTTAAGTGGGATGAAAAGTTGCCCTTCACTATTCATCATCTTCTCAAATGAGATTTCTCTCTCCCCCTCTCTCCTTTTCTTGCTTTTGAGCCACCTAGGGTGCTTGAAGCTTAAAACCCAAAACATAGAAAGGTTAGATCCGGTCCCGATCTACACCCCGGTGTTTTCGGATTCGAATTCCGGCGAGTCTTGCCCTTTCTCCCGCCCTCTCTTCTCCTCAGATCTGAGCCCTTTCGGAGGTGGGAAGAGGTCTTGGTGGTGGAGACCCTTGGAGAGGTGTTTCGGTGCGCGGAGAGCAACCGAACTTCCCTTCCTTCCCTTGGTAAGCTCTTTTTCCTTCTTTTTTGGCTTAGATGCTTGTTAGGAGGGTGGTTTTGAGGTTGGGTGGTGGTCGGCGGCTGTGGGTGGCTGTTGGTGGTGGTTGGGAGGCGGTCGGAGGCCATTGGTGGCCGGTGGTTGGTGGTAGAGGTGCTCGGACAGGTTGGTGGTCTGTCCCGGGCAGGATGGCAGCGGGCGCAGCAGGCAGCGCATCAGGTGGCCGGGCGCGCGGGCGTGCGCTCGGGTGGTGCAGGGGGCGTCCTGGGCGCGATGGGTAGGCGGGCAGCTGGCAGGCAGTGCTCGGGCAGCAGGCGAGCGGTGCTCGGGCCACTCGGCGATGCGCGCAGGCAGGCAGCGCGGGCAAGCGGCGCGGAGGCTGGCAGGCACGCTGGGTGCGTGCTGCCAGGCGCGCTGGGCGCGTGTTGCCGAGCGTGCGCGTGGGCGCTGGGTGAGGGTCCCGGGTGCTGGGCGCTGGGTGCTGGGCGCTGGGGCGCTGGGCGCTGAGCACCGTGCAGGAGCATGCGCGCGGGGCGCTGGGCAGAGGCGCAGGCGTGCGCGCGGTGAGGTGAGCAGTGGGTGCGAGCGGGCGGGTGCGCGTGCGGGGCGCTGCGCTGGGGCGCAGTGCGCGCGGGTGCACCGGTGCGGGGCTGGTCGAGCGGATGGTGCGAGTGGGTGATGCGAGCGGGTGGTGCGCGCGGGGTGCGCGCAGGGAGAGGTTGGTGGTGCGCGCGGAGTGCGCGCGGGTCGAGGCGCTGGACGCGGGGTGTGCGGGTGTGCGCGCAGGTTGCTGCGCTGGGGCGCAGTGAGCGCGCGGTGCACCCGGGAGGTCTCGGCAGGGTGTCCGGGCGTGCGGGCTGGGCTCGGCAAGGCGTCTGGGGGCGCGGGCCGGGGCTCGGCTGTGCGCCCGGGGCGGGTGGCCGTGCGTGCGGCTGCCCGGGAGTTCGGGAGTGAGTTGGGGTGCTCGGGCTCGCGTGCGTACAGGCCGTATGTACGCTTGTCCGAGTGTTGTGTATTTTAATATATTTTTGGGTTTAATTGTGTATTTTACTCACCGATTTGATTACCCTATCTTGCAGATCTTGACGGACGGTCGCGCGACGACCCGACTATCGGTGAGTGGGACGATCCAACCCAGTAGGGAGGCGTTACATGCACTTGGGCGTGTACCGTCCTCCCCTGGGGCACCATAGTAAATATTAACATGTTTAATATGAAAACTATGTAAGCATGATAATCTGTAGTATGCATGCCACCCTAGATTTGTATGCTAGGGACTTATACCCTTAGGACCCGTATAAGAACCATGCACCCTGTTATCATGTTTCCATGCTAGGAAAGCCCCGACCGATGCATGTCCCCATCTAGTTTAAATTGCTTAAATCAAATGCGTTCATATGATTGTTAGCATGTTTTAGTGAATATTATAGGGGAGGGGCCTTGCGAGGACAGCGTTGAGACCCGGGCTAGGGTACTCCGTGTTCCTTGTTTGGTTGTCGGGATGTCCTATATCGGGACCTCACGCTGCCCTCCCAAGGATTCTTTCCCCGTTAATATTCCAACCTCTTTATTATTATAACGCATGTTTCCCCGCATCCTGGTTATGTGCCCTGTTGGAATTCTGAAGAATTCAAGGCATTAGAGTTGTAGAGATGTGTTTGTCAGCGGATCCGAGTGGATCATATGCGATGGATAGGCTGTTCTGTTCCCTTCGTTGGATCCGTGTAGAGACTGCCCCAGCGTTAGAAAGGCCGTCCCTTCCGAGGGCTCCCATCAGTAGGCGCCTCCCGATATTTGTGACGGACTGTGCTGAAGTGTGGGTGAAGGCCAAGCGGCCTACGGAGTGGAGGAGAGACTATCGGTGGACCAAGGGCGACCATCAGCCTAGTCAGTCCTAATATCCTATGTCACCCATTGAGGGGTGAGGGTGAGGGTGTAGTGGGTTGGCGATGTAGCGACCCACTGGATTGTTAGTCCCAATATCCTATGTCACCTATTGAGGGGTGAGGGTGAGGGTGTATGGATGTGTATGGATGATTATCAGGCTAATAAGTCCCAATATCCTATGTCACCCATTGAGGGGTGAGGGTGAGGGTGTAGTGGGTTGGCGATAGCGACCCACTGGCCTGTATAGCTGTTGCCATTTTGTGGCTTTTAATGATGTGACTTTGGAATAATAAGATCTGGTGGTTAATAAATATTGTGATGCACGGGTTGTGCTGTTCACTGAGCGTGTGGCTCACCCCTCGCATAATATTTTCTCCAGTGTCATTTGAGTTGGATCTGGAGGAAGAGCTCCCCGAGGGACTTCATCAGTAGCGGAGTAGCGCAACGTCCCGCGAGTATCAGAGGCTATCAGCATCCCTTGTGATTGTATGTATTTATTCCGTGCTTGGGCACGCGTTTGTGTATTATTGTATGTCTTTGTATATATTGGCTCTCACAGAACAGTTGATTATGTATCGAGTCTGTAATATGTTTTGGATTACAGATTCAGTCTTTAGCTTTCGCTATTGGTGTATATATCATGTCAGCCCTGCTTTTGTGGTCTATGTGTCATTTTAGTTGCTGTGTGAGTATGTTATTGAACTCCTGTTTACTGATATCATATATACACTTGCCGCGTCCCGGGGTCGGCCGGCCCTGGGGCGTGACACTCACCCTAGCCCCCGGAGGGGTGACCCTAGGGACTTTTGGGATAAATCTGCTTGCTCTACACCCTTCGTCATCCGGTAACCCTCTCCCGGGTAGCCTCTATTTGGTATACTCCCATGATCAGTACATCTTGCCGCATGCATCGATAGTACTTATAGGTGGGGCCCTCTGTCAGGACAGCTACAACACCGGGCAGCATCGACACAGATCCAATGAAGGGGAGAACGATTTCACGCTCGCAATATCATTCGTTAGCCCTCTCCCGAGTAGCCTCTACTTGGTATACCCCCATGATCAGTACATTTTACCGCATGCATCGATAACATAGAATTAACTGTAGGGGGGTTCTCCCTAACATGAATATACATCATAAACAATAAATCATGCAACACACATACAAGGCATGGCCTAACTACACATGCGTATGAGGCATATTAATCATATAAGCACACAAGGTAATACTTAAGCATGCGTTGGATATCACCAACTTAAAAGGGAAGGATTAAGCGCGATCTCACGCACCAACCGGTGTATGCCGATAATCCCAAGCGGACCTGAGTCAAGTAAGAACCATATCTACTTACTCAGTTTACGCAAAGAGGGAGGGCGAGAGAGAGGGAAAGTCTCATCCTCTTCGGAAGCTGGTCATAGCTTTGCCCCAACAAGATGGGTGCAACAATCATACCACGTCCTCCAGTCTTATGACCAGGGAATATTAAGGATGCACTCGGTTATTAACCCATGTTTAATCATGCTAGACATTACTAACATAGGGAGGTAGTACTATAAATAGGGACTACCTAAGGCATGCATATTCTATACATTCATATAAACATACATCACACATGCCCATACATGAAGGGCGCATGCGAACATAATAATTCACACATGAATATAATACATAGGCAAGTATTTGGTAGAATAGGGGGTTCTACACAATATACGAGCTATACTAACCTAGCATTCAAATATCTAGTATATTATGGGTTAGACATGACCATACTACTTATCTAAATAAGTAGTATAGTCAGGGTGCCCAATAGATGCGCGACGCATGACTACGTGCATCCAACGCTTCCCGAAGGGTTGGATCAAACCACTCACTGATACCCGGATCGCCGCGCGTCCGGTCTACGAGATCTACAAAACACAACCAATGATCCACAATTAAAATATGGAACCTTCTGACACACATATAAGCCTACTTCATGAAGACCCTAACTTCTGATACTTTTCACAACATGCATAACAACTCCTTGACACACAATCGAGCAAAACTGCTAAACCTGCTGCAACCAGCCCTACTATTTGATCTCCACAGCATCAAATACACATCCAACAATTATGAAATAAATCATACACATTATTTGACATGCTGAGATCATAATCCCTGAAGACATTATAACCTAATTTTGCCTCTACAGGCCTGAACTAAAATATTTCCAGAAACCGGTCATTCCCTCGCGAATCTGAACAGGCCTTGCAAATTAGGTTATAACTTACAACATAGATATCATAATGACACAAAATTTCATATATAACAACTAGACACATATATGATCATATCAAACATGAAGACACAATCCAAAAAATATGCCTCTAAATACTAGATTCACAAAGATCTTTAGAAGACAGAGATCTGCCTTACCAAAATAGGGGGAGGGAAATGGGGAGATGCGGGGCTCTCGACACACCCACGACCACCACAACCACTACCACCACCTCATCAACATCTCCTCATGCCTTTCTTGGCTGTAAACAGGGGATAAAGGAATGAGAGGGAGATAGAGAGAAGAGAAACAACAACAACAACACACACACACTCACCCTTATTCACTCTCTCTTGTGCTTCTTCTTCTTCTTCTTCTCAATAAACAAAGGAAAAGCAACCAAAAAGGGGAGCCAAAGAGGGCCTCAGATGGATTTGCTAGGGAGGGAGGGAGAGAGAGAGAGAGATTTCTCGCTTGGGGGGGGGGGGATGAGAAGGAGAGAAAAGGGGGGTGCACTTAAGCCTATTCTCACCCTCTAACACTTAAAATAACCAAAGGGTTGACCAACCAAACAAGGAACTCTCAAAACCCGGATATGGTTCGGTACTGCATATTTTTCAAAACATTACTGGAATTCGATGAAATTTTTATGGGTAGTACAAAACGGTACCAAGACCCATACTATGCAGTTAGATTTTCAATCAGAGTACTCCAACTCCCGCAGATAGCTAAAAGCTAAAATTTTAGCGACTCCGATCAAAAAATAAGGCTCCAAATGACACATTCATAACAATAGGGGTAACAATCAAATGCACCATTCATGTATTTATAATATACATGAATTTACAATTAATTTTGACACACTAATAGATGACAATTAAGGTGATAATTACTAATACATACATGCACCATCCACAATTACATGCATCCACACTTATATGGACATTCATATGCATGTATTTTACAACAATAATGTTATATTTGAACATGTGTTTTAATTGTAATTTGTATTTTTGTTGTGGATATTCAATCATCGGGATGAAATGATTGAGTGGGCAAAGAAATTCGGTAGAGACAATGGTATCATCATTGCTATTAGTCGATCAGATTTTTTCGATCCTCGACATTTCCCACGTTTGTACCTTGGATGCAAGAGAGGAGGATATTATCGACCTCATCATCATTGTAGCCTGCTGAAAGAAACATGTTCAAGATCTACAAAATGGTGCAGATGTCCTTTCAAATTAAAATGCATGAAGTTATAAGTTCTTGAGGACCTATGGATCATTCAAGTGTTGAATGGAAAATACCACCACTCATTGATCAAACATATGGAGGGCGATTCATTTGTTGGAAGACTTTTGAATGACGAGTATGAGCTTCTTCGAAGCATGACGAAGAGTGGGGTGCATCCTAGAGATATACTTTCATATCTAAAGAAGTAACTGGTGAACATTCAAACATGCAACAGTTATTTAAGATGCTATATAAAGCTGTATATGTGAAACGAGATAGAGAGGATCCTAATTCTGGAAGACTGCTAGATCTAGAAAGTATTTTCTCTTGTTTCTATGATAGTCTGTACATATAAAACAGAAAGATTCAGATTGCCACTGTTAGAGATCATGGGTGTTACATCGACATACAAAACATTTGTGGCCTCATTCGTGTACATGGAAGCAGAGAAAGAAACAAATTATACATGGGTGTTGCATTGCTTGAAGGAGCTCTTTGATGGTTCAGTATTACCCTTAGTCATTGTGACTGATCGAGAGCAAGGGTTGACTAATGCTCTGAGTAGTATTTTTCCTACCACGGCGCACCTGTTATGTCACTATCACATCAACAAATATGTTCCAGCAAAGTGTAGAAGAGATTTTTCAATGAATGATAAGTGAGATGTATTTTTCAACTCGTGGACTAGTGTGATGAAGGCTGCTTTAGAAGAGCAGTATGAAAAAGGGGCTCCAGCTTGAAAAGGACTATGAAACACACATGTTTGCATTGAATTATGTTTGTGAGCTACTTGTCACGCCCCAGGGCGGCCGTCCCCGGGACGCGGCAAGTGTATATATGATATCAGTAACAAGAGTTCAATAATATACCACAAACAACAACTAAACATGACAACACAGATAAAAGCAGGGCTGACATAATATATACACCAAATGCGGAAGCTAAAAGACTGAGTCTGTAGTCAAAACATACTACAGACTCGATACATAATCATACGTCCTGTGAGAGCCAACATGTCCATATATATACACAAATAAAATCCATACATAATCCAAACTAGGTGCCCAAGCACAGAATATATACATACAACAGAAAGAAGGGTGCTGATGGCCTCAAAACTCGTGGGACGCGGCGCTACTCCTCTACTGGTGTAGTCGCTCGGGAAGCTCCTCCCTCAGAGATCACTGAAAAAGATAATATGCGAGGGGTGAGCCACACGCTCAGTGAATAGCACAACCCATGCATACAGTTCATATTAACCACATTTACTCAAATCATAAGCCCAAAGCAGCATAAACAACACAAATCCGGGGGTTCGTCGCATCGCCGAACCGCCATACCCTCACCCTCACCCTCACCCTCAACAGGTGACCAAGGATGTTGGGACTTAGCGGGTTGATAATCATCCATACATAAACCTGTGGGTCGTCGCATCGCCGGCCCACTATACCCTCACCCTCACCCTCGCCAGGTGACATAGGCTCTTGGGACTGACTAGGCTGTTGGTCACCCTTGGTCCACCGATAGTCTCTCCTCACTCCGTAGGTCGTTTGGCCACTCCCATGTTCAGCACAGTCCTTCACCAAATCAGGAGGCGCCTACTAATGGGAGCCCCTGCACGGGACAACCTGTCTAACGCTGAGGTAGTCTCTACACGGATCCAACGAAGGGAACAGAACAGCCTATCCATCGCATATGATCCACTCGGATCCGCTGACAGCACATCTCTACAACTCTAATGTCTCGAATTCCTCTGAATTCCACCAGCGCGCATAACCAGAATGCGGGGAAATAAGTAAGACCAATATGGGGAAAAGAGACCTTGGGAGGGTAACCTGAGGTCCCGATGTAGGACATCCGACAACCAAACGAGGAACACGGAGTACCCTAACCCGGGTCTCAATGTTAACCTCGCAAGGCCCCCTTATATTCCCTAAGCATGCTATCAATAATAAAGCTTGCATTTAATTAAATAAATCAAACTAATAGGACGCATGCACAGGTCAGGGCTTTCCTAGCATGATAACGGGGTGACATGATACATGGCTCATGCACAAAACCTAAGGGTGCAAGTCCCTAACATACAAGTCTAGGGTGGCATGCATTCTACACACACACATCATGCTTACATGGATTCAAAATAACAGTTAATACTAACTATAAGCCCCAGGGGAGGACGGTACACGCTCAATGGCATGTAGTGCCTCCCAAACTGGGTTGGGTTATCCCACTCACCGGAAATCGGGTCGACGCGCGACCGTCCGTCGAGATCTGCAAGACAGGATATTAACTGGGTGAGTATAATCCACAATTACCCCAAATTACACAACATACACAAATAAACACCCAAAATCCCAAATCAAACACCCAACACCCCCGGCAACCACCCGCACGGCCGGTAACCACCCGCATGGCCACCCGACCGCCCGGGTGCACCGCCGCGCCTCAGCCCACGCACCCCGCACGCCCCCGCGCGCAGCGCCTCGCCCCGCACGCACCCCGCGCGCACCTCCGCCGCCTCGCCGCGCCTCGCGCGCACCGCAGCCGCCACACCGCGCCTCGCGCGCACCACTGCCGCTTCACCGCGCCTCGCGCGCACCACCACGGCCTCACCGCGCCTTCCGCGCGCACCACACTGCCTCGCCGCGCCATCCCGCGCACCCTGCATGCCCTCTCGCGCCCACTGCCCTCGGCACCACCTCGCGCACGCACCACCCCTGCCTCGGCCAACACTTCGTGCACGCACCACCCCTGCCTCGCACGCCTAGCACCCGCGTGACCAGCTCCTTGCGCACAGACCCGCGCGACCAGCCCCTCGCGCACAGACCCGCGCGACCAGCCCCTCGCGCACAGGCCCGCGCGACCAGCACTTCGCGCGCAGCTCGCCACCAGACCCGCTCGACCAGACCCGCGCACAGCTGCCCGACCAGCTACCCGCACCAGACCCGCGCACACCCGCGCGCACGCCGCGCGTACGCACGCCCGCGCATGCACGCGCGCTGCCTGGGCCGCTGCCGCTGCTGCCCGGAACAGGTCCCTCCACTGCCCGAGCACCCCCACCACCACCCAATAGCCTCCGACCGCCCCCAACCACCTCCGACCACCCCCCCCACAGCCGCCGACCACCTCCCAAACACAAAACCCCCTCCTATCAAGCATCTAAGCATGAAAAAGAGGGAAAAAGAGCTTACCAAGGGGAGGAAGAGGTGACCGGGTGCTCTCCGTGCACCGAAACCCTTCTCAACGGCCCTCTCACGCCCCGATCTATCTCGGCCTTCGAAACGGCCCGAATCAGAGGACAAAGAGGGGAGGTCGGGGAGGCTAGGATCGCCGGAATCGGGATTTGAAAGCACCGGAGTGTAGATCGGGACCCGATCTACACTTCTCGTGCTTTAGGTTTTTAGGTTTGAGGGGTCTAGGGGGCTCAAAATGGAGAAAAAGAGAGAGGGGAGAGAGAAAAACACTTTGGTAGGGATAATGAATAGTAACTCGGGATTTTAGATCCCACCCTTATATAGTGTGCGACTTAAAAACCCAGATACGCCCTGGAACTGCGAAATTTCAGAAACGTTGCCGGAATTCGATGAAATTTTCATGAGTGGCTTAAAACGGCACCAGGACACATAATATGCAGTTAGATTTTCAATCGGAGTCCTCTAACTCGGACGATAGCTAACAGTCCAAAATTATGCGGTTCCGATCGAAAAACACAAAAATTTTAAAACTGCTAAAAATGCTCCAATGGTTGCCAATAGGCCAAAAAGTGACACATATATAACACTACTAAATAGAAAGAGAAATCTATGGCTGCATGGGTGGATAAGGATTTCCATTTAGGCAATACATCCACCAATCGAGTTGAGGGGAATCATGCAAAGCTGAAGATGTCACGCCCCAGGGCGGCCGTCCCCGGGACGCGGCAGGTGTATATATCATATCAAAAGCCTACACATGAGGTCAAATATATATACTCTAAACCACAGATAAAAATGACAACACAGATCAAACAGGGCTGACATAATATATACACAATATAGCGGAAGCTAAATAAAAACTGAGTCTGTAACCTAAAACATATTACAGACTCGATACACAATCATACGTCCTGTGAGAGCCAATATACATAGAAACAACTGAATATATACAACGCGTGCTCAGCACGGAAATAAAGTACATACAGCCAAGAAAAGGGATGCTGATAGCCTCTGGCACTCGCGGACGTAGCGCTGCTCCGCTACTGAAGGAATCCCTCGGAAAGCTCCAACTGCTGCTCCGGCTCCAGCTCAGGCTCAGTGGCAACTGGGGAAAACATATGCGAGGGGTGAGCCACACGCTCAGTGAACAGCACAACCCATGCATCATAGACAATATTGACCACAATTCAATCAGCTATTTATCCCGCCTCAAAGTGGCAGGAACAACATAAACAATAATCCATCTTAAACCACTATTTCCATAACCCAGATCATACCCTCACCCTTACCCCTCAACAGGAGACTCAGGATATTGGGACTGACAATCATCCATAAACAAAACCAGCGGGTCGCTCATCGCCAACCCACTACACCCTCACCCTCACCCTCAACGGGTGACATAGGATTTTGGGACTGACTAGGCTGTTGGTCACCCCATAGTCCGCCGGTAGTCTCTCCTCCACTCCGTAGGCCGCTTGGTCTCCACCCACAACTTCAGCACAGTCCGTCACAAATATCGGGAGGCGCCTACTGATGTGGGTCCTCCGAAGGACGGCCTTTCTAACGCTGGGGCAGCCTCTACCGGATCCAACGAGGGGGACAGAACAGCCCATCCATACGCATATGATCCACTCGGATCCGCCGACTACACATCTCTACAACTCAAATGTCATGAACTCTTCAGAGTTCCTCCAGGGCGCATAACCAAGATGCGGGGAACATGAACAATAAAAGCAAGGTTGGAATATCATTGGGGGAAAGAACTCGGGAGGGCGGCGTGAGTTCCCGATATAGGATACCCCGACAACCAAACAAGGAACACGGAGTACCCTAACCCGGGTCTCACCGCTGTCCTCGCAAGGCCCCTCCCCTATAATATTCACTAGAATTGCTAATAATCATACCAATCATGCAACATTACTTATAATATTATTGGGACTAGAAACCTTGGGAGGGCAGCATGAGGTCCCGATACAGGACATCCCGACAACCAAACAAGGAACACGGAGTACCCTAACACGGGTCTCAATGTTGACCTCGCAAGGCTCCTCCCTATAACATTATCTAAGGCATGCGATTTAACATACATTAGCATTTAATTTAATAAATAAACTAGTAGGACGCATGCATAGGCCGAGGTTTCCTAGCATGAAACAGGAGGCATGGTGCATGGCTCTTACACCTATCCTATGGGTGCAAGTCCCTAACATAAAAGCCTAGGGTAGCATGCATTCTACATTTAAAATCATGCTCACATGTAATACATATTACTACAGGTTAATATAATCCATGGTGCCCCAGGAGAGGTCGGTATACGCCCAAGTGCGTATAACGCCTCTCTACCGGGTTGGATTGTCCCACTCACCCCTAACCGGGTCGTCGCGCGACCGTCCATCCAGACCTGCAAGATAGGCATTCAATATGGTGAGTACAAATCCACAATTACTACAAAAATACACAACTAAACACCCAACACTCGGGCAAACGTGCGTACGACTCGCACGCACGCTAGCCCGAGCACTCCGGCAACCACCCGCACGGCCGGCAACCACCCACACGGCCACCCGACCGCCCGGGTGCACCGCCGCGCCTCAGCCCACGCACCCTGCGCACTGCCGGGCCCCTGTCCGCCGCCGAGCCTCCCGGGTGCACCGCGCGCCCCCTGCGCCCCAGCGCAGCCGCCCGCGCACACCCCGCACGCCATCCGCTGGCCTACGAGCGCCTCGCACGCCCCGCGCGCACCACCCCTGCCTCGCCGCGCCCCGCGCGCACCCTGCACGAGGCCCCTGCACACACTGCCCCCACGGCCATCATCCCCAGCACCGCCGCCCAGCACCTCGCGCACAGCTGCCCAGCTCCTCGCGCACAGTTCACCGAGCACCTCGCGCACAGCTCGCCCAGCTCCTGCCGCTCGACCAGCTCCCCAGCACCAGCCGCTCGACCAGCTCCTCCCGGGTGTACCCGCGCGCAGCACGCCCAGCGCCCGCACGCCCAGCACACCCGCGCGCCCAGCACCCGCACGCCCAGCACGACCAGCACGCGCGCCCTGCACGCCCGCGCGCACGCACGCGCGCGCCCAGCCTGCTGCGCTGCTGTGCTGCTGCCGGTGCTGCCTGCTGCCCGAGACCACCAGCACCTCTACCACCACCCACCGACCTCCGACCACCTCCACAGCCCTCCGACGGCCACCCACAGCCGCCGACCTCCACCCAACCCCAAAATCCACCTCCTAACATCCATCTAAACAAGAAAAGAGGGGAAATAGGGCTTACCAAGGGGAGGAAGGGAAGTCCGGACGCTCTCCGCGCGCCGAAACCTTTCCCCAAGGGCTTCCACCGCCCGGATCTCGCTCGGCCTCCGAAATGGTCCAAAACAGAGGAGAAGAGAGGGGGGACGGAGGGGCAAAACTCGCCGGAATCCGGATTTGAAAGCACCGGAGTGTAGATCGGGACCCGATCTACACTTCCTATGCTTTAGGTTTTTGGGTTTGAGGGCTCTAAGGGCTTCAAATGGGAGAAAAAGAGAGAGGGAGGAGAGAGGGAGAGTTGGTAGGGATGATGAATAGTGATTTCGAATTTAGATTACACATATATATAGTGTGCGACTTAAAAACCCGGATACGCCCCGGAACTGTGAAATTTCAGAAAACATCGCCGGAATTCGATGAAATTTTCGTGAGAGGCCTAAAATGGCACCAGGACACCAAATATGCAGTTAGATTTTCAATCGGAGTCCTCTAACTCAGGACGATAGCTAACAGTCCAAAAATTAGCGGTTCCGATCGAAAACCGAAAAAAAACGAAAAACCGCCAGAACGCTCCAACGGTTACCAGCAGGTTAAAAGTGACACATATATAACAGAAGAACCATTTATGTTCAGAATCCTGTCACATCATGGGATAAAATTAAAAGAATGCTAGATCAACAGATTATAGAAATCAAGGCGTCTTTTGAACAAAGCCTCACAAAGATTCCCCATTCATTTTGAAGAGCTCTTTTTAAGCACTTAATTGGAGTTATATTTATTAGTGCACTTGAAAAGCTGAAAGACACCATCGAACGTAACAAAGGCCTTGAGATCGATCCCAATACATGAGGGCATGTCATATTTTACATGCATGGTCTTCCTTTGGCATGTATGTTTGTTGACTAAATGAGAGGGAGTAGAGTCATCCCATTGGGGAATATTCATCCATTTTGGATGAAATTTTTAATTACATTTTGGCAAAAGAGGATGTGGATATTGTCAGAGAGATAGAGATGATAATAAAAAATTGATCCTCATATAATCATATGCAAGGGATGGAGATGAAGAGAAATTTCAAGATGTTGAGTGATCTAGACACTATCAACTTATTAGAGCCAATGGAAAAGATAAATGTGAGGGGACGGAAGAAGAAAAAATCCAAAACAAGAAGCAAAGGGGTTGAAGAATCATTGACAAATCGCGAACCATCTCATTTTGAGCATGTTCTTGCTTCTTTGGAGTAAAAAAATCAGAAGTGTCTCACCCAATCATCCCAAATGACGATTGCATCAAATGCGCTAATATCCAAGCATGCTCCATTGGTCAAAAGATATTCTAGGAAAGATACACATTTCATGAAGGATTTCTCAACACCTTTGTTACCTCACATCATGGGAATATTGAATGTGGCATCAGATGGACATCGTGGCTTCCGAGTTATAGCTAGTTGTCTTAGATTGGGTGATGATGGTTGGAGACAGGTTAGACATGATCTCCTGGTCGAATTGGATGCACATGCATATTTGTATACTTCAATTTTTTGGGACAATTATTACATGAATGAGGTGAAGAATGCTTTGATATGTGAAGACACCATCGCGGACAAGGATCATTGGATGATTATGCCGGATATGGGACATTAATCGCTTCAAGTTATCGCATGGTTCTCGTTTATGTTTCAGCTCAATTATGCCTTACGTTTCTCCCCATCTGGTCTCCTTTTTTGCCTTCAAGTTGTGACTTTGTTTTCTATATGGGTCTTGTGAATAGCTGCCATTTCATTTGATTAAAAATGAATGAGAACGGACTGATTCCCCCAGTGTGAATGATGTAGTTAAAACACCATTACAGTTGCACATCTGACTGGCAAACACCATTTATGGATAGGATGGAATTGTTTAAAAGCATGTTCCGGGGTACTAACGTGGCAACAATGGATGTACCCATTCAAATCGATTAGTACACAATTTGAGTGTGGGTGTACCAGCCCCAGTTTTTTTGAGGGTTATGCACCATGTAAATGTCAAATAAACTAGGTGTACCATGTAAATGTCAAATATATAATGATAGTTTTTTGTAAATTTAACCCAAAGTGCTTCAAATGAATATATGAATTTTTTTTTGGTGTATTAGAAGGTTGTTTTTGTGTATGATTGAAAATGCAAGGGATTAATTGTCACGCCCCGGGCGTCCCCGAGACGCGGCAAGTGTATATACATATCAGAATCTACACAGGAGGTCAATAATATATCATACACAAGCTACTAGAATGACATACAGACAACAAAGCAGGGCTGACATGATATATACACCAAATGCGGATAACTAAAGACTGAATCTGTAATCAAAACACACTACAGACTCCATACATAATCACATGTCCTGTGAGAGCCAATATACATACAAAGACATCCAAAAACAACACCAACGCGTGCCCAAGCACGGAAAATACATACTGGTACAAGGGATGCTGATAGCCTCTGCAACTCGCGGGACGTGGCGCTACTCCGCTACTGATGAAGTCCCTCGGGGAGCTCCTCCTCCGGATCCGACTCAGATGACACTGAAGAAAAAAATTATGCGAGGGGTGAGCCACACGCTCAGTGAACGGCACAACCCATGCATCACAGACAATATTGACCACAACCAGATATCCTTATAATCCACAATTCATATTACTTAATCCACAAATGATAGCACAACTCAAAGCCGTGGGTTGCTCAAATCGCCAACCCACTACACCCTCACCCTCACCCTTCAATGGGCGACAAAGGATATTGGGACTGGCTACACATAACCAGCGGGTCGCTTCCGCCAACCCGCCACACCCTCACCCTCACCCTTCAATGGGTGACATAGGATATTGGGACTAACTGCACCAAAAACCAACGGGTCGCTTCCGCCAACCCGCTACACCCTCACCCTCACCCTTCAATGGGTGACATAGGATTTTGGGACTTACAAGCATCCAATCACAACTCCAGTGGGTCGTTCATCGCCAACCCACTACACCCTCACCATCACCCTTCAATGGGTGACATAGGATTTTGGGACTGACTAGGCTGTTGGTCACCCTTGGTCCACCGATAGTCTCTCCTCCACTCTGTAGGCCGCCTGGTCTACTCCCACATTCAGCACAGTCCGCCTAAATCAGGAGGTGCCTACTGATGGGAGCCCTCTGTCAGGAAGGCCTGTCTAACGCTGGGGTAGTCTCTACCGGATCCAACGAAGGGAACAGAACAGCCTACCCATCGCATATGATCCACTTGGATCCGCAGACGGCACATTATAACAACACTAATGTTCTGAATTCCTCAGAACCCACCAGGGCGCATAACTACGATGCGGGGAACATGCATAAGGTTATAATAAGGGTGGAATATCATTGGGGAAAGAAATTCAGGAGGGCAGCGTGAGTTCCCGATATAGGGCACCCCGACAACCAAACAAGGAACACGGTGTACCCTAACCCGGGTCTCACCGCTGTCCTCGCAAGGCCCCTCCCCTATAATATTCACTATAACATGTAATTTAACAAATACTATCATTTAATTTAATAAATAAACTAGTAAGGCACATGCATCGGTTGGGCTTCCTAACATGGAACCAGGGGACATGCTGCATGGCTCATACACATCCTAAGGGTGCAAGTCCCTAACATGCAAGGTCTAGGGTAACATGCATTCTACATTAATATCATACAAGCATGGATTACATAATACTGCGGGTTAATATACATCCATGGTGCCCCAGGAGAGGTCGGTATACGCCCAAAATGCGTATAACGCCTCTCTACTGGGTTGGATTGTCCCACTCACCAGAGATCGGGGTCGTCGCGCGACCGCCCATCTAGATCTGCAAGACAGACATTCAATATGGTGAGAAACCACACAATTTATACATAAAAATGCATAGAAATACCCAAAACTCGGATAAGCATGCATACGGGCTCGCACGCATGCGAGCACGCGCGTACGCACGCGAGTCCGAGTGCCCCGACACCTACCCGAACCCTCGGGCAGCCATTCGCATGGCCCCCTGCATGCGCACGCACGAATGCGCACGCACGCACACACCCCGGCACCATCGGCGCACTGCCGCGCGCTTGCCCGCGAGCCCAGACGCGCACCCGCACGCATGCGCACGCTCGCGCGCGCCCACGTGCACCGCGCGTCCAGCCCGCGCCCCTCGCGCAGCACCCCGCGCACTGCCCCAGCACGCCCCAGCACGCCCCAGCATGCCCCAGCACGCCCCAGCACGCGCATGCACGCGCGCGCGCGCACTGGTTCCCTGCCCAGCGCCCAGGCGCACTGCCCAGGCACACTGGCCGCGCGCGCGCACGCCCGCGCGTGCCCGCGCGTACCCGCGTGCACTCCCGCGCACACCTCCGCTCGCGCCAGCACCCGCGCGCACCCGCGCACCCGCTCCGCGCGAACCCGCGCACCCGCGCGCACGCACCCGCGCGCGACTGCGCCCGCCAGCGCCCCTGCCCTGCTCGCCTGCACGCCCAGCCAGCTCGCCCGGCCTGCCAGCGCGCACAGCCACTGCCCGCAGCCAGCCTGCACCGCACACCTCCCTCTGCACCCCCCGAGCGCACGCCCGCGCGCGCACCCGCGCGCACGCCCTCGCGCGCCCAGCACCCTGGTGCACCTGCTCCCAGCCTACCCGAGCTAGCCCTGCAGCCTGCCCAGCGCGCACGCCCAGACCTGCTGGCCCCCAGCGCCAGCCGAGCGCCCGCACGCCCAGCCCTGCTGGCCCCCAGCACAGCCCGAGCGCACGCACGCGCGCACGCCCGCGCGCACGCGCGCGCGCATCCGCGCCAGCCACTGCGCCTGCACCCCCTGCGCTGCTGCCCTGCCCGAGGCAGCAGCCCTGCCAGCCCGAGCTGCAACCCTGCCCGCCCGAGCTCCTCTACCACCCACCTCCGCGGCCTCCGACCGCCTCCCACAGCCCTCCGACGGCCACCCACCGCCGCCAACCGCCTCCCAACCCCAAATCAACCCTCCTAGCATACATCTAAACAAGAAAAGAGGGGAAATAGGGCTTACCAAGGGGAGGGAGCGAAGTCCGGACGCTCTCCGCGCGCCGAAACCTTTCTCAAAGGTCCTCTTACGCCCCGATCTATCACGGCCCTCGAAATGGCTCGAAACAGAGGAGAGAGAGGGGAGGTCGGAGAGGCTAAGATCGCCGGAATCGGGATTTGAAGACACCGGAGCGTAGATCGGGACCCGATCTACACTTCCCGTGCTTTAGGTTTTCGATTTTGAGGGGCTTAGGGGGCTCAAAAGGGAGAAAAAGAGAGAAGAGGAGAGAGGGGAACTTTGGTAGGGACGATGAACAGTAACTCGGGATATTATTAGCTTTCACTTATATAGTACGCGACTTAAAATACCCGGATACGCCCCGGAACTGCGAAATTTCGGAAACGTTACCGGAATTCAACGAAATTTTCGTGAGAGGTCTAAAACGGCACCAGGACACCAAATATGCAGTTAGATTTCCAATCGGAGTCCTCTAGCTCAGGACGATAGCTAACAGTCCAAAAATAAGCGGTTCCGATCGAAAAACCGGTAAAAACCAAAAACTGCCAGGACGCTCCAACGGTTACCAGCAGGCTAAAAAGTGACACATATATAACATTAATTGTAATCAGTTGTTTTTTTATGGTGGATGTTATCATGATTTTGTCAACCAAAGCGTATTTAATGGACAAACACTCGTTCATTTGGGTGACAAGAGAAAAACCCACTGCTTCTGGAAACAGGTTAGACATTCATGATGTCGATCACAGCTTACATCTTAGACACTTAATCTCTTAAATGCAATAGGAAATCTGAAACCCATAGGTTTTGGAATGGGGTTAGAAAAGACTGATGTCAATGAAACCATATATTGTAGACACTTTATCTGTCAAATGAAACAGGAGAAAAATCTGTATGTTATGGAATGGGTTAGACACCTCGGGTGTCTAGGTACAAGTATTCCTTAGACACTTCCTCAGTCGATGGGAATAAAAGTGAAATCTGTAGGTTCTGGAATGGGGTTAGTCAATACTGATATCGATGAAATCATATATTGTAGACACTTAGTCTGTCAAGTGAAATAATAGAAAAATTTGTAGGTTATGGAATGGGATAGACACATCGAGTGTCTAGGTACAAGTATTCTTTAGACACTTCCTCAGTCGATGAGGACAAAAGTGAAACCTGTAGGTTCTAATATGGGGTTAGACAATCCTAATGTCGATGAAATCATATATCGTAGACACTTAGTCTATCAAATGAGATAGAAGAAAATCTGTAGGTTCTGGAATGGGTTAGACCCACCCCTGGGGTGCCTACATATATGTATTCCCTAGATACTTCCTCAATCGATGGGAATAGAATTGAAACCTGTAGGTTTTGGAATGGGTTAGACATCTTGGTTGGCTAGGAATATGTATTCCCTAGACACTTCCGTAGTCGATGGTAAAAGAAATGAACTTGTAGGTTCTGAAATGAGTTAGACACCTAGGATGTCTACGTATATGTATTCCCTAGACAGTGCCACAATTGATGGGAATAGAAGTTAAACCTGTAGCGTCTGGAATGAGTTAGACACCTCATTTGCATGAAAATATGTATTCCCTAGACAATTCCGTAGTCGATGGGAACATAAGTGAAACTAATAGATTAAACAGACACCTCGGTTGTCTAGGAATATGTAGACCTAGACATTGCTGCAGTCAGTGGGAACCCTTAGGTTAAATGAATGGGTTAGACGCATGGGGTGTCTATAAATATGTAACATACAGACAAAGTCTCCATTGATAGAAGTCCAAATAAAAAAAAGCTTTAAGATTCAAGCCAAACCAATTAAAAGAAGGAATGCATTGTCTCTGTGAAGTTGTAACATATTAAACCATTGATAAACATTTATAAACATTCAAAGCTCATTTCCTTCATTCAAAGCCATATAAACACTAATCAACACCACCATACATAACCTTATAAACATTGTTCAACAAGTAACAAGTTCTCTGATAAAAACAACAATATACTTGTTCAAGTAATTTACATAATCACATCTAACACGTAATTGATCACTCCATTGTTGTTACTTACATAAACATTCATCTCAACAAATCTAAAAAAAACCAAAATGATATGTTGAAGATGTTATCAATTTGTGCATTTCAATTGTCGGCCACCCTCTTTAAACGGTAGGTGGAATGTGTTTGTTTTCGGGTGTCACCACTCAATCATTGTAGAAATTAGATGACAGTTTATTGTTTTAAAGATCCATTGAACCAATGGTTGGAGGCCACTTTCCTTGACTCTATTCACGAAGACGAAACATTCGTCATCCAAACTCCAACTGTCCAATTGAGTAATAGGCTGTTGACATCTCAACACATTACGCTCCTGTTATGACTGTGTCATTTAATTAGTATAAATAATTTTATTTATGAGTTTATACTTGTGCTTAATCGTTGAGATGCAATTATTAGTTTTATGGGTCAAGCTAGGGTATTTATTTAATTGTTATTATGTTGGAAATTAGTGAGCATATGTATTTTCGGTCAAGCCCGTAAAAGTGCAATGGACACCTGACAAGTGTCCCTAACAAAAGTCACCCTTAACAGTCCCAACACCCCTAATGTGAAAGTCTATTAACCTCAAAAAATCCAACCGAACCCAATATTTTAAATTTCCCTCCATGTTTCTTTCTTTTTCTCTCCCTCTCTCTTTTGTCCACAAATCCTAACAAGATCATTTTTTCTTCTCCTCCCTCTCTCTATTTATCTGAACATCTATATTTAGGGTTTTCTATATTTATTATAAATACTTTTTGTATTTCTTGTATGATTTTAAAATTTGTTGATGATGATTTTTGTTTCGGTTTTCTATTTTAAGGATTTTGTATTTTCTATATACATAGCTTGTATAGTTCGATTCTAATGTTGTATAGTTCAATTAATATATTGTGTAGTTTGATTCTGATTTTTGCAGTTCAGATCATATGTTGCTCTGTTTAATTCATATAAAGTGCATTGTGATTATATGTTGTATAGTTGGATTCATATGTTAGTCACTTCAATTCATATGGGTGTAGTTTCATTCATAGGTTATATAATTCGATTCATAGGTTGTGTAATTTCATTTTTAGGACATCTAGTTTGATTTATATGTTGTGTTCAATTCTTAGGTTCTGCAATTCAATTTATCTTTTTATTTCTTATACGCCTATACATTTGTTGAGAAGATGTTTATGTTCTATATCTATTAAATGTTAATTTTTGTAATTTGAGACATTAACATGTGGTTGTATGTGCAGATGAAAATAATGAAGAAGAAGGTCGTGAACTCCAAGAAATCAAGTAGACTTGCCTTGTTTAGTTTGCTATTACTAGGCTTGTAATTAGAGTTGTGCAAAATTTTTGTTATAATTGTAGTTGCAAAAAAATATTTTACTGTAGTTAATAGTTGTAATTAGAGTTGTACAAATTTTTTGTTATAATTGTGGTTGTAAAGAAATATTTTGAAGTATTCATTAGTAGTTTAATTCAATTAACAAATACTTCAGTTCGATTAAAAAATAGTTCAGTTAGATTCAACCACAATTTCAATATGTGTCATGAGTACTGAATTGTTTGATTCATTAGTAGTTCAGTTCGATTAACAAGTATATGTATTAGATATTTCTGAATATTATACAAGGCTATAATTGGTTACAGATGCATAAACCATTCATGAGGACTATGCTAAAAAAAAAAACTTACATACACTTGAAAAAATGAATGTATCAGACTGAATAATAAATGTATGAAACTGAATAAATTTTGAATCAAACTGAACTATTAATAAATCAAGCTGCAACACACATGAATTGAACTGAACAAGCCAATTCCCACATTCAACTTCTCCTTTATATAAATAATTACATCAAAATATTTATTTACAACTACAATTATAACAAAAATTTTGTACAACTCTAATTACGACTCTTAAGTATAGTAAAATATTTTTTTGCAACTACAATTATAACAAATTTTTTGTACAACTCTAATTACAAGCCTAGTAATAGCAAATTAAACAAGGCAAGTCTACTTGATTTCTTGGAGTTCACCACCTTCTTCTTCACTATTTTTATCTGCACATACAATCACATGTTAATGTCTCAAATTACAAAAATTAACATTTAATAGATATAGAACATAAACATCTTCTCAACAAATGTATAGGCGTATAAGAAATAAAAAGATAAATTGAATTGCAGAACCTAAGAATTGAACACAACATATAAATCAAACTAGATGTCCTAAAAATGAAATTACACAACCTATGAATCGAATTATATAACCTATGAATGAAACTATACAACATATAATCACAATGCACTTTATATGAATTAAATTGAGCAACATATGATCTGAACTGCAAAAATCAGAATCAAAATACACAATATATTAATCACACTGTACAACATTAGAATCGAATTATACAACCTATGTATACAAAAAATACAAAATCCTTAAAATAGAAAACCCTAAAAGGGAAACAAAAATCATCATTAACAAATTTTAAAATCATACAAGGGATACAAAAAGTATTTATAATAAATATAAAAACCCTAAATATAGATGTTTAGATAAATAAAGAGTAGGAGGGGAAGAAAAAATGATCTTGCAAGGATTTGTGGACAAACGAGAGAGGGAGGGAAAAGAAAAAAAAAACAGGGGCGAAAATTTGAAAAATTGGGTTCAATTAGATTTTTTGACGTTAACAGACGTTAACGTTAGGGGTGTTAGGGGCTGGTAAGGGTAACTTTTATTGGGGACACTTGTCAGGTGTCCAATGGACACTGATGGGCCTCATCAGATCCAGCACTGACTGGATCCAGTCCCATTTCCAACCCATTCATTTCAAATATTTGGCTCTGTTATATATGTGTCACTTTTAACCTTCTGGTAACCGTTGGAGCATTCTGACAGTTTTTCGGTTTTTTTTGTTTTTCAGTCGGAACCGCTAAAATTTCGGGCTGTTAGCTATCGTCCTGAGCTAGAGGACTCCGATTGAAAATATAACTGCATATTATGTGTCCTGGTGTCATTTTAGGCCTCTCACGAAAATTTCGTCGAATTCCGGTAACGTTCTGAATTTCACAGTTTCGTGGCGTATCCGGGTTTTGACCGGGCGAAAAGTCATTGGGAGACTTTGACTTGGTCAATGAGGACCTTGACTTGGTCAAATGGTTTTGGCTTTTAGTGTGGTTGGGTTGACTAGGGTCAAACCTCACCTAAGTTAACCTAAACCTAGCTTAAGCCCTAATTGATCTTGATTAAGCCTAATCAAGTGGTTTGACTTTATATAAGTGAAGCTAAAAGTTCATGCACTATTCATCATCTTCTTCCTTTTGATTTCTCTCTCCCCCTCTCTCTTTTTCTAAGTTTTGAGCCACCTAGAGGGCTTAGAACTTAAAACCCATAACATAGAAAGGCTAGATCGGGTCCCGATCTACGCCCCGGTGTTCTCGGATTCGAATTCCGAGAAGTTTGGCCCCTTCATCCCCCCTCTTTTCTCCCCTGATTTGGGCCATTTCGAGGGCCAAGGGAGATCCCGGCGTTGGAGGCCTTTGGGGAGAGGTTTCGGTGCGCGGAGAGCAACCGAACTTCCCTTCTTTCCCTTGGTAAGCCCTTTTTCCTTTCCTTTCTTGCTTAGATGCTTGTTAGGAGGGTGGATTTGAGGTTGGGTGGTGGTCGGCGGCTGTGGGTGGCCGTTGGTGGCCGGTGAGAGGAGTTTGGGTGGTCGGGCAGGGTGTTAGGCAGTCCCGGGCAGGGAGGTTGGCTGTCCCGGGTAGGTTGGCAGCAGGCGCACCAGGTGGCCGGGCGCGCGAGCGCGTGCGCGCGGGCGTGCGCTCGGGTGGTGCAGGGGGCGTGCTGGGCGCGCTGGGTAGGCTGGCAGGGCTGGCATGTAGGCGGGCAGTGCTCGGGCAGCAGGCGGGCAGTGCCCGGGCGGGCTGGCGAGCGGTGCTCGGGCCACTCGGCGATGCACGCAGGCAGGCAGCGCGGGCATGCGGCGTGGGCAGGCTGGCAGGCGCGCTGGGCGCGTGCTGCCGAGCGTGCGCGTGGGCGCTGGGCGCTGGGCACCGTACGGTTAGGGAGTGCGCGCGAAGCGCTGCGCAGGGGCGTAGGGCACGCTATGCGCGCGGAATGGTGAGCGGAGTGATGTGCGGGTGCTGCGCGGAGGGCGCAGTGCGCGCGGGGCGAGTAGGGTGCGAGCGGGGAATGTGTGTGGGAAGGTGTGTGGGCGCTGCGATGGGGCGCAGCGAAGGCGGGTGTGCGCGCGAGGCGCTGCGGTGGGTCGCAGTGCGCGCAGGTGCACCCGGGGCTGGACGCGCGATGCGCGCGGGCGTGCGCGTGCGTGCGCCGAGCGTGCGGCGTGTCCGGGCGTGCGGGCAGAGGCTTGGTAGGGTGGCCAGGTGTGCGGGCTGGGCTCGGCAGTGCGTCTGGGCGCGCGGGCCGGGGCTCGGTTGTGCGCCCGGGGCGGGTGGCCGTGCGTGCGGCTGCCCGAGGGTTCGGGAGTGAGTTGGGGTGCTCGGGCTCGCGTGCGTACAGGCCGTATGTACGCTTGTCCGAGTGTTGTGTATTTTAATGTATTTTTGGGTTTATTTGTGTATTATACTCACCGTATTAAATGCCTGTCTTGCGGATCTTGACGGACGGTCATGCGACGACCCGGATAGTGGTGAGTGGGACGATCCAACCCAGTTGGGAGGCGTTACATGCACTTGGGCGTGTACCGTCCTCCCCTGGGGCACCATAGTAAATATTAACCTGTTTAATATGAAAACTATGTAAGCATGATAATCTGTAGTATGCATGCCACCCTAGATTTGTGTGCTAGGGACTTATACCCTTAGGACCCGTATAAGAACCATGCACCCTGTTATCATGTTTCCATGCTAGGAAAGCCCCGACTTATGCATGTCCCCATCTAGTTTAAATTGCTTAAATCAAATGCGTTCATATGATTGTTAGCATGTTTTAGTGAATATTATAGGGGAGGGGCCTTGCGAGGACAGCGTTGAGACCCGGGCTAGGGTACTCCGTGTTCCTTGTTTGGTTGTCGGGATGTCCTATATCGGGACCTCACGCTGCCCTCCCAAGGATCTTTCCCCCAATAATATTCCACCCCCCCCCTTGTTATTATATGATATGTTCCCCGCATCTTGGTTATGCGCCCTGGAGGAATTCTGAGGAATTCATGACATCAGTAGAGTCTCCCTTCTCTGGATTAAAGGGCCTTGCGAAGTCAGCGTTGAGACCCGGGCTAGGGTACTCCGTGTTCCTTGTTTGGTTGTCGGGGTATCCTATATCGGGACCTCAAGGTGCCCTCCCAAGGTTTCTTTTCTTTAGTTAAGGAATTCAGCGGATCCGAGTGGATCATATGCGATGGATAGGCTGTTCTGTTCCCTTCGTTGGATCCGTGTAGAGACTGCCCCAGCGTTAGAAAGGCCGTCCCTTCCGAGGGCTCCCATCAGTAGGCGCCTCCCGATATTTGTGACGGACTGTGCTGAAGTTGTGGGTGAAGGCTCCCATCAGTAGGCGCCTCCCGATATTTGTGACGGACTGTGCTGAAGTTGTGGGTGAAGGCCAAGCGGCCTACGGAGTGGAGGAGAGACTATCGGTGGACCAAGGGTGACCAACAGCCTAGTCAGTCCCAATATCCTATGTCACCCATAGAAGGGTGAGGGTGAGGGTGCGGTGGGTCAGCAATGGGGTGACCCACTGGTTGTGGAATTGGGGTCTAAGGATGATTATTAGATTAGTATGTCCCAATATCCTAAGTCACCTATTGAGGGGTGAGGGTGAGGGTGTGGTGGTTCGGCGATGTACGAACCACTGGATTTATGATGTTATGCCACTTTGAGGCTGGTTGTTAATTAATTGTGGTTAATATAGCTGTGATGCATGGGTTGTGCTATTCACTGAGCGTGTGGCTCACCCCTCGCATAATTATTATTCTCCAGTATTATCTGAGCCGGACTTGAAGGAGGAGCTCCCCGAGGGATTTCATCAGTAGCGGAGTAGCGCTACGTCCCGCGAGTACCAGAGGTTATCAGCACCCCTTTTTTATTGTATGTATTATATTCCATGCTTGGGCACGCGGTTGTATTTTATTTGGATGTCTTTGTATATATTGGCTCTCACAGGACAGATGATTGTGTATCGAGTCTGTAGTATGTCTTTGAGTTACAGATTCAGTCTTTTAGCTTCCGCATTTTGTGTATATATCATGTCAGCCCTGCTTTTTATCTGTTTTGTCGTTGTTAGCTATTGTGTGAGTATGCTATTGAACTCTTGTGTGGACTGATATCATATATACACTTGCCGCGTTCCAGGGACGCCCGGGGCGTGACAGGCTCTCTTAGGCTTTAGTTGGGGATAATTGAGACATTTTCACTTACCCTACACATCCCACACATTTGACAAAAGCTATCTCTCTCTCTCTCTCCAATTGAAACTTTTTTTTCTCAAGCATCTCTTCTTCTTGGTAAGTCCTTTTACTTTTGTTTTCAAAACCCCTTTTTACACCAAGATTCAAACTTAGATCTACAAAAATCTAACCGTTGGATTTTCGATCCGTTTGTCACACCTTGCTCACCATCACTCCCTCTTCCATTCAAAACCATCTTTGTCCAGATCGGAGGTTGGTGGTGGTCGGGCCGCGAGCCGAGGTGGCTGATTTGGGGCTGGCTTGGTGTGGCGGCTGTTCGAGAGCATTCCCTCTTCCTCACTTGTTTCCTTTCCAAGCATTCTTGCTTGTTTGTGAGTGCACAAATCATTCTCACCCATTTCTCCTTTAGAGTTTATATTTGTGCTCAATATGTCCTCTATATGAAAATGTGATGCTATGTATTCTTAGTTAAGGTATTTTATAAATTGTTGCTATGTTAGAATGTTATATAGGAGTGTATGTTTATGTTTGAGTTGTGTTTTCATGTCTTTGTCAATGCATGTATGATTTGAAATTTAGTATTGATTGTTTGAATGATTAGGAGCTTGATGTTTGTGTAGAGATATAAATGTGATATTTATTTCCTAATGTGGTGGACTTGTCTAGAGTGATAGAATGTGAAATATCAAGTGTCAAGCTTATGTCCATGTTATATTTTGAATTTTTTGTGTGACTTGGGAACACCTAAGTATAAGGGTTATATATATTAACATGATTGAATAATTATAAGTATGACTTATTTTACTTGATGTACTTGCTTGTTAAAATAGTTGTCTACATATTACTTTAGTATGATAAGTATGATAGCATGCTATGAAATGTGGAGGTTGAACGGTTACTTGTTGGTGGATGTAATCATGGGAATGTATTGTTGGAGAAGGTTTATGTTCTTGTGTTAGTTTTGATTTGATGATGCATTGAATCTCATGTGAGGATTAGGTTGGTGGATGTAATCATGGGAATGTATTGTTGGAGAAGGTTTATGTTCTTGTGTTAGTTTTGATTTGATGATGCATTGAATCTCATGTGAGGATTAGTATGTGAGGTCTTGTCCATGATCAATTTCGATATTGTGGTAGGATTGATTGTCCATTGGTGATAGGGATAATAGTGAGCCCCCAACACTTACATCAAGGATGTGGTTGGCATGACGATAGTGAGCCTCCGACACTGACATTAGGGATGTGGTTGGCATGACGATAATGAGTCCTCTATACTAACATCAGGGATGTGGTTTGTATAACATCTTGGAACTCTCTTTAATTCTATACATTTGTTCTATTTGTTCATGTATAACCCTTGCATTTTACTCGGGAGAGTTGTATGGTTCCTTACATTACATAGTATTTAATTTATGCTTGTAATAATGATTATTTTTGTAAGAGTGAGATTTGAGTTGTGTACTTGCTGAGTTTCATCGCTCATCCACTCTTTCTTTGTGGTTGAATTATTATTTCAGGTGTGGAGCAAGTGGCTATTCTGTGCCCATGTGAGCGGGTGTTTAGAGTTTTGGCCCGACTTGAGGACGTGCTACGTTGGACACCGGTTAGAGTTGTCAACGTCCCAGTCTGTCTTTATGCTAGTGTTGGTGGGTGTCCTTTTTATATAACTCTTCACTTGTCAACCAGTTGGCAACTATTCTAGTGCTCTGACGGGACTTAGTTTGGGTTGTCATTTTGTGCTCTACGTATATTTCTTTTTGTTCGACCTTTATTGGCCTTGAGGTTAAGTTGTATGCTTCCACTGTGTTCATCTCTAACTATTGCTAATTCCTTTAGTACTTTTTCTTCTAAGTCTTGTGAATTTTTTATATTAATTATGTTGCTCTCTAAAGCTGGTCACTTTAGGGCGTAGCAAAGTTGGTATCAGAGCCGAAATCCTGTCGGAGTGTAGGATAGATTATTCTAGTTGGAGACTTAGGATTTAGTTTCTTGATTCCTCTCAACCTTGTTGACCAGGTTGTTGGCATGCCTCCTCGTATGCGTCATCCAAGACCCCGTGTCTGATTTGATGGCAGAGCAGGCTTGTGATATTAGGGAGTTGAGGATAGCGCAGATGGCTCAAGAAGCCCCACCTATTCCTTAGATTCCTTGTGGACTATGCACCCCTCGTGTGCGACGAGAACCCAACCCTCTGGGAGTCCCTTTTGGTGGCGTAGGCCAGGATAGTAGGCGTGCTCTGAACCAATTCATGAAGCTCCATCCACCTGAGATTCATGGTGTGTCGTCTAACCCTCTTGCCCCTGAAGGGTGGATTGTTGAGAAGGAAGAGATCTTTTGGACGATGGTTTGCACGGATCATCAAAAGGGGGCTATGGCTACCTTTTTGCTGAAAGGTGATGCTAAGATGTGGTGGCGTGCACAGAGGAGGGATTTCCTTGGTGGCATCGGGCATGTGTCATGGGATGGTTTTCGTAGTGCCTTTCTGGAGAAGTACTTCCCCCTCCCTCTGCATCAACGTGTGGAGCGCAAGTTTGAGGCATTGAGGCAGGTTTCTTCCATGTCTGTGATCGAGTATGAGGCTCGCTTCATCAAGCTTTCGCGTTTTGCCCCTTCCCTCGTAGTTGATGAGGGGATGCGATGCAGGCGCTTTGAGGATGGTCTTCTACCATCCATTAGATCCAAAGTTTCTACTCAACAGGTGCTGGTCTTTAGCACCCTCGTAGAGCGTGCCCTTATTGCTGAGCATGAGTGTGAGATGTTCGCGCGCTCTCGAGAGCAAAGAAGGACCAGTGATGGGGGGCAGCGTCTTGACAGCAACAAGCGGGCCCATTTTGGTCCGCTAGCAATACCAACGTTAACATCTACTCATATTCTTGCCATTCCAGTTCAGGCTCATGGCCCGGATCAGTGGGTGTGCTATCATTGTCGACACCCGGGACAGATCTCACGCTTTTTCCCTGATGCAACGCAATTTCGTTAGCCAGATCAGCATGGGGCATAGCAGCGTGGTAGCCAGGGTGACCAGAGGAGGCAATATCAGCAGCATCAGTAGAGCATTCATCATGGACAGGATCAGTTAGTTCTAGGTTGTGTAGCAGCCCTTACAGCAGGCGATGCACAGGCTTCATGCAGCGTTGTTAGAGGTATCATTTCTATCCATAAGCATCATGCACATGTCTTATTTCATCCGAGAGCTACACACTTCTTCGCATCTTTAGCATTTGTTGGTAGATTGTGTTATATATGTGTCACTTTTAACCTTCTGGTCACCGTTGGGACATTCTGGCAGTTTTTCGGTTTTTTTTGTTTTTCGATCGGAACCGCTAAAATCTTGGACTATTAGCTATCGTTCTGAGTTTGAGGACTCCGATCGAGAATCTAACTGCATATTATGTGTCCTAGTGACATTCGAAGCCGCTCACGAAAGTTTCATCGAATTCCGGTAACGTTTCAGAATTTCGTAGTTCCGAAGCGTATCCAGGTTTTGACCGAGCGAAAAGTCATTGGGAGACTTGACTTGGTCAAGGTTGACCTTTGACTTGGTCAAATGAGTTTGGATTTTAGTGTGGTTGGGTTGACTAGGGTCAAACCACACTTAAACCTAATCTAATCTAGCCTAAACCTAATTAGGGCTAATCTAAGGGGTGTGAGAGTGAGTGAGGTGTGTGTGAGGATAAATAAATCCCACGACCAAGACAAAATCCTCCACTATTCATCATCTCCTCGGAAATTTCTCTCTCTCTCTCCCTCTCTTTAATCCTCCCTTTTGACCTAGTTCTTGAGGTCAAAACCTAAAACCCAAGGAAGAGAAAGGTTAGATCTCATCCCGATCTATCTACCGGTGGTTTCGGATTCAAGTTCCGACGAGTTTGACCCCTTCTTATGCCCTCTTTTCTCCTCTGTTTTCAGCCTTGCTTTGGCTGGGGGGAGGTCTTGGTGGTGGTGGTCTTGGAGGTGGCAAATCGGTGCGCGAGGAGCACTCGTTCTTCCTCCCCTTCTCTTCCTCTCCTAGGGTAAGCTTCCTTTCCTTCCATTTCTTGTCTAGATGTATGTTTAGGTGTGTTTTTGGGAGTGGAAGATGGGCTTGGTGGTTTGGGAGTGGTTGTGGTGGCTGTTGGTGGTGGTTGGAGGCCATGGGTGGCCGGTGGGTGGTGGTGGAGTGCTCGGGTAGGCTGTGCGCGCGGGCAGGCAGGGCTCGGGTAGGCTGTGCGCGCAGGCAGGCAGTGCTCGGGCAGGCAGGCGGCGCGCAGGCAGGTAGTGCTCGGGCAAGCAGGCAGTGCGCGGGTGGGCTGGCAGGCGCGCTGGGGGCGTGTACTGTCGGGCGTACGAGTGAGCGGGTGCTGGGCGCTGGGCGCGTGTTGTCTGGCGTGCGAGCGAGCGGGTGCTGGGCGCTGGGCGCTGTGCGGGCGGGGGGCGTGCACGCGGAGCGCTGCGCGGGGGCGCAGGGCATGCTGTGCACGCAGAGAGGTGAGCGGGTGGTGTGCGGGTGCTACGCAGGGGGCGTAGTGCGCGCAGGGCAAGCAGTCGGTGCGAGCGGGTGGTGCGAGCGGGTGATGCGAGCGGGTGGTGCGCGCGGGGTGCGCGCGGGGCGAGGCGATGGGGCGTAGGGCGTGCGGGTGTGCGCGCGGGTTGCTGCATTGGGGCGCAGTGGGCGCACGGTGCACCCGGGAGGCTCGGCGGGGGTGTCCGGGCGTGCGGGCCGGGCTCGGCCGTGCGACTGGGCGCGCGGGCTGGGCTCGGCCGCACGACTGGGCGCGCGGGCTGAGGCGCGGCTGTGCGCCTGGGTCGGGTGGCCGTGCGTAAGGCTGCCCGGGGGTTCGGGAGTGAGCCAGAGTGCTCGGACTCGCGTGCGTACAGGCTGTATGTACATTTGTCCGAGTGTTGGGTATTTTTAATGTATTTTTGGATTTATTTGTGTATTTTACTCACCGATTTGATTACCCTGTCTTGCGGATCTTGACGGACGGTCGCGCGACGACCCAACTACCTGTGAGTGGGACAATCCAATCCAGTAGGGAGGCGTTATACGCACTTGGGTGTGTACCGTCCTCTCCTGGGGCACCATGGATTTATATTAACTTGCTGAATGTGTAATCCATGCAAGCATGATAAAAATGTAGTATGCATGCTACCCTAGACTTTGTATGTTAGGGACTTGCACCCTTAGGATATGTGTAAGAGCCATGCATCCTGTCACCCTGTTCTCATGCTAGGAAGCCTCGGCCTATGCATGCGTCCTACTAGTTTAATTTATTAAATTGATTGCTAGCATGCCTTGTATAATATTATAGGGAGGGGCCTTGCGAGGTCAACATTGAGACCCGTGCTAGGGTACTCCGTGTTCCTTGTTTGGTTCTCGGGATGTCTTATATCGGGACCTCACGCTGCCCTCCCAAGGTTTCTTGTCCCAATAATATTATAACTCTTGTTAATAATTATTATTATAACCCTTGTAAATTATTATAATATATGTTCCCCGCATCCTGGTTATGCGCCCTGGAGGAATTTTGAAGAATTCATGGCATTAGAGTTGTTATGATGTGTTGTCTGCGGATCCGAGTGGATCATATGCGATGGATAGGCTGTTCTGTTCCCTTCGTTGGATCCGTGTAGAGACTACCCCGGCGTTGGAAAGGCTGTCCCGTGCAGGGGCTCCCATCAGTAGGCACCTCCTGATTTGGGACGGACTGTGCTGAATGTGGGGGTGGCCAAACGGCCTACGGAGTGGGGAGAGACTATCGGTGGACCAAGGGTGACCATCAGCCTAGTCAGTCCCAATATCCTATGTCACCATATTGAGGGGTGAGGGTGAGGGTGCGGTGGGTCGGCGATGTAGCGACCCACTGGATTGTAAGTCCCAATATCCTATGTCACCTATTGAGGGGTGAGGGTGAGGGTGTAGTGGGTTGGCGATAGCGACCCATTGGTTTTGTGTAGTCAGTCCCAATATCCTTTGTCACCTATTGAGGGGTGAGGGTGAGGGTGAGGGTGTAGTGGGTTGGCGGTAGCGACTCACTGGATTGAATAGAGTTGCCATTTTGTGACTTGTATAATGAGATTGTGGATTAATAATATCTGGTTGTGGTTAATATAAGCTGTGATGCATGGGTTGTGCTGTTCACTGAGCGTGTGGCTCACCCCTCGCATAATATTATTTCTCTAGTGCTATCAGAGTTGGAACTAAAGGAGGAGCTCCCCGAGGGACTTCATCAGTAGCGGAGCAGCGCCACGTCCCGCGAGTTTTAGAGGCTATCAGCATCCCTTGTGATTGTATGTATTTATTCCGTGCTTGGGCACGCGTTTGTGTATTATTGGATGTCTTTGTATATATTGGCTCTCACAGGACAGTTGATTATGTATCGAGTCTGTACTATGTCTTTGAGTTACAGATTCAGTCTTTTAGCTTCCGCTATTTGTGTATATATCATGTCAGCCCTGCTTTCATCTATGTTGTCATTTTAGCTGTTGTGTGAGTATGTTATTGAACTCCTGTTTATACTGATATCATATATACACCTGCAGCGTCCCGGGGACGCCCGGGGCGTGACAGATTGGGTGTAAATTTGAGTTCCCTTCCCATTTGATTAGAGGTAGTTACGCCAGTCGGTGATTGTCTAGTCCCTAAGGTCATCTACCGAGGCTATGTGGTTGAGATTGAGGGTCATGAGATGCCTGCAGATTTGATTGAGCTTGACATTTTTTATTTTGATGTAATCTTGGGCATGGATTGGCTTTCTGCCTTCCATGCAAGTGTTGATTTTTTTGCAAAGGTTGTGGTTTTCTACATCCTAGGACAAAAGGACATTCAGCTTTATAGGTGAGCATGATGCGTCTCCACTCGGGTTCATTTCATCTCTTCAGGCAAGGAAACTTCTTGAAGGTGGATGCAAGGGTTTCCTTGCATACATTGCTGAGGAGGGCGCGATGCTTCAGGCAAATGTTGGTCAGACCCCCATTGTTGCAGAGTTTTTGGATGATCTCCCAGGTTTACCACCCGATCACAACATCGAGTTCCAGATTGACCTGCTCTCTGGTACTGAGCTGATCTCAAAGGCTCCTTACCGTATGACACCCGTTGAATTGAAGGTGCTTAAGGAGCAACATTTGTCATTTAAACTCTAACTGTCCAATTGAGTAACAGGCTGTCGACATCTCAACACAGAACGCTCCTGTGCAAAAACATATACAAAATTACATGAAAATCTATTTTTATCTTGAAAACAAAATAGACAAATATTCGCCATTCTAGATATGATAAGCCACATGGTATCGATAGTCAACGAGAAGCTCATTATTTTCTGGTCTATTAGGAAAATGACCCTTCATACTAGATTCATCAATCTCTGAATCTACTTCTACCTCTACTTCTTCCCTTTCCTCTTCCTCTTGTGGTTTGACCTCAACATTTCGAGAATTTGAGGCCACTTCTTTAGATCAATTCTTTCTATTGGAGGCTGTCGGTTGAAGATGAGTCTTAGGAGGCACACTGCATCATTCCCAATTGATTTAGGATTGAAAGAAACACAACAATAACAACCAACCATTTAACAAAGTAACAAACTACTCATTAACATTCCCAATTGGCTAAATCCTTGGATATAAAAGATGTTCCTTAGAAGCCATACTCCTCTACTACGTTAATATATACTCTATTACAAATGACATTAATATATATGCATTCAATTAACTCAAGTATGTATTTCATTAGCTAAATATATATTTTTTTAAAAAAAATGTGTAAGTGCTTCAAAGGAAACTGCAAATAGGACTAATGGAACATTTTAGAAAATGAAGAGACGTATAAAGGTAAGCATACTGCAAACCATAGCTAGTTATTGCAAAGAATCAAACATATACAGAATTTAAGAAGAAGAATGCCAGGTAGAACCACAGTTGCTGGAAGGACCCAAGAGAAGCCAAAATACTGGAGCATTGCACAATCATTTAACACGTTAACCATTCTTGATGAGAAAGTGAGTGAATGATTTTCATCAATCAACATTCTACACTGGCCAATCCAAAAAAAAAAAAAAAATCTAAACTCTCATTTGAAGAAGTGCATAAATGAATGAGGATGATCTGCCAGGTGCAAAAATATCACCATTCTTCATATTTAATGCCTCCCTATTGTCCTCTTCAAGTTTTCATGATTGATTTCTATTTCCTTTTTCTGATAAAAGGACCTAAATAAAAGCAAGTTGAATATAGCGATCAGTTAATTGAATCGTTAGAGCACCAAAAATGTTTGAAGAATGTAAATTAAGTCATTGCATGAGGGTATCGCCTCTGATCAATGCCTCCATCATTCCAAATTAATTAAAACTTGGTTCTTCACTTGTGTTTCCTCCTCTCTCTTCTAATTCTGGTATCACAATCTTTGATAGGACAAACGACATTTAGAAAATATGAGCTAGAATGACATTTCTAATTTGTACCAAGGTGATAGAGTGTGTAAGATTCAAGAGTGCATGTACTAAAACCTCTGCTATGTTATATGTTATTTCTTTTTTCGGCAAGCAGAGTCCTTGAGGACTAGTACTTCAACATGCAAATGATGATCTGATATGCCATGTTGTCACTACTTTTTCCTTTTAGTTTAGCCCACCCTCTATACAGTTCTATATATTGATTTCTAAAGCAATAGATTTCAAATCATCAAGCAAAAGAAAATGTTTAAAGGAAAGGTAAAGCTTAAACCTTTTTCAGAAGAAAGAAAAAGAAATAGAATAAGAGAAAGAAAGTTGGAAGGTAGAGAAAAAACTGGTGGTGTTTTTCAAAAAAAAAAAAAAAAAACAATTCTTTGCTAACAATTATAAAATAACAAAACAAATCATTCTACAAGGAATCATAACAAAGCTATGCCCTACCATATCTACCACTTACAATAATGAGAATAATATAACACTTTAAAGCCCTAGCCATATATAATATTGCTTGCGCAAGGCTGTTGAGTATTATCAACAGCATCCTCCTCACTCTCTCCACCATTATTTATAGTAAATATAGGAACTATTAGTGAAGTAAACCTGTCGGCAAGGTCGGCGAGGGAGGAGTTGAGGAAGTCAAGTCTGATGGGATAGGGAAAACCAATCTGTTAGATTTTGAGGAGGTCATTCTCTTTGAGCTTGAGGAGGTGGCGGGAGGACTCAGACTCAAGCTCCGATTCCACCGGTGGCCAAATGTGTGAGGGAGAGAGAACCAAATATGGGAAGGAGGAAGAGATTGGGCACATTTGAGGGTTTTGATTTTTAGGGTTTGAATGAAAGGGATGTGAAGTGGAAAATCAATTGTTTAATAAAAACTAGGGTGTGTACAGAACACAAGTTATTTGGATGGGTGTGGGTAGTTAGACTAGGGGTTTGCGCAATAAATAAGGGGGTGCAAATAGCCAGACGGGCCGGGCCGGAAGACAGCACGGGTTAGCCCGATTTCTTAACCGTATGAATGACCGGGCGACAGCAGTTCATCGCCTGGAATCAACGGTTGAGATTCTTCAAAGCCTAAGAGACATTCTTTGTAAATTTTAAAATACCGAAAATACCCTCCCCCATAATCCCGAATTGCCTTCTCTTCCACCAAAACGCGAAAAGCTTCGTTTGTTCTCCGTTGCAGGTCATATTTCCATCTCTTAAAAAATTGTTTTTTTCTTCTTCTTATTTTTCAGTCTCAAAGTACAATTTCTGTGAATGATCAGAGTTACCCATTTGTTGAATTTGAAGGACTTTCACTGTGATCCAATTTTGTTGTTTGTTTGGTTCTCCTATGATTAGTTGATGATTAAAATTGCAGTCTTTCGATTGTTAGATTTCGTGATCAAAAGAAAGCTTTGATTTTGGGTTCACTAAGTTCAGATGTTCCGTTGATCAGATGATGGTTTGGGTTTTGTTTAATTTGGGTTGTTTTAAAGACATGTTTAACTGGGTTTTGATTTAGATCCTATAAAAGAAAGCCTATTCACGTGACTCCGCCTGTGTTCATCGTTTGCTTGCGATGTCGGAATTCAAAAGCGTTTGGCATAACAGTTCTATTGACACTTTAGTCCTGAGCCAAAGCTCAACCTGAACATATATGTCTGTAAAGTTTTTTTTGATTGGTGTATGTCTGTAAAGTTGATACATATATTTAATAATTTGAAACACTAACATCCTCTGTTGTTTTGTTTGATATAATATTCAGCAGGATTTCTTCTTATGTTTTTGGATTATATTTTCATTTGCGTATTTGTTGTGTTGTTATACTTTGTTTTCAGTTGGAAGGTTGAATTTTGGAATTTCCAAGCAAAGGGAACACCAATCAGCAATAGTCATCCAGGTTATTTTCACTATACTTTTATGCGCGTGTTATATATAATGTTGAACATTATACTCTATATACAATTGTCTCCTATGCAATTGATTATTTATGTTCCGATGGTAGTAATACATTGTGAAATTTTATTCAACATGATTATATAGATATTGGATTGGTATGTATGAATAAAATTTTAATGAAAACCAATGTTGCAAAGATGGCTCATGACAGTAACCTTCAGTATGTTCTTTGTGAGGAGGATGCTGAAACTTGAAACGATTGATCTTCTTTCAGTGAAGATATTTAGGGGAAATTGTGAAGTTTCTTGTAAAGGAGGGCTTATTTTTCTTCGGTTCAGCAGATGTGGCAGTTTTTCCACAAGAAATAAAAGGAGGGTATGCTGGAGCATCTGAGTCACTAGAAAGGATGAATTTTTCCAACAAAAGGCAATGATATGTGGAAAAAGTGAACATCAGCAGGCTTGGAGCACTCATGTTATGTGTGTGAGGGTCAGCCTCTTTTCGTGGAGCAATTGTTTGTTATTTCTAACACACACACACAGCACACGCGTGCATACAGAGAGCACATGCTCGCACGTACACCTCACTTGTATTTGGGAAGTTCATAGATGGATAAACGTCTGGTTAAATACACGAGGAGACTAACCACTGGAAAAGCATTTTTTTAATGTGCATGTTGGAGGGAATCCATTTATGGTTTGTTTATCTTTGGCATTCAGATTTTTTTTTGCTAATGCAGGGTGCTGTTGATGTCTACTTATGCCAAATTGACACAAAATGTTGCCTGATCACTTTCAGAACAGCCATAGGTATAGGCTTGTCTTATATGACTGCTGCCATTTGAGAAATCTCCCATCCTCATAAAACTTTTCATTGTTTCTCCAAAGATAAGCTTAATTATATTGATAAATGTACATTTTTCCATATTTATATTATTTGAAAATCCACTGAGAGCAAGAACTTGGCAAAAAAAAAAAGAAAGAAAAGAGGAAGGCATTGAAACCCAGATTCAGTTGGGTAGGTTCTTTTATTCTTCTTATTCATGACCTGAGAGTAACATTTTATTTGGTAGTCTTTTTTTTTGTTTTTTTGAAGAGAAGGTTGGCATTCACCCTAAAATAAATAGAAGAGAGAATGCCCATACAGGGATTACAAAGGCACCTGCCAGAAAAACAAAAAAACAAAACCCCCTAATAAGCGACCAGCGTAGAAGAGAATTCTACCTACCAGTGCCTCACCAGGGCCCCCTAAATCATGCAATGGAAGAAAAAAAATACCCCATCACACATATTTTCCCTCCCATGACAATCCCACTTACCCCCGCACAACAAAAGCCCCAATCCGCAACAGACCTTGCTGCCCCCTCACAGATATTCTCCACATAAGGAGAGCACCCGCGAAACACCACCCGATTCCTGGTCAGCCAGATTGACCAGAGGATTGCTGGGATGAATGATTGTGACGCTTTTGCAGATACTCCTGTCCCCTGCAACCCTTAGATGCTTACCCGACCTCCAAATATCCTCCAACAAGGCAAAAGACCCATCCATACTTGTCGCCAAACACAGCCACCGCCACACCTCCTTAACCAAAGGGCAAAGGATGAACAAATGCTCAACCGTTTCCACTTCCATTCCGCAAAGAACACGAGACATACTGAAGTTCGGGGACCATTTGAACAGTTAGGCTTTGATGAGAACACGTTGATGATAAGCCATTCATACCAAGGTCTTGACTTTCAAAGGTATATGGCAACACCAGATCTCTTTAGGCTTCCGAGAGACCTCCGGTGCCCCCGTTCTCAACCGATTCAGCCATGAGTAACAGATCCGGACAGAACAACCTGCTGATGGGGAGGGCTTCCACACTACCCTGTCCCTTGCAAGCATATTCAATTTTACCCCCTGTAGTTCCCCCAATGGGCTCAGATATCCATCGACTTCCCTGTCATGTAGGTTTTGATGAATCAAAACTTCCCAATACCCACTATCACCATGGCCCGACCAAAACAGCCTAGCGGCACTGCTAGGGGTCACCACAATCTGATGGATGGCAGGTTATCTCGTAGAAAGGCTGGAATCACCCAACCACAGATCCTCCCAGAAATCGATTTTGTCTCCTACCCCCAACTCCCACTGAGACGCCTCCATGACTTCCGGGACACCCATCAGATAGTCATATGGCAAGTCATTGGACAAGGTCTCTTATTTAAATTTTCCTTAGAAGTATACAAACAAATTCTTTATCATCATCATGCAAACTTGAGTAACATGTTGGATATATATTCACTATTCTTAGTTTAAAAAGGATGATGGTTTTATTTTGTCAACAGGCATCGAGAGCAAGCCTTTTCAAGGAGTACAAAGAGGTCCAACGAGAGAAATCGGCGGATCCAGATATTCAGTCAGTGTGTGATGATTCAAACATATTCAAATGGACTGCCCTTATCAAAGTACGTCTTTTGAGTCAGGATTCTCCAGATATTTTTTTAATTATTTTTGGTAGGTAAGTGTTTTGTTTTAATTTCTGGTTACATCTTATCTTATCTCAGGAGTAAGACTCGAACTAGTTCCCCAACAATGTGTTAAATTGTGCACAAATTCTCTTTTGAGGAATGTTTATGCATAATTTAAATAATATATTTATTTGTATAGCGGAAGGGCATTACTGCACAACATAAACCCTTTTGAGGGGTATTGCAAGGAATAGGGTTTCAACGGGAGTATTTTGACAGAATAGGAGGGTATTTATGAAAATAATCTGTTTTTTTTTTATTATTTTATTTAGATTGTACGTAACGTTGCATATTTCATTTTCCCTTATTCTTTTTGGTATATAGGGACCCTCTGAAACTCCCTACGAGGGCGGGGTGTTTCAGCTCGCATTTGTTATACCTGAGCAGTATCCCTTGCTACCACCACAAGTGAGGTTCTTGACGAAAATATTTCATCCAAATGTGCACTTTAAGGTACCCAATCTTATTTAGTTTTAATTTTCTCTATTACTTTTTAAAAGCATTTCTTCTCCGCAAATATTAAATTTTGCCATCTAGTTTATCATTAGAGCTTTAATAATGATAATCAGATCTCTTGCTCTTCTTCCATTGTATGTTATAGACTGGAGAGATCTGCCTGGATATCTTGAAGAATGCATGGAGCCCTGCATGGACTAATCTGTCTGCAGAGCTATTATTGCTTTAATGGCACACCAAGAACCTGATAGCCCTCTCAACTGTGATTCAGGTAAGCTTGGCTGCCATTGCAAATTTTTGGTGCTTAATAGATATAATATATGAAATTAGTGAAGGGTTGATATTAATAGATATAATAATAAATGAAATTTTTTGGTTGATGTTGGAATATCTTAGTTGTTTACGATATCATTTTTGATCCTGAAACAATGATTTAACTAGTCCACCCAAGAGATGGATTTGGATTTATACGATATTTTCAAGTACCAATGCAATTAAATCTTTAATACTCTAGTTGCACCCTGTATGAGTTTGCTAAATGTAGTGTGTTACAAAATAGTAAATTTTGAAAAATATGTGGTACATTGATGTTGCATTTCTCTCATACAATATCTATATGTATCCTGCGGTAGTGCAGTACTATTGTGATATGTATGCTACATTTGCAGGCAATCTATTGAGATCTGGCGATACAAGGGGATATTGATCCATGGCAAGGATGTACACGAGGCTCGCAGCGATCCCCAAGAAAGGTTCTTAATTAGGGATCACTCACTCTTGAATTATAATTATGTTGTTACTATATGCTTGTTGTCCACCAATCTCGTACACTATTATTCATCCTATATACACTATTATCCATCTTGTATGCTGTTAAAGCATTTCCAACCCAGGCCTCCAAATATGGAGGCTGTTGCACTCCAATCATCACCTCCATTTTTTCTTATAAAAATATAATGTTATATAAAAATTATACCATTGAAAAGATATTATTAAGACTTTTAAAATGAGTCTAATATTAAATGGTGTTAGAGTTATTTTTAAATTAATAATTTTTTAAGTAAATAAATAAAATAATTATTGAATAATCAAACTGAGTGATGATTTATTTAAAATCAATTCTAAAATAATTTAATATTAGTCTCATTTTGAAGGTCTCGATGAGGTTTTTCCAACTATAGTACTTTTGTTAAAAATGAATTAGCGGATCTAAATATATATTATGTTGAATTAATTAGTGTATAAAATAAAAAATGAAAAATATGATTTGGAGGTGGTCTTCAAATTTGAAGGGTTAAATTTAAATTTTTAAATTTGGAGGTGAATATGGAGTGTGGTTGGAGTACACCACTCTCTAAATTTGGATGGAGATATGAAGTGTGATTGGAGATAGCTCTTAGATCTCGTACGCTGTTATCATCCCTCTACAATTCGTAACAATGGCGTATAAATGGTATTTGAATGCAGGACCTGGAAAAAAATAAAATTGGTGGTGTTTCATTGTTTTCATAGCTAAAAAAATTAAGGGAACTAAATACTTGGGGGGAAAAAAAAAAATTGAAATGTGAAATTCATCAGAGGTCAACCCCACTCAGAGGAGACCTTGAAGAATACCACTCATAAATCTGTGTGTCATCATTGTATGCTAGGCAAGTCAAATATGCTTCAGAAGCATTCATAAAGATGACCGACCACTCATAAATTTGTGTCACATTTTATATGTTAAGCCAGTCAAACACGCCTCAGAAGTCAGAAGCATTCATACGTCCCTTTTCTGTTCAAGAATATTTGCTCCAGATTGTATCATCGTTGGATGAGGATAATTTGGTGGGTCATCATCCACCAAACCACTGTTTACAGTCCGGAGTCCTATGTACCTCGAATTGCTGTTTCTATATTTTTTTAACAATGGATCAATACAATTCACTGTAACATGTACTTCAGCTTTTAAAAACTATATCTCTGGTCAAATAAAGTATATTATTAAAAATATATATATATATCAAAACAGATGTGGACGGTGTTGTAAAGGCGGAATGACTCTGACCTCGGGGATGGACGGGCTACGCTGCCACATGGGCCTTTATAATCTAAGAAAAAATCCATATAAATCTCTATTAAAATTGGGACAGATGTACAAGTCTTTAAAAATTAAAAAAAATTCAATTATCATCCTTGAGTTAAATTTTTATCCAAACTTAATTGAATATTCCTAGAACTTCAATGTATACATAATTATATGTGATGGAATATTCTAAGAATATTCTGTTAAGTTTGGATGAAAATTTAACTCAAGGATGATAATTGGTTTTTCTAAGTTTTCAGGGATTTGTATGTCTGTTCCAAATTTAGTAGGGACTTGTATGGGTTTTTTCATGTTTATATGGCGCCCAACCCTGTTTAAATGAAAATGTTGTTACTCAGTGTATTTTTTGCAGATTTGTTTGCATGTGACACAAGTTTTGATATTTTGTTAAAGCGTATGCTTGGCTAAATGGAATATATGATTTTATAATAAAATGAATTATATATATATAGTTTTGATTAGTTGCGGCCATGCGAATGAATTGTGTTCATGCGATTTTGGGCCGTCCGATCAATGGAGTTAGAAAAAAGATACACACAGCCATATTGCAGCCCTAATTACAGTCCATTCCGTTTTTCTTTTTTTTTTAAAGTGCATATAGTTATATGAAATGAAACATATACTAAGAAATATTAGTGTATTTTTTTTCATAATGAAAAAAAATAAATTGGGTCATATACTATAATAGGACTCATACACTATGATAGTGCAGTATATACTATGTTATCATAGCGTATTGGGCTGTAAAACGGGCTTAAAAAAAGAATGCGAGTATCAGCCCTCATGGAGATAATATCGGACGGCCAGGTTTTTTTTTTTTCAAAAACCATTGGAACTGAAAACCGGGACAGTGTTTTCAAACCCATCAAAGACTAAGGGTGCGTTTGGTTGCGCGATTGTAAAATTGATTCTGCAGGAATCTGCGATTGCAAACTGATTCCCCAGGAAGCTCACTTTCTCAGCTTTCTGAAATCGCAGCTTTTGGGCACTATTTGCCTGAAATCTGTGTGCAGGAAGCTGCTACAGTAAAACTGTTTGGTTGCACGATTGTAAACGCAGCTTCCTGCAATCGCAATCGCAGCGCAATCGCGCAACCAAACGCACCCTAAGGGTGTGTTTGGTTGCGCGATTGCAAAACTGATTCTGTAGGAAGCTCACTTTCTCAGCTTTTTAAAATCGCAGCTTTTGGATACTATTTGCTTGAAATATGTGTGCAGGAAGCTGCTACAGTAAAACTGTTTGGTTGCACGATTATAAACGCAGCTTAATGCAATCGTAAACGCTGCGCAATCGCGCAACCAAACGCACCCTAAAGATGACCGACCCATCAAAGACTCTTTTCCATCACGCGTTTTCATATCTGCTAGTGTATCAGTTTGGCTGATTATAACCTATGGGACCATCTATAAAAACGAGTGTTCGCAATATTTTATGTGCAATCTCATCTCACCAACTAGTACGTTGTGTAACGAACCATGTCATTTTTAAAATTTAATGTGCAAATGGATATGTATAATACTGTGGGCGATAATAACATAGTTAGGTAGAGATATCCTTAAAAACATAGTTAGGTGGAGATAATAACATGTGATAATATATTGAAGGGAAAAATCCATATAGCCCCTGTAAATTGTCTGAAATCTATATAATCCCTCGACTTTTTCTAAAGTCCATATAAACCCCTAAAAATACTTATGTTAAATAAAATAATCATTTGAGTTAAATTTTCATTAACAGATGAAAAATATTTTATTTGATTAACCTTGACTGAAAACACATTATATAAAAAAACTTATACATTGTGTTAAAAATGCAAAAAATTATTTGTAAAAGATAATTTTATCCCTCGGGACAAGATTTCATAATCTACTCGGAGAGGTAAAATCATCATTTATAGAAGGTTTTTTATATTTTTAATAGGGTTTTTGGTATATTGTGTTTTCAATCAGGGTTAACCAAACATAATATTTATATAATATTTCACATGTGTTAATGAAAATTTAATATAGGGAGCTATTTGGATTTACATATGTATTTTTAGAGGGTTATATAGACTTCAAAAAAAGTCAAAGAGTTATAATACAATCAAAATACAATTTTAACACCACCAATAATACTCGGGCTATTGGTTTAGAATAATGAATGATAGAGATATGGATTTTTTGGGTTTAGGATTCTTGATAGACAGAAAATCAAAATGGGTGCATTGTCCCCTGGAAGCCCCCCGTTATTGTCTCATGACCTGGGAGATTTTTTTTTTTTTTGCCCCTCCCTTTTGGTCCCTTTGTTTTTTTACCCCTCCCAGTGCCACCTCACATTTTCCTTTCACATTTACCCTTTCCGTCCCACTTTTCCCCAAATCGACTGGAAAAACATCCCCAAATCGAAAAAGCTCCCCCAAATTGTCTTGTCTTCCCCAATCAAATCGACTGTGTCGTTCCCTTCTCGTCTTCCTATCGAATCTATTTGGTAGCCTCGGCGGTTATAAAAACGTCCATTCTCGTCTTCCCCCAATCGATTCGGAGGTTATGAAAGCACCCTCTTTAACTGTCATCCCATTCTTTCCCGGTAGCCTCGGCGGTTACAAAACCTCCCCCCTCCTCATCACACGATAGAGCCTCTCAAACCCTCTCATCGAAACCCAACACCAACATCTTAACCTTAGCCCCTGTCACTGTAACCTACAAATTGCTGAATCCTCCAACGAAGCAGCCACCAAGAAGAAGAAGAAATATGTCAATCCAATGAGAGAGATGCAAGTTTTCACCTTCAAAGTTGCTTTGATGTGTGTACATAGCAAATAGTCTGTAAGTAATTATTTTAATTCCATAGATGATACTGCATTTCTCTGTATATATGTATGATATTACATTCCATTTTGTAAGTCTTGTTTTGTGAATGGTTATGTAAATCAACATTTACATTTTGTACGTGTTTATCAAATTTATGTAATTGATTAACTTGAAGATCGTCTCTAACAAATTCAAAATCCCATTTCCTACTAGGCTTGGAATGTGCTCTTCGTAAACCACCCCCACAAGTATGTGTAGGTACGTAAATTTTGATTCTAAACACCCCCCCCCCCCAGATGCTTTCAAAAACCGATGTATGAATACGCCAAACACAATTGAAAGTAGCACATTTTGCAGTAATTTTGGTTTTCTCGCTCTTAATTAGATAGTAGTCAAACCCATGTGCAACAGCAAAGTTGCGATGGTCACACGAAAGTGATCCACATCGTGAAAGATTTGACCAGGCTGTCTAATAAAATCACCCCACATGCTAGTCATTAGGCTATGAGCTTTACTAAACTCAGTGTTTTTGGATGTTAGTCAGTTCCATTGCATTTGGTTGTTCAGCTGTGTTTTCATTGTCACATTCACTTGAGCCATTACCATGAATGAGGCCACATTCAGGTCTAATTGTATTTATAGAAAATATACAATGAGTTACAAAATATATGAATAGACTCATTGAATGGGAAATATCAATTCACATGATAACTATGATAATTAAAATGATGATAGATATTACAAATCTTCAATATGATAATTACATAATAAAAAGGCATATAGGCACTACATGACAATAGAAATTACAACCCCTAAGCATGCATACAAAATCTAATGTGAAAAATATACATTAACTGAATCAGATTTATAAATTATAGTTTACGTGTACTAAATTACATATTGACAATAACGTTTGCAGAAGTAGATACATACCTATCATTGATGGAATTTTGAAGATAAACATATATGAGCTTTGCATTGAAGCGAAAATGTAGATAAACCATCTGTTTGATATCTCTGTCATGAATGACTGTCGTGAACTCTTTATCAGCCCCAGGAACAAAGTATCTTATCATCGTTTGCTGTTAATCCAACTTTCATATTGAACATAAACCCACAATCAAACTCTGAAACTTTGTACCTTCTTCAGCATTTGTGACAAATGCATCATTTTTACATTTATTTACAAATGGAGGTTGGTATTGTAGACATTAGTGTGTTAGATCGACAAGGCTCGTTCGGTGACATGGGGCGGTCGGGCCGTGGGAGATCGACTGGTGGTAGATTGGGCCAGAGGGAGAATGGTGAGTGGTAACGGTGGCAAGATGAGTTTAATTGGGGGGGGGGGGGGGAGAAGAGAAAGAAAAGGAGAACAAAAATGGGGTTCGGAATAGACATGAAGAAAAAGAGGGTTTTATAATGGTTTTGTCTTTTATAAAGGGGTATATAAAGTATTTTAGAAAAGAAGGGTTAAAAAAAAGGGGGACCAGGAAAGAGGGGCAAAGAAAAATTTTCCCAGGTCAAGGGACATGAAAATAATGAGAGGCTTGGTCTAGGAGCATATAAACAGTTCATCCAATCAAAATACATATTCTAATATAACTTTATAATTAGAAAATACATGTGTATTACATGTGCGTGTGTATAATATAGTTAACTAACTGGTGTGTTGGCGCTACAATTTCACTAGTATTGAATTAATCATGGGGGACCATGTGTTGATTTTGAATGTGATGATGAGATGCGCGTGGAACACTTTTATTTTATTATATTATTTATTTAGATATAATAAATTATTGTTAGTCAATCAATAACAAACACTTCAAAAAAATTGCGTGCTCATGGTGGATGAAGAAACTGCTTTCATAAACATTTTTTTTTTTTGGATCTAAAAAAAATGTAATCCCACAGGTTTAGACTAACTCTCATTCTGTGAGGTCATTATCATGATGTAATTTTAATTCTGACAAAATCATTGTAGATAACTCGTGGCATCTTTTTAGATTATCAAGTCAACACCACCAATAATAAATGAAATAACACACACACGCACACATACATTACTGTATAACCCAATTCATGAATTTAATAAGTTCAATTTAAGGAGTTCTAATATAAATGTGAATTAATGAGACTGAACACCAAAAATTGTAATAACCATAAATAAATAAACAAATAAACCAATGGCGAAAACAAGGAGGTCCAAAATTAAAATCACTATTAAGAAAAAAAGAAAAATTGATAAAAAAAATTACCATAATTGTTTAAATTGTATTATGAAAATGACCACTGCAAAGTTGTCTATTCAAATTTTTCATCTTTTTAGTTGTAGGTTACCAAATGTTTATTTTGTGTGAATTCATTTGGTGGTCATTTTTCTGAAAATTTCTATCAGGATTGATCTTAACCTTACATGAAAAATAAAAAAATTAATTATTTATTAAAGCATATATCTTACTTAGTAAAATCAAATTGCATAGAGCTGCATATAAAGATTGTTTGTAACAATATCCTAAAAAAATTATGCATTTCTTGATCGGTGTGGTGATAGAATGATCATATCACCATGTGATCGTATCTTTTGTGAATGACTGTTGGTAGTACTTTCAGCATCATGGTTGGACCAAGCAAATATGTGTTGGAGTTAACACTTTATATTCCATTCATCAATGTTTGATATTGAAAATGGTGTTTTCTTTGAATAATTGAAGTCGGGTCAGAGGTCCGCCTCTAGGTGAAGATTTGGGTCATCACACTTGAGATTCTGCACCAAAAGAGCCTGGGATATCGGTGTGGTGCCGGTCAAAGGACTCCAATACTCAAATCAGTGGAGTGAATGAATGAAGAAGATGACTCTAGAAGTAGAAGATTAGGGTGTTTTTTAGTGCTTACTTGTGAATATCCCTTCTCTCTTTCCCGCCCAGACATCCCTCTATCTCGGATGAAATCTTCTGACATGAAAGATTCCGCGTGGTACAGGACTGGGGTTTGTTATGATGTCGTGACCACATGGCACAGCCTTATTGGTCATAACCGTAATTGTAACGAGCAGTGGTAGGCGGCTTGTTAGACTCAGGGCACGTCTCTGCCAATGCGGCGGAGCAGAGCAGCCCTGGCCTTGTCTTGCAATATCAGTGATCCCCTCCTCTTGTGATTAGGACCGGGTCCGAACCCAGGTCAGGATGGTTAGATTGGGGGATGTTCCAACGGTTATATTCTATGTAGGTGGCTAGTCTTGGTTGTCTTCGAAATAGTGGCGGTCTAGTCGCCAAGATGTTCTACCCTGGCGAGAAGGCATCCCCTGAGCAGGACCTCTCAAGCAGGATTTCCCGAGTAGGACTGCCCGAGCAGGACTTCCCAAACATGCAACTAGGCCCTTCTCCTTGAGCAATCTGGAATCGGTCGTATTTTGGACCAGGTCGTACTTTCAGCTTACCTGGTTGACAAGGATATATAGCCCCCTCAGAAAAAGCGCAAGATTTTTCCTCTACAAAGAGAGTTTTGTGTATCTAATCAAATTATGCATCACTCTTAGTTTCCAAAACATATAAATGAATCAATCCATATTTTAAATGTGTTCCTAAAGAGGAAATTTGCAAACATACCCTCCAAACACTTTGTATTTGCGTGTCACCCTCCTTAAAAATGCTGATTGTTTAACACTCTCATAAAAAAATGATAATGATCCTTGAGTTATTAAGATTTAACCAAAGTGATTTTTTGCATTTTGTTAGTTAGGTTTTTAAGAAAGTCAAACTAGTACAAGAGGTGTTTTTAGAGGGATATACAAATAAGATTTTTTTAAAGGGGTACATACTAATTCTCCGGAGCTCAGAGCGTCTCCTTGTAACAGAATAGCAGAGGTGGCTTGGAGTGTATTGGGTTTGGATGCCTCTAATTGCACCCCTCATTTTTAGGTGCACACCCCATTCTTTTCACACTCAACCCAAATCACAAATATTCTTTCACCCCACTATTTAAAGGAACATATGGTTTTCAATGCACACCCCTCCAACCAATCCCTTTGAAACCTTAAAAAAAAGGCCCTAGCTCCTTCTCTCTCCCTTCCTCTCACTCCCTCCCCTTCTCTTCTGACAGCCCTCTCGGTGACCCTCCCTCGGTGTTGATATTGTTGTAGCTAATGTTGTTGTTGATGGTTTTCTGTAGAGAAATCCATTGTTTTGCGGAGGATTTGTTTGTTCGTTTGTTTGATTTCTGGGGAGGGAAAAATTTCGTGAAAAAGGAGAAGAGGATGATGAAATGTGCATTTTTTTATTGCGTTCATGTGCTTTTTTATGTCTTGGTGAATATGGTTTTTGTGTGATTGAAATTGTGGAGTTATTTATATTTTTTTGATACGTGAATGTTGTTTGTTTGGTTTTGCTGAAAGTTATTCTTATCTGTATGTTAAAATGTGTGTAATTATTTTTTTGTGAGATATGGATGTTGTTTATTTGGTTTTTGAAATGTGATTCGCGTTTTCTGTACCCTGCGACACAAGCATTGTCGACATAAATATCAAATATTGACACTAAAATGTCACGAATGATCCAGATGTTGCGGGTTCAGTTTTTTGAACCCCTCGACATAAGCATTATCGACATAAATACCTAATATCGGCACTGATAGTGTCGTGAAGGTACAGATTCTACGAGTTCAGTTTTTTGAACCCCGCGACACAAGCATTGTCGACATAAATACCTAATATCGACAATGATGGTGTCGCGAAGGATCCAGATGCTATGAGTTTAGTTTTCTGAACTCTGCGACAAAAGCATTGTCGACATAAATACCAAATATCGACACTGAAAATGTCGCAAAAGATCCAGATGTTACGGGTTCAGTTTTCTGAACCCTGTAACATAAGCATTGTCGACATAAATACTAAATATTGACACTGATAGTGTCGTGAAGGATCCAGATGTTACGGGTTCAGTTTTCTGAACCCCACGATACAAACATTGTCGACATAAAAATCAAATAATTGGGTGTGCACATGATCCGATTATAAATAGATCATTTGTACACCATCCGTTTATGAGGGGTGTGCACCCCAATTTGAAGGGTGCAATTAGAGCCACCCATTGGGCTTTGGTAGACATCCCATGTCAGGTCTTGGCCTTCTTGGCCCGAGGTCTTTATTTTATCCTTTGATTTCCTTTTGTTACCCCTCATCACCAATTCAGAATAGTAACAACTCAATCTTTTAGTAGCAATTTCTATCTTAAAAAAAATAAATGGGGAGGAGAGGGGGTGGGGCACATGGTAATTCAAAAAAGATAATTGCATGTTATTAAAGATGAATGATTTATTTTAATTTGAGGATGTACTTACAAAATTCCCTTTTAAAAATGAGATGGCCATCTTAAAACTAAATAAAATAGTTCATTATATAAATTTTTTTTGAGGACTTAGATAGCATTCAGAAATCTTTTGGTATTTTGTTTGAAATTAGATTCCCAATAAGTACATTTTTGGTAAATTGTTGAAAATTTTTTTTCTCACTATTTATGATTATAAGTTGTTTTTTATTCCTCTCTTCAATTGTGGTGTTTGAAAATAAAGTTAAATTAAATTTGATTTTTATTAAAAAAAATCATCAAAACATTTTTCCAAACGTTATCTTAATTAAACCCTCATCAAAATCATTTTTAATATAATCTTTTTAATAAACGTTCTCATTTAGCTTTTTCCATAAAGTGACTCAATGATTAGTTTTTTCATAAAAATTATTTTATTGATTTTTAAAAGTCAAACTCTAAAACAAAAGCTAATGTTTAATAAAAAAAATTATTTATAATTGTTATCTGAAAATTGATTTTGCAAAACCACGTTCAGATTGATAATTGGGTTTTATATATAAAAAAAATGTTTTAAAATATTGATTATAAAGATTTGATCTTATCTTTTTATTTTTATTTTCTAAAATATGTTTAAATGGTTGTAGTCCAACACCGAAAAAATAATGCTAATTAATGCTTAACATACTTGTCTTAATTAAATATGACACGATCATATGGACCCTTTAATTAAGCATCCATGTGTGAATTGGGACAATTGATTATTTTTTCCATTGACAAATACCATTACCAAAACATAAGATTATATGGAACAAATTAAGTTTTCAGATTGTGCTTCATGTGAAGAGTCATTACCTTGCATGATATGTATCATAGGGTTAATAATACACAGACAACCCATTTGCATGTCTTATAATATACAATACGGAACATCCATTTGCATGTCTTATAATAAAATATATAAAATATGGGGACCAATGTGGAATATATCTTTCATTAATTTACTGTAGATATATATAATCATGTGCTGTCAGTCAAGTTTATTAAGATGAACAAACACTTTAAAATTTTTACGTGCACGCGATGCATGAGCATGAAGAATCGGATTTATTAAACAATATATATATTTTTTGTTTGCACATATATAGAGTTGACCATACTTTAAAAAAATAACTATGCGTGTTTTTTTTTTTTAATAAGGAATTCAGTCTAAATTAAACCTAGTGTTCCTGCATGTTTAGACCTCTTGTCATTAATTTAATAAAATTCAAATAAAATCATCTGATCATATAAGATAACTATGTCAACGCATGGGTTCTTTCAAAGCTTAAACAAAATCATCATCAAGATTGCCTTTTTTGGCTATAAAATTCGCATCATTGAGCATTATCATGACCAATTTTATATATATGTATATATAAGATTAAAAAAACAGAGCCAAAAGTAGAGTTGAATGTCCACTTTGAAATGGGTTAAAGATGAACCAAAACAACAATTTTCTTGGCCATTTGGCAGGCTCGCAACTTGCTCATCTTCAAGAACCAACGCTTTTATATGGAAAACGTGTGGGAGGATGCTATATTCTTATTGAAAAACTGGGGACGATTTTTGGTAGGTGCGAAGTCGATAGGCATCTCGGGGGGACGGACCCATGCGTAATGGGGTGGGGCTCGGGGTGCAGTGAGTGCTTTGCACACCTCGTGTAAAGGCTCGGCGATCCACCCCTCTTTTTGGTCCCCCAGCCATGCTTTCTTTATTTTTGCTTTGTTTCCATTGTTTTTAGTCTATTCTTCCCTCTTTCGGCTCATTTGCAAGTTTTGACAGTTATAAATGAACCACCAATTTTTTAAAAAAAATAAAAAAATAACCATTTTCTTTTTAGTATAAAATCGCATGAATTTGTTTGAATTTGATACCTTTAGTTCCGTTAGCAACCCCATTTGCAGTCCATGTCCGTTTGGCTTTTTTTTAAAATATATATATATATATATATATATATATATATATTTGCTTGGTAGTAATATATATTTTGCTATGAAGTGTATTCTTTTATAAAAAATGATATATACATACTTATATGAATTGAATGCATATTTTTTTTTATATTTTCTGTGATAAAATATATGTTGGGATATAGATAGTGAAGTAAGTATATATGATAAGCAATTTTGTATATTGCGTTTGTCACGTAAAGAATGTAAATGAGACTACAAAATAGACCTAATTTTAAACCAGTGTTATTCCGTAACTTTGCACATGAGTTTTATGGCTTTTATTATTATTATTATTTTATGTTTATTTTCACAAGTCAATATCACCATTAAATGAACTTTTATAAACTGAGTACCAGGACCATGTACATGTCCTTTTCCATTCAACAATGTTTGATTCAGCCATTCAGATTTTGCCTGGGGGAACAAAATTAATGGTGAGAATATGGTGGGCCTATCATCAACTGACCCCCTAGATTTTAATTTGATGTGGGTATCTAGCTACTTTGTTGTTTCTCATATTATTCACCTTTAAAACACATGAAATCAATCCTTATTTTAAAATTTTGAATTTGCAAATTTTGCAAATATACACCCCCCTCCTCCACTTTGTATTTCAATAACAGTGCTGCTACCTGGGCCCCAGAAATTAGACCCCATTGGTGAGCTCCAATAGGTGGCACTCTCTATTGGTTCTCTGTTTGACTTTTTCAAACCATCAAAATGACAATGACATGACTACCCTTCTAAGATTTTTAAAAATTAGCTTTAACTAACTAATATCACAATAAATGCTCGTAATAGAATCTCAAAAAAAGGGGGATCATTAAATCATCTCCCCATCATTAATCCATATAACATAATCCCAAAAAAAAGGGGAGATCATTGAATCCTCTCCCCTAATTGAACATATTCTAAAAAAAATTTAAAACTTAGGTTTTCCAAATTAGGTAAAGCCATACGAACCAAAAAAAAAATCGACTATAAAGAATTCATATCATCTGATTCTCTTCCCCAAACAGATCATCAACAATGGCGAAAAAAAAATGTTAGATTTCTTGCTATAATCGAAACTTCACCGTCATGGTTTTGTTTTTGTTTTTGGGGATGAAATATCTGGTTTTTAAAATTAAATATAAAACGGTTCCCTTCCGTTTTTTGCTCTCTTGTTAATTTGATTGAATCTGAAATCCATTTGAAAAATCAGTGTTTCAGATAAGTGCATCTGAAATATAAAAAAAGATTGTGCAATTGTTTCATGATTCAGTGAAACAAAATCTGGTTGACTGAGCAATTAATAGTAGCCAAATGAAATGTTTGAAATATCATATGCATGTAGATCATGAATTATTATATTATCTTTGATAATTAACATGCATTGTTTGATGAATATATCTTATTTTTTTGTAAACAATCCATGTATCTTAATCAACTATACATGTATCTGAAAACCTGTTATCAAATAAATATGAATCTGAAGCAATTATGTAGCAACAGAGAACCCAATAGTCATATTACAAGCTATTAACAAGTAGCCACGAATCAAAATGTATTGTGTATTAAAAACTTCAATCTTATATTTTGGATTACTCAACTGTTTCTGTAAATCCCTTGATGAAAATAGATTAATGCTCTTGTAAAAATTGTATGTATCTGAATCAATTGTATCTAAAATTGTTATATAAAACATGGCTAAATCCTTTGGCGGTATCTGAAAAAACAAATATTTGATAGCAGTTATTTGTGTGCAATTTGGCTGTTCATAAGTATCTGAAATATAGATGGTGTATATAGTTTTGATGTCTCTGATATTTGTTTAGAAACTCTTGATTTCATTTTTAAGATACACATGTATCTCAATACACAAAAAGACAGTGTTTATCCACTGTTCGTATAGAAAAGACAATTTCATGTGTATGATATTGTATTAGGCATTTTAACTGCATCTGGATGTTATACAAATTATGCAAAAGCAAAAAAAGACAGAGTTGCTGAACAAAGAAGAAACTGGGCATACTATCCCGAGTACAGATCTACAATGCACAGAATATTTGAAACATTTACAGCAATAGAGTTGAGTCAAAGGAATTCAGACAATCTCTTCTACATTTTGCTGATCAGCCACAACAAACAATTCCTTCGACAAACTGGTTTTCACAGAACATGGATCATTGATGTCATCAAAATGAATTGAGTCTTCACATGTGTCCACAAAATCACCATCATTGCCTGGTGAAAAAAAAGAACATCAACCACATGTTATCAATTAAGATACAATCATGTATCTGAAAATCCAAATGAACAAATATAATCCACATGTTACTCAGAACTGCATAGAAAATTCATAAAAGGTCTTCAAAATGCCAACAATAAGCAATTATATATTAATCGGCTATATATTAATCAAATCCATAAAAATAGCAACCTTAAAAAAATGGGCTGAATTGAAATTCAGATACAGATGTATCTAGAATTTGAATTAACAAATACATATTCCATACAAGTGAATGTCCAGTGTATTTCAAAATCTTCAATCTGAATGAGTCGAATAATATTGATATAAAGCTAAAAAATATGATGAATGACACATTATGCATAATTATATAGAAACACACGATCATAAACGATTGTACAGATCATACTTGGTACACAACAATGCATGAAAATCAAGATACAGCCCATGTATCTGAATTTAAAATAAAATTCAGATTTAATTAATGTATATAATGATTCAAAGTAATGACGAAAAATAAAAAAATGAAATAATGTATTCAGATCGAAAAAGTACTAGCCTGATTAGTTCTCCATTGTTTGCACCACAAACTGGTCACAAATAAAACTAAATGAATCAAAATTCTTCTCTTCTCTACCGATCAAACTGAAACAAAAATAAAATTCACTATTTGTTTTCAAATCCACCGGTCCATCTGAATTTGAAAACTAAAATATCGCAAAATTTTGTAATTTTTGGGAACCGAAAAACCTAACCTGGATGTATCAAATTCTGATTGCACCACAATCAGATCACACAGAAGAATAAAATTGAGAATTCACCACGCATACACGGACCATATCTAAATAAAAAATGAAATTGACTTTTTTTTTTCTGTTCCTCTAATCTTTCAAATTGATTAATGTATTCAGTATACACAATTTCTTCTAATTGAATCGTCCGATTGAATTAATTGTTTCCACAAAAAGAAAGAACAATGAAATTATGGTTTTACCTCCAATAATAAAGGGGACGGTTACGATATAGGGGATCGGTTACGATATATGAGTTCAAAAGACGAATATAATATAAAAGGGCATTTTAGATAATTCAATCTTGTCATCTCATGGGGTTTGAGATGGGGCTTATCAGTTGGGGCCAAAAAATCATTATTGTTTCACTAAACAGTTTCAAAATGGATGTTGATATACCCGGTCATTATTGGAGTTTGTCCTAATCTAAATATATACTTTCTCTCATTGATTATATTATATATTAAAAAAATATAAAAAGTTATGCATTCTCTCAATTAATTCGAGTGTGTGATTAATTTATCTTTCGGCTTTCGGATGCAAAATAAAAAACATGTTGGCAGAGTAAAAATGATTGTTGTAGATTGTCTCTAACATTTAATTTTTTTCAAAATGTTTTGCAATTGAAACCAAACTAATCTTCCCTCCTAATCGGTTGCATGAGATTTTTTTGGGGGGAATTATCCAAATATCCCTTGACTAAAGGTCAAATTTTTTTTTTATTTTTGGATGTTTTGGTATTTTTTATTTACTCCTGAAATCTGGTCTTATTTTTTTTTTGCCTCTGAATTTTTATAATACCTTAACTATCCCTTTCAGAAGAGTTACAAAAATACAAAAATATAATGTGATACATACAGAAATTATACACATAGTTACAGATATTTAATAGTTATCTACAAAAATATTAAAGTACGCAAAGATGTTTATACATAAAATGGTTATATATACATTCTCAATGTCATTACATTATCATATGTAAATGCATTTATTGTACACAAAATTGTTATAGATACAATCTCAAAGTTTCATTAAAATAGATATATCAATTGTTTGAATTACGACGTTTTCTTCAAATCTTAATGATTAATTGTTATCTCTCCCTTATTCCTCTTCATTTCCTCTTGGGTAAAATGAAACAAGATTATTGAACTAAACATTCAATGTACTTCATAACGAAGAATGAGATTTTTTAAGCTATATAAAAAATACAACAATCAAACACTTAAATAAATTTTTATTTAGTAATATGAACAAAATTAGTAATAACATCAATTTGAACTGAAAATTTATGAACAATAGTAATATTTTAATAAAATTACTTTTTGATTCATGTACTTAACAATTATTAAAATTAACATTTACATAACAACTACAACAAAAACTATTAATGTGATGCCCAATGACATAATCTACTATTTACATAATACAAATGTAATTTCTTTTATTATTCTTTTAACAATTACAACAGAAATTACAAAAACTGTAATTTACACAACAAATATGTAATATCATACATAGAACTAAGCTAAGGACATATAAATTACAAAAATGTAATAATTGATTACAGAAATGTAACGACCAATTACAGAAATGTAATATTAATTTACAGATGAGGGTGGTTTAGGTATAAAAAATGAGGTGGCACAGGTCTAGGGGCAAAAAAAAAAAAAAAACCAGATTTCAGGGGTAAATAAAAAATAAAAAAAAGTTCAGGGGTAAAAAAAAAATTGGACCCTAAATCTAGGGGTATTTGAACAATTCCTCCATTTTTTTTTTTAAAGGTGTACATCTTGTAACATAAAGGTGCATTTTTCTAACATACTGATTTGAAGGGGTTGACAGCAAACATTGTCGACTTATTAAGGACACACATTTCATTTTTATAGAGGAACATACTTTCAAGTTTTGAGTATGATTTTTTTTAGAAGCCCATTGACTAATGATCAAGAGTTTGGAAAGAGTGAATTTGAATTAGCTTAGCTGTAGCCTTTTGTGGGTAGTTGCATAGATACTTCACATTGTAAGGTATATGTGAATAGAAAACACACACATGATGAAGATTGTGTCTCTCTTTCCTTCACGTCACCATGTGATTATTCCCTAATGTGTATAGCTACATGAATAATACTAATAATTTTTGGCAGGCCTAACTATACATGACTTAAACATGCATGCCACGTGTTTCGATTTTTATCTGTTTGGATTTTAGTATTTCGATTTGGCACGGCATGAATACCGAAGGCATATTCTAATTACGGTCTCATACACTTCCCGAGCGTCCTCCTCTCATGAATGTATAGGAGACATCCCCATTGAAACGCAAGTTCGCCCGAGCTACAAACAGTGATAATAATCAACCCACCTCCAATTCAAAGAAAGAATGACGAATCTCTCTCTCTCTCTCTCTTTCTCTGTCTTTGTTGCTATTCGTTTTCTTTAGATTGATCACTCTGTTGAATTGAACATCAGAGTGTTTAAAGCATGAACTAATTTTTAAAACTAGAAGAAAATCAACAACTGTATCTATTGTGAAATGTCTTGCATTTTATAATATATATAAAGGGAATGTTCGTGAATGCCTAGGATCATGTCATATTTTTGTGATCTTTCCTCATTTTCTGTGGAAGTGTTATATGATTGTCTTAAATTTTTGTAAGAGTATTTTCATAATTTTCTCTCATTTGATTTTATTTTTTTGTAGTAGTGTATGAGGCTCTTTGAGAAAAAGTGATAGTGCTGAGAAGAAAGATATTGAGAGATTTTTTAATCTGACTATATTATATCATTTTCTACTTTTTTATGTGAATATAAACAAATTTTATCAAACCACATAAATTTATATGATATTTTGTATTCTTTTATTTTTCTATTTAACCCTTAATACAATATTGCATCAATACCGGGAAATCCGTACTCCAAAAAAATTAAACCGGGAAATCCATACACAAGCTTTTCCTTTTGTCGTTTTGTTCTTCTTTCCTCCCTCTGTTTTGTATTCCCCTTCCTCTCCTATCCGCTTCGGATAAGTTGTAACTAATTTTCTAGATATAAAATGGACTATCATTTCGTATAAATAAGAAAGACAACTATGTAATGACATGACTGCCTTGACGTCTCTGACTATGATTTTGATTTTGAGTATTATTAATTGAAAGTAAATGATTTTGATTAAACTATGTAATGACAGGCCGTCTTGAACCCTAAAGAGTTCATAGTCATGACAGGCCGTCTTGAAGTCTGAACTGTGCAAGTGTGTGAACCACACAACTATATATAGAAAAAATAAAATAAAAATTCTAGTCAACCTTAATTATCCAAAAAAAAAAAAAAAAAAAAACAGTTATTTAGTTTCATCCCCGAAAAACAAATATATTATCAAAAAACCCTCTTCGAAAATTAAGTTGATTATTAATCCATTATAAACTTATTACGTCTTATTAAAAAACCTGATCATTTCAGGTTATTTATTTTCTGTCTCTCCTAAATAAGTAATTTATTAAAAACCCCTCTAAAAAAAATAATATTATTTTAAGATCCCTACAAATTGTAGTTATTTTGCGAAAAGTTAAGTTATATTTTCTTTTATAGAAATCATTAAAAAGTGATTGATACGAAATTAATATAAACAGTTTTTGCAATAGATTAAATGTGTGATTTTTATGAAGACAATCTGCATTTGAAGGGTCCTAAGATAATAATGTGTATTTGGAAGGTTTTTAAATAATTTATTTATTTTGAAGGGGTAGAAAGTAAACACTGGGTTTATTTAGCACTTTTAGCCCCTGAAAATTCAATATTTACAAAAATAGCCCCCCCACCCGAATATTTGCAAAAACTAGCCCCGAAAACATTTTACACTGGAGAACCTCTTTTCTCCCTCTTTCACCCACCCACCCGTTACCAACCCCGAAAAATCATCAAAAACAAGTTTGAATCCGAAGGTAAACATCAAAACCCTAAATGTTCTTGAATTTTATTATTTATTTGTCAATTGTTTTGATTTTATTGAATAAATTAGGGTTTTTATAAAAAATCCTAAATGTTGAATGTTGAATTTATTTATTATTGGAATGTTGATTGTATGATGTTTTGTTAAGTGAAATGCGAATTTTTTTAGGGTTTTGATTATTTTAAAATGTCTTATTTGTCAAAATAAACTTTTAAATCTTAAAAAAATTTGAAATTTTTTTTAAAAATTGTATGGCCTTAGGAAATAATTCAATGGCCTCTTAGTAAACATTTTAAAAAAATTAAAGGCTATTTTTAGGAAATATGCTTTGTATGTGTTGCATGAATGTTTTTTGTGTTTAATGTGTATGTGTTGGATGGATTTTATTATTATGAATTTAGAAATATATTTACTAAGTTGAATAATTTATGGTTTAGATGGTAAAAAAATCCGATGTCCCGTTAATGTACTCTTTTAACGCGAAGATAGTTCATTTTATGAAGGTGGTACCATGAAAACCACCATCATAAATAAGAAGATCTCTTATGTCGATTTACTCCAAATGATACCGATCCAAGTCTTTACAAATTGTCCATGACTGCTGTGCATCCAACTCACGACGGAAAGTGTTTGGGTGCCCCTCTCGAAGATGATATGGGGGTGAAAGTTATGATAATGATGTACCCAAAGCACGCGCATATCATTCAAATATGGTTAGAGAAGGAAGAGATCATACAAAGAGGCCGTGGCGCGATGAATTATGATGCAGAAGATTCATATCCTTCCATTGTTCGTGAACCATATCAACCTTCATCGTCGTCGTTTGTTCCGTGCACCCAAGAGAATATGATTGATGCAACACCGACCAATGCCTATGGGAGTGTGAATATACCACATTTGTAAGTATTGTGAATTTATAGGATGTTTTTGGTGGGTGTATTCATATATGTAAGTATATTGTGTTTGCATTTATAGGTCCCCATTTCATGACATGGGTTGGGACGATATTCGTGAAGGAATTGAAGTGAACAATGAAGGAGAAGAAGATCAAGAAGGGGGAGAAGAAGAAGATCAAGATTGGGGAGAAGAAGAAGATCAAGAAGGGGAAGAAGAAGAAGAGGATGATTATGAAGAAGATCCGAAGAAGAAGAAGAAGCAGAGGAACCTGATAGTGAGGAGGACCATGATGTGAGGAGAACTGCCATCAGTGAATATGGTGTTCCTCAAATGTTTCCTACACGTGAGCTTATGGAGCAGGCGGTGGCTGAAAATGTCCATCCATGCATTTATGAAATCGGATCTTCTTCGTGTAATGAACTTGAGGTTGGTCAGCTTTTCGCGAATAAGAAGTCACTCATTAATGCTGTCCGAACCTGGAGCATAAAGAAATGCGCACAATGTCATGTGGTGAAATCAAATGCAGAAAAATACGCCGTTAAGTGCATAAATGATGAATGTAATTGGAGATTATATGCGAGGAGGGTCGGTGGTTCAGAAATGTTCAAGATTTCCACTCTGAGAGTTCCTCATACATGCTTGATCCTCTTCTCAGTTCAAATCACAGACAATTTAGTTCTGATTATATCTCACAGCTGATTATGCCAACGATTCGTCATAATTTGAGAATCAGTGCTACTGAGATAATGGACAGGATACGTGCTGATCATCACTACACAATTTCATATTCAAAGGCAAACCGTGCCAAATGGAAGGCTATGGAGAGGATATTTGGAAATTGGGAGGAATCATATGCTGAGTTGCCTCTATATGTTGATGCCTTGAGGAGGTCTAATCCAGGAACAACTGTGTTCTTCGAAGGCCCTGTCATACAAGAGAATAACATGGGCAGACCGATCCGACAGTTTGAACGTGTTTTTTGGGCATTCGGTCCAGCCTTAGAGGCTTTCAAACATTGTCGTCCATTGGTTTGCATCGATGGAACACATCTGTATGGAAAGTATAAAGGAACTCTCCTGATAGCCACTGCTTGCGATGCAGAAAATGGTTTGCTTCCGATAGCCTTTGCTATAGTTGAATCTGAGAACAGAAGCAGTTGGACCTTCTTCCTTTGGAACTTGTTCTTTTCTGTTAGTGGTATAAACAATTTGTGTGTCATATCTGATCGGCACTTGGGCATCATAGCAGGCATGAAGGATATTGAGGAATCAAGCAATGTAACATGGCACCATCGTTTCTGTATGAGACACATGATAGACAACTTCAAAAAACATGTAAAATCAAAGGAGTTGAGTGACCAGGTGTGGAGGGCTGCCACCTTGAAATGTCCAAATCAATTTGCTGATGAAATGCGAAAGATTCTTACTGCCTCCTCACAAGCTCGCACATGGCTTGATCAAGTCCCTCCACAAACATGGGCCCTTTGTTATGACGATGGCCGTCGTCATGGCACGATGACCACCAATAGAGCTGAAAGCATGAACAGTGTCTTGAAAGGTGTAAGAGGGTTGCCAATCACTGCCATATTACAACAGACATTCATACGAGTGTCAGAGTATTTTTATACAAGGCGTGAATCGGCCGAGAGCATGTCAGGTGAACATGTGCCATCTATGCAGCAACATTTGGAGAGAACTGCACATGATGCAAGGGCGATGTTAGTAAGAAGGCTTGATAGATCAGAATTCAATGTCCAAGACAAGAATGCGGTTATGTACATTGTTTTCCTATATCCTGACAATGCAGAATGTCAATGTCATGTTCCGAAGTTGTTTCACTATCCATGTGCACATGTCATAGCGGCCTGTGGGTATGCTCGTATTAGTCCTGGGAGATATGTGTCACATTGGCTTTCCTCAGAGTCATATAGACACACTTATGAACCCCGATTCCACTCCGTTGATGATAAAAGTCGTTGGCCGATTCCTACGGAAAACGATCCCATCTTCATCCCACCAAATGTTAGGAGACAAGCGGGGCGCCCTGTATCAACTCGCCGACGTATGCATATGGACTCCAGGGATCCAAGTCTGAGATATACATGTTCAATATGTCATGAGAAAGGCCATAGAAAAAATAAATGTCCACGTAGAAATACAAATGCTGGTAATTGATGTTAAATATGATTGTGATATGATGATGAATGTTCAATTGTTTGAGTAGATATTAACTTGTGTTCAAATTACAGGTGATGGACATCCGTGAGTGGCATGGACCCGTCGTGGATGATTTGCTGTATTTTCAGGGATCTCATAGGTCTCATCATGGATTCCAGGGCAAGGTATGACAAATGATGTGTTTTTCTCTAATGTTATTCTTCATATATGATTTTTTTCTTACTTGAATATATAATTTCCTTAAACAGACCGACTCCTCCAAGTTTACGATCCACATGGTGGCATTGCGTCACTGGGTCATGGATCCACGCATCGAGCCATACGTGAGGGCATCGGGTTGTATTATTTGACAGAGATGGGATATACCAGATCAGATCATCGACTTCTACAAGCACTGACTGAGAGATGGAGACCAGAGACCAACACATTTCATCTGCGACAGGGCGAGATGACAATTACACTTCAGGACGTTGCTATTCTGACTGGACTACCCATTGATGGCAAGCCCGTGACTGGTATCACAGACCACGATGATTGGGCCAGCGTCTGTGAGGAGCTGTTAGGTGTTGGCCCCCCTGCAGATAAGATCAAGGGTGGAAGAATTTTTCTTGGCTTAAAGAAACCTTCAGCATCGTACCAGATGTTGAATTGGACGACGATATCCTCCAGCAGTATGCACGTGCATATATCTTATTTGTGCTTGGATCAACAATCTTCGCCGATGGCACAGGAAATAAGATACATGCGTGCTACCTTCATTTATTCAGAGATTTTGAGGATGCTGGTCGATATTCATGGGGTGCAGCTGCGTTGGCCCACTTATATAGAGCATTGTACAGAGGTAGTGTGCTTGGAGAGAGGATGTCGGCAGGATCTCATGGTTTTTATTCTTTGCTACAGGTAATATGCAAACCCCAATTTTCATCCATACATACTAAATTTGTTTTTTTTTTTCTGTGTTACTAAAGATTTTGTTCCAATGCAGCTATGGTCGTGGGAGAGATTACATGTGGGACGACCGTCATTGCATGATCCGGATTTTATTCTTGGAGATCGACCTTTGGGAGCAAGGTAATGTCAATATTTTCATCTTCTTTTGTCAATTCATAGAAGATCATATATCATTAAATTCGATATTTCAGGTGGAAGGTGACTCAGAGGTTTGATGAAAATTCGCGTGTTCTGATATACTATAGAGCACAACTGGACTATCAGCTTCAGTCGCAGGTGACTATACAATTAGCCATATATTTCACAAATGATATATTCTATGTTAATTGTCATACTAATTATATATTTGGTTTTTGGTAGGTTATATGGCAGCCTTATCCTGGGACATATGAGACACTACCACCTGCATGTATGGATCATATGGAGTTGTGGACGGCTAGGGTCCCACTCATTTGCTTTGATATTGTGGAGATGCACGTGCCAGATCGAGTCGCACGTCAATTTGGATGGCATCAGGACATTCCATCTGATGTAGAGGCCATCGACCGGGTAAACCGACGAGGTAGACAGGATGTGAATTGGATAGTTTTCCACCAGTCTTATATCGAGCGTTGGGACCAACGATTGGATCACATCCACCAATTTCCTGATACCCGGAGTTCGAGGAGATATATGGAGTGGTACTGGGAGAGAACAGTCAGACATATCACACCTCCACCACCCCCACAGTACCATCCAGGCTATGTCGCACCAAATTCGGTAAGAATTTTAAACGCGTGTTACATTTTTAGATAGTGATAAATGATTTTATATACTTATCATATTGAAACTTTTGTTAACAGGGGGGAGTTACACAGAACATTACCGAGGTGCTTGCAAGGGGGTTGGTCTTATACCCCAACTGCGGTGAGTGGGATCGTATAGTTGCTGTGGCACGGGACTATGCAGATGCGATGATGGGAGACATGGGACAACCTTCGAGTACCCCCAGTGCATCTACAGATGCTGATGATTCTCAGGATGTGGTAGATGATAGTTTCGCTCACACGGAATTCACCATTGACGAGTTCTTCAATGATGTACGACTCGATGCAGAGATCGATGAGCAACCACAACAACCAGCCCCAGCTCCTGATCGAGCTCCACAGATGACACTCCAGACATATACTCGTGGACCACGCAGGGTTTGGTGTACTTCTACTACTGCCAGTCGGGGATCGGGCGAACAATTTACCACTCCACCACAATCAGGTGTGCCGCCATCCACAGCAACTGACGTACCCTCTTCATCAGCACCTCCTGCTCCGAGAAAAGCCAAAAAGAAAGGACTTCTGAGAATATTTGGATGATTGTATTTCTGTTGGATGTAAAACACTTTTATTATATTCATGCATTTTCATTTCTGTGTATTGTATTTGTGTATTTTCATTGGTGTTTAGAAACAGGAGTCAAGTGATTACAATGGATTTATGTAAATATCAATGCATTCTTATTATATTTATGCATGTTCAAGCAGGAATTTTTATACAGGTGAGATAGCCAAAGTTGTATACAACTGAGACGGATTATATAATCCGTCTCCAGGAGACGGGTTATATACAATCCGTCTCCAGGAGACGGGTTATATATAACCCGTCTCCAGTGTAAATCCATACCATTTATATAATCCGTCTCCAGTGTAAAATACCTGCGGGGCTAGTTTTTGCAAATATTCGGGTGGAGGGGCTATTTTTATAAATTTTCAATTTTCGGGGGTTAAAAGTGCTAATTACCCTTTATTTTAATAAGATGCAATAACTTTATAAGAAGTTAATAATAAATTCATTTTGTACATGAGATTTTCAATAATTCACTAATTTTAGGGGGTGGAAACTAAGAAACACAATAATAAAATATTTGTTTAAATTTAACAATTCGGATTCTTCGTGAACGACGTGCACGTATAGTCTGTTATGTACAGTTAATTAAGTATTCCACATGCATCACATCTTTATTTGTCACAGTCGAAATCTGTAGTTTTAAAATTATAAAAATTGATATAAATCCCATCAAAGTTTATGAAATTTCGATTAACCCCTGTAAATGTTCAAATTTTTTTTTATCAGAATGTTTTTTTATAGTTAAATTCTGAAACTCGAATCTATGTCTTCTATTGGGTTATTTTTAGCAAACTATGGTTAAAATCAAGACAATAATTATTTGACGAAATAACGGAATATATATTTTATAAGAGATTTCATATTCAAGACTAGGGGTGCAACTTGGGCTGGTTGAACCCGACCCAACCCGGTTCATGGACGGGTTTGGGTTGAGGTTTTTCTCTACTGGGTTCAACCTAACCCGAACCCGAACTAACCCGAACCCAATTCGGGTCGGGTTTGGGTTGGGGGGTCGGGTTATGCGGGCTCAATCCGAACCCGAATTGGTAAATGTTTTTTTTATATTTTTGTTGAAAAGCGATGAAGTTATGTTTAGCTTAATTAAAATTTAGAATATGTATTTATAAACTATTTGGATTTTGTACGTTTTTTTTTTGTGAATATACATTTAATTTATTAGAGTTTATTGTGTTGTTTATTAAATAATTTTTATGATCTTTTAAGTATTAAACCCGAACCCGACCCGAGCCCAACCCGAGCCCGAATTCAACCCGAACCCGACCCGAACCCGCGGGTTGAGGTCGGGGTCGGGTTGAACGCTTCGAGTTGAGGCCGGGTTTGGGTTCAAGTTCGGGTTGGGCTCTATGCAATGCGGGTTAAAGCTGAACCCGACCCGAACCAGATCCAACCCGCCCGAGTTGCACCCCTATTCAAGACTCAGCTAGCGTCCCCTCACACTTTTAGCCCCCGTTTGGATGCGGTATAATATAACCCCGGATAGATTCTAAAATAAGCTAGAATATGTTAAATAAAGTGTTTGGATGCTTAGAATACTCAAGGATAATGTTGTTTAGATAAACTAGTATAAAGTGGTATATGGATTCCAGCCAACCCTTGGAATTAAAGTTATTCTAAGTATTCCACCCAAAGAATATGTGGGCCTACTGTCAAATCAACTATCATCATTTTTTGACCTTCTATAAATCTTTATCCACATTTTATTCACATTTTATCCAAACAACAAAAACTTTATTATTACGTTTCCCAATGAGAATAATTCAAAACACAACCAAACATAAAATCATTTTATCCTTATTTATACTCATTTATGCCAGAATAATTGTATACAAAAATATAAGTCATATTTTATATCCAAATAGGGGTTAGTCTCCATTTGGGAGCACATTACATTGCATTTTTGTTATGGTGGAGTCAGTGGACACGACTGCTCACACAAACATGATTTAAACATCTGCGTCGAAAACCCATAGATCCCTTGTCATATATGATTTTTTGCCAGTTTTTCTCCTGACTTGGTGAAAACAATGATTCGAGCAACGTGAGCCCCCCCTAGTCCCCGTGTCTTGACACTGCGGACGCCCCAACCACAAACACAAATGAACCCTTAAAATAGAAAACCACATGTAGGTCAATTTATAAAAGTTTAAAAAACAAATAAAAATGTTACATATTCAATCTACACATGTTTTGAATCTTCTAAAAATAGTATGTATCATTTAATGAGATATATACTTTTTAAAAAAATGCAGTATGTATTCAATGAAATCGCATGATTCCATTTATACAAAATAAAAAAAGTCTAATAAAATATATATCTTGTTAATGTGTGTATATAATACAGAGAATTGTGCGTAAGTTCAGGCTTACCTGTTGTAGCGAACAAAAATGTTCCTTATAAATTTTAAAATGATATGCTCGGAGAGCAATCAATACATAAGAGAATATGGGTACAACTCGATCTCTTTGAAGAGTTTCTCGAGAATTACAACTTCAGGGATTTTACAAGTTCGGTAAAAATTTAGTAAGAAGAAGATGCTTGCGTTGCATGATCTTCAGGTTTTTTTTGGGCCTTGTTGTTGAGAACTAGCGGTGACTTGCTTTTCACCCTTTTTGAACTTCTTGACTTGGGATTTGATTTGAAGTTATTTTTCTTAATCTTCCCTTCTCTGGACTTTCTCCTTCGTGAACAGAATGAAGATGTTCTTAAAAAAGAAGGTGGAATCCTTGAGAGTTTGTATTTTTCTCACTTGGATTTTCTCCACTTATAATTTTCTTCTTTTTTTATTCTCCTTTCTTTGTGTGAGTGAACTTCTCTTCTTCTTTTTTTGATGAGTGAAATTCTCTCTCCTCCTTGGCTTCCTTGGCTTCTTTTTGCTTCCTCCTTTGTCTTCTCCCCCTCCCTCCTATTTATAGAGGAAGGGAGGGGTAATTAGAAGAGAGAGTGGGAGGTTATATGAGGGATGGGTGGTTATGAGAGAGAGTGGGTGGTTATGGATTCTGCCTTCCATTCTCTTTCTTCTTTTTTTCTCCCTCCCTCCTATTCATAGAGGAGAGAGAGTGGGTAGTTATAGAGGAGTGGTTGGTCATTTTGAAGAATAAACCTTTCCTCTAAGATTTTTTTGACTTAATCTTTGGTTTAACTTAAATTGATTTAGTTTGATTTGATTTAATTTATCATAATTTAATTTAATTTAATTTTAGCCTAACATGGCCGTTCTGGTTAAGCCAAGCCGTTATGGCTCAGCAAAGCCACTCTGACTCGCAGGGCCTGTCGGCATCATTTTTTTCGGTTGTTGGAGGTGTCCGCTCCTCCGGTTTTCGGTGGGGGCCTTCCAAAAAAGATAGGGGTCTTTTGGGCGTGTGTGGGGGTTTTTCAGGGATTCGAGTCCAAATGCGCCTTGCGAGCTCGATCAGATCGTCTCTCGAAAAGGGGAAAGGGTGTGGTTCCTTGCTGAGGGGCCCGACAGCTCCTCAGGAGGATTCAGGGGTGGTTGTGATCGCCACCTGCTTTCTCGAAAAGCAGGAAAAGTTGGGTGTTGCAATTGATCGCCTTCGTGGGGGGATTGTGGATTCTCCGCTCTGAGATACGGGCCTGCCGCACACAGAGGTGAAAACAGGGAATCATTTTCTGCTTCCAGGACTTGACAAAGGGAGTTTGAAAGGCAGGGTGTGAGTGGGTGTGGGCCGGCTAGTGCAAATTAGCCACCTAAAGGGGGACGGCTAGTTAGGGTTAGCTGCCTGGTGTCTGGCTCAATTTGGGTAGAGCCTGGGTAGGAAATGGGTTAGGGTTTGGCTATAGTTAAACCAGGTTTAACCCGGGTTTTGGAGAGGTTTTGGGAGAGCGGATTTGGAGTAGAATTGGGTAGAAATTACCCTCTCTCTCTCTCTCTCTCTACGGTTTCAAGTAGGGGTAAGGGGTGTGGGCTTGTGAGTGTGGCTGGGGAATGAAATGAATGTGTTGATTTGAATTGGGGATGTTTTAGAAATGTCTTGGACCCCCTCTATTTATAGTAAAAAAAGAGGCAGGAGTGTGTCTAATGGACAATAGATCAAAATAGATAATAGGGTGTTTGATTTGACCCCCATGAAATCTTTGTTCTTCATATAAGGTCTTGGAGGGGGGCGGCTAGTTGAATCTAGCCGCCCAGTGAGGGGCAGTTACTTTGATGTTGCCGCCCCTATGATGACCTGCCAAATGTCCCATCTCTGACAAGCGGTGGCTTGGGTCGGCTACTAGGGTTGAACCGGCCAAGATGGGGCAGCTAAATGGAACAAACCGCCGCAATCATCAGCATTAAATGTTGCTTTATGTCCCATCTAAGGGAAGCGGTTTGGGGTCAGTTAGAGGGGCGGCTACTCCCAAGTAGCTGCCCCTGTCCAGCTTTAGAAATTCCTAAGGTTTTTAGACTAGGGTTTCCCAGTTTTATTTTTAAGGAAGTTTTCTCTATGATCTTCCAAATGTGGTCATTTCTAAATATTACTTGAAGTATTTTGGACTTTTTGGACGGTCAAAATTGGGGTATCTACAGGGCCATTCTGGCTCAGCAGGGCCGTTCTGGCTCAGTAGGGCCATTCTTGTCACACCCCAGGGTGGCCGTCCCGAGACGTGGCAATATATATAATATCAGCTATCAATACATGAGGTCAACAATAACTCTAACATACAACATACGAGGTGGCAAAGCAAAGATAAATGATAGCTAACTGAAAAATGGAAGCACAAAATACCAATAAGTATGTAAACCAAAATATTATTACAGACCCGAATACAGAATCGTTGTTCTGTGAGAGCCAAGTCTAGTCCAAATAAAATACAACCAGAGTGAGGGTTGTCGTTGTAGCTCTAGCTCGCCTAGTTTAGACATGCATGACAAGAGTGGTGACCGATACTGCATCGTGCACCTCCTGTAAGAAATTCTCCAAGCCTCCTCGTTAAAGTGAAGTGGGATCAACAAAAGGTGCATCGGCTACAAGCATGGCATTGGTATTGGCTTCAGCCATGGTTGACAGGGCCATTCTGGCTCAGCAAGGCCGTTCTAGTTGACAGGGCCGTTCTGACTCACAGGGCCATTCTGGCTCAGCAAGGCCATTATGACTCACAGGGCCATTATGGGCTCAGTAGGGCCGTTTTGGTTCAGCAGTGCCGTTCTGGCTCACAGGACCGTTTTGGCTTGGTAGGGACATTCCGTCTCACAAGGCCGTTCTGGCTCAACAGCATGTTTGACTTTGACTCTTCTTTTGTGTCTACGCCAGTGTTAAAGGTAGATCTTGGGTTAAAGTCTTGACGTTGACTTACTCACCTATTTGTTGGTGATTATTCGAAAAAAATTTCCGTGGGACTGGAATAAACAGGAAGAGATAGCATACCCAGTTTGACCATAAGATCAACCACGGGGTCCCTCCGATATATATATTATATAAACAAAACAAAACAAAATGTTTAAAAAGCAAGTGGGATCTGCCTACTTCGTGGGCCCAACACAAGAAGATAGCGAAATCCTATTGTTATGAAGTAATGATACACACAGTTTCTTTTACAACCCGGACAGCAGTCTCCACGTCAGATTGCAAACAAAACTATCATTTCTCCTCCATGTCAGCGCCAGCCCCGTCAGCCACCCTTTTTTCTTCCCCCCCCCCCCCCCCCAAAAAAAATGAAATTTTCGTTTCCGTCCAAAACCATTTTTGGACAAAAGAAATAAAATAGAATTCATTTTTCATTTATTTCACTTTTGGCTAGGCCTGTCAACGGGTCGGGTCCGGGCCGAGTCAAGTTGGACCCGGACCCGACCCGTGACAAGTCCCTGCGGGTCCGGGTCCAACCAAGGATCCGGACCCGTTGGACCCGGGTCTGGTCCAGGTCCGACCCGACCCGAATACAGTTAATAAAAAAAAGGGAGAGCAAATGAATTTGTTTGCCTTATCATTTTATTAGAAAATTTTTGTATAAAGCATTAGTTTTGAGCTTTCTAAACTGGTGTCCTCACATTATTTTTTACATATTTTTTTACAGTTCAAAACAAATAAACACTAACATATAACATTCAAAGTAAACAAAAATCTAAACAATATAACAATGAACTAAAAGGGAGAGCTAATGGTTATTTGTGTCACAAAGGAAACGTTCAAAACAATAGACACTACATATTAATCTAAACAACATTCAAAACAATAAACACTAACATATTAACCTAAACAATGAACATAAATCATGCAACAAACCAATTAATTATACAAATTCAAAAGCTAATAAACTAATAAGGTTTGTCAACTGGTGGGTTTGATTGGTTACGGGTTATGATTTACAGGCTTGGTTATGGACTTATGGATATAAAAATGAGTTAAAACTTATACTTGTAACTTGATAAATAAGAAACAAAATTATGGGTCAATTAATACTAATAGTCTTGTAATATATGAGCATATAATAATAAAACAGTCAGGTCTCAGGTCCAATGGGTCGGGTCAGGGTCGACCCGGACCCGACTCGTTTGTATGTTCGGGTCCACCAGGTCGGGTCCAAATTAGGTCGGGTATATTACATGTGTAATCAGCTCTGGGTCGGGTCAGGTCCGGGTCTGGACCCGACCCATTGACAGGCCTACTTTTGGCTTTGCTTCAGTGGGACATCACTCCTTTTTTGTGCTAAATCTAATAAAAAGTGAGTTTTCGTTGTTTGTGTTGCATTTTTACTCAATATTTGAAGCATTGACATTAATATCAAATTCAAAATAGAAAGTAAGTATTTGTTTGTTTATATTTGATTTTCACATGATCCAAGTGAGCATAGCTTTTAATATCTACAAATCTTGACATTTTCTTTTGTAGGAATAAATGTGTGTCATTTTTTACTTTTGCTATTTGTACAACAAGGTTCGTTCTAGAAAAATTTCACGCAATTATTTTATTTTTAAATTGGTATTCGTGGATGAGATTTATTCAGTGTGTACCATGACACGCACGTTGAATAAAACGGAAGAGTGGCAGAATAATTGATTGAAAAGCATCCACTAAAATATATTTGTATATATTACGTTATCTTAGTGTATACTTATGTAAAATAGCGTATACCTATTTAATATGGCATATACTAAGTTAATGTTGTATATACCATTTTAACAAAGCATATACTATTTTAAATGAGTATATGCTAAATAGATTGTGTATTTTTCAATACATGGGTTTGTACGGGGGCAACAAAATACATACAACATAGGCATATGTCATCGTGGAAAATGAGGGAAAGGAGACAT